>OZ005735.1:8796353-9221353 GCA_963930755.1 Eudasyphora cyanicolor | reverse complement strand
AAAATAAAATAAAATAAAATAAAATAAAATAAAATAAAATAAAATAAAATAAAATAAAATAAAATAAAATAAAATAAAATAAAATAAAATAAAATAAAATAAAATAAAATAAAATAAAATAAAATAAAATAAAATAAAATAAAATAAAATAAAATAAAATAAAATAAAATAAAATAAAATAATAAGGGGGAATTTGCAGCATCTACAGCATTAATAAGTTATTTAGATCAATGATTTCTGAATAAGAACCGTTATATATTCCTGTCGTTCCAATGTGGAGCATAGAGCCCTACTAAGCCTCAAGAAACAAAATATGATAGGTACAAGGGCATATTATTGTACAGAGAACTCCATGTTCAAATTAGAGCTGTGAATTTTCTTTTTTCCAAAATTTGAAGTAGGTGTACGTTTACTTCTCCTCAGAATGCATAAATTTATCCTCCAACAAATCCGAACATCCCTCTAAATAAACCAGCAGTAAGTCATTAGATTAGTAAGTCAATTATATTTACTGCATGTGTCCCTTACAAACCTGCTGAATATGCTGGTCACATTCAAAATGCCCCACTTGCATCACCAGATTGCCAGAGCAAAACCACTGTGCACACCGGATGTGAAAGGAAGTGTAAACATAAAATGTAAAGATGGCAAGGAAAAGTAATTTGTTGAAATTTTATTAAAGAGCAACTAATTGATGACATTGAGGTTTCCTACGTAATAAAAAATGGCTGAACAAGCCAACGAAGCGCAGCCGAGCGGGCCATCCAAGCGACGGTAAAAATCTGCAAGCAGCCAAGTAGAGCCAGCAGCAGCTATAGCAGGGCAGGAACCAAAAGGTGAGAAGAGGAGATTGAAGCTGAAAGTACAGGAGGAGCGAGAGTAGCAGTGTAGAAGTTAAAACTTACCAACCTTTTGATGTTAACATTCTTGTAAACATACACATAGACTACGTATATTTATATAAACTACACTCATTATGCGAATATAAGGGAGTACTGGTTTTAGTTTTATTCAAATTAATTGTAATGTGTAGAGCATAAGTCTGTCCTATTTGAGAGTCAATCCATTACCCATTTCGACACCCCAGGCGGTCAGATAGACAGGCGTACATTTCTCAAATGACTTAAAATTTCCTTAAGCGAATTTCCGCTGAACATACTTAGGGTCTTAACTCACCCTGCGATGTTTAACACTTTTGGCCAGTAGCAAATAATATATACCCTCCTCCACTAAATTGAGGGTATACAAATATATTATTAAGAAAGATATGAATTGTTTCCCAATTCAAAATTATACTCGTAGTTTACTTCCGGTTACTTATTTGGAAATTAACCTACTTACTTAGGGAGTTTTTTTCCCAGTACACCCTAGTGTTGGTAATGTACATACCCATAGAGTACATTGAAATTACTTGTAATTTATTTCCATTTAATTATTTTTTAAACTCTTACACTTCGCTGGTGGTTTTTTTCTCGTTTCCATTTCGTTTCGTTGGTTTGGTATTCGTCGTTACTTTTCCTCACTCTGAGTGACTTTTTATCACACATAAGAAATATTAATGAGTGTAATTAAATTTAATAAACGATGAGAATATTTTCACAAATTCGCGCAATTAAAATTGAACGACAGTGGCAGCAGCAGCTGAAATGTCTGCCGAAAAATGGAAAAGCCAAAAACTGTAGAAAACTTTGCTTAAATACAGCCGAAGACGAAAAAAATCAGATATTTCACGTATCTCTAAACCCCTTTTCCCTCCAAGAGACAGAGTTTAAACGACTTATCACTGTTCCACTGTCATGCCATTCGCCCCTCTCTCTCTCTCTTTCTCACTCCGTTGTGTCTCTGTTAGTGTCGTAATGGATAAAGTGTTAACTATGACAAAATGCATACATTATTTCCGCACGATTAATCAATTCCTTTAGCATTCAATGACTGCACTTTAAATGTTCTTTTCGAAAAAGTGAGAGAGAAGCCATCCATACACACACTCACGCAGACACTCAACTAAAGAGATAAATGCTTACTCACACCCACACACATACAAACTCTTTTTTCTTGCTGTTGTTGCCGTTTGTCCTCGTGTGTTGAAAATATCGAAAAGTAAAGCAAACAAATCACAAAAGTATCACCGGCACAAGCTTCAATGGAATCGTACGATAGCTAGTCAGGTGCAACATCATCATCAGCAGCAGCAGCAGCTGCGGGAGGAGTAACATTGTCCTCAGCATCAGCATCATCTTCATCATTATTGTTGTGATAACGACAACGAGCTAAGTCAACTATCATTGTGAGCTCTCTGACTTCAGTGGTGGACTCTTCATTTTTTTCAACTTCTTCCATTTGTCCCTGGCCCTCTTCCTAGCATTTTTCAGAAATGTCCTTCGCCAGCCATGGCACAATGGTTCGTTCTTTTTGCTACGACTACAACTACTACTACTACTACTGCTGTACCAAAGTTTTGTCCTTTGACCGATTTCGTTTGGCATGCAGAAGGATAATTTAAAATGTGAATATGAGTTTTTGTGATTGAATTGTGAATTCACACATCAACGGCTGGAGACACATCAATAAATGGCAAATCGTCTACAAGTTGATTGGAACCTGTGACTTTAAATGATTAGACAAATGAATTTAAAGAGAAAATATACAGAATCGGTTTAAAGTTGGATTAAAGATAACGACTTGTAAACAAGTGATAATAATCAAAAAACATATCTGAATGAAATCGAAGGAAAAATTAAAATGATACAGTCCAACACAAAAATATAGAAAATAAAATATCCTGCTCAACTCCGCAGTGAGAAAAATCCAAATAATATCATAATGACAGATAAACCTCTCACAGGGATTCATCAAAATATTCAGATGAAAATGTTGCCCTAGGAGTATTGACACACAATATTAAAAAAATTAAATGAAAATTGGAGGCAGGGGGTGAGGTCAAAGTTCAGAAAAATTAATTTTTTCCTCTGTGATGGTTTTTTGAAGTTCAAATAGAAAAAAAGAAAATATTGTTTCTTAAAGGATTTCCCATGCACTTTTCATAAAAGATATTATTTTAATCTTAAACAATTTATTTTGGTCACTTTTCGCGGATATAAAAATATATATAGCCATATCTCAGAATCGATCTATTTTTTTCCCTTAATTTACACCGATGGTGTAAATTTTGGAGTGGGGACGACTTTGGTTCAGAAGTTACATTATAATTACTGAAAATCTTCACCAAATTACAAAGATATTTAAAAAAAGGGTCAACAAACAAAATAGAGTTGAAAACACATACAAATACACGGGGCAAAATCGCCTTTTTTGATATGTTTGAATAGAAAGAAAATATATTTGGAACACTAATTTTTAAATATTATATATTTCTGAGCAAATACATTTTATTTGAAAATCAATAAAATATATTTGGAACTCGTATATTAATATATTACAACATATAATATTTGCAAACTAAATTTCTCAAATAAAATATGTATTTGAATACAAATAAAATGATTGTTTAGGAATTTCTCCAAATATATTTTATTTAAAAAAGATTTTCGAAACTTTTGTTGAATTTTTCGAATTTAAATTTTATTTTTGTTTGTTTTTTTTTTTTGGTTTGAACCTCCCAGTTATTATACCAAATGCATCAATATCTTATGTTTTAAACCAATCATTTAAAATTTCTGAGTATTCCAAGCCATCAGGTTGTCAATCCTCCAAGTATATATTTCGATCCAAGATTATATGATTTCAATTATTATTATTTTTTATATTTAAGACGTTACAATTTTTGAAAAAATTAACTTTGAATTACTGAAAAATTTAACACAATTTAGATATTTTCTGAATACTTAAGTGAAAATAAATATTTGTTTCGGAAAAAATAGTCCAAAATAAACACATTGGGATGTAAACAAAGATTTGTTTAGAACAACATCTTCCCAAATATATAATTTTTGTGTGTACCAAATATTATATGTTTATAGTGTATCCTAAAGATATATATGTTTCAAGCCGAATATGTTTGGGACAATATTTTACAGGAGCGATTTTTTTTCAGCGTGTACTGTACCGAATACCTCTTTAGTGTCTGAAGCAAAGTTGTCGATATTGAATTGGAGAACAAAAATGCAGAACAAACCTAACCTAAAAAAGAGCATCCAGTGCCTCAAAAATTCCCACAAAGTCATAAAATATACCGAGAAAAAAAATATAGAAAAATGCAAAAAATTCACCTCAACCAAAAACATTTGTATGCCATTAAATTATTAATTGAGTCAACTTGACCAGACGAATGATGCAGAAGTTCTTATTTTTGGGACTACTTTCACGTCCAAGTCTCAGAATTGAGTCCCAAAATCATGTGTTGTAATTTGTGCTATTACTCGTATTATTCTTGGGCATAAAATGTATTTTCTTGAACCACTCTAAGGGTTTGGAATTTGTGTGGAATAAATTATCTAGAATTTCAGAAGAAAAATTGGATTTTTATATAATCACCTGAAAATAAAAATAAAAAAATTGGTTTGACGATAAATTATTCTATTAAAATGTATATTTCACTATGACCTTAAAATGGACTATACGATTGAACCTATTCCGGTATGTAGTCAACTTTTTTCAATAGCCTTTTTTTGACAGATCACGTGTGAGTCGCGTCATGCTGTCATGTTATTTTTGTTAAGTATTGTTTGGAATTTCATCATGGAAAGAATTACGCCTGAACAACGTTTACAAATTATTCACCTTTATTATCCATATTTTTTTAAATCCAAAAAAACAACACTTTCCAGTCGACCCACGACCTTGACACCCATGAGCAATATTTTAGCTCTCGTTAAGAGCTATCTTTTTGCCATTGACCGATTCCCTATCCGACGTACAGGAATCATCGGTCCCTATATCTTCAAAAATGATGCCGGTGAGAACGTAACCGTCAATGGCGACCGTTATCGTGCCATGATAACCGAGTATTTGATGCCTCGTGATCTCGGCGACATTTGATTTCAACAAGACGGCGCCACTTCCCACACATCGCATCAATCAATGGATTTATTGAGAGAACACTTCGGTGAGCAGATAATTGTGGGGATACTGTGGGGATATGTAAAGTCTAAAGTTTATGCGGACAAACCCGCTTCTATTCAGGCCTTGGAGCAAAACATCACGCGTGTCATTCGCCAGTTACCAGTCGAAATGCTCGAACGAATCATCGAAAATTGGACTCAACGGATGGACCATCTTAGACGTAGCCGCAGCCAACATTTGATAGACATAATCTTCAAAAAATAAATGCCAAAGAATGTTCTTTCAAATAATAATAAACATTCAAATTGAATTTTCGGTCTTTTTTCTTTAAAAAAGTAGGGAACCTCGAAATGGATCACGCTATATATATACATTCATAAAGCACATATTTTTATCCCCTCACCTTAGAGAGGAGGGTATATATCATTTGCTACGAGCCAAAAGTGTAACACATCGAAGAAGTGACCGAATACCCAAAGTATGTTCGGCGGAAATCAGTTTTGGGTCATTTTAAGCCATTTGAGCAATGTCTGTCTGTGGGTCTGTCTGCTGGTGCGCACGATAACTCTCGAAAGGAGCTACCGATTGACTTCAAATTAGGTATGGGGTAATATTTTTCTCTATCTCCGCCTAAGTTCGAAGATGGGCCATATTGGTCCACTCCTTCTAGTACCTCCCACACAAAGGGTTAACTTTTAGTGAAATATTGATTCTTTAATACCTTCTATACTACTTACTCGAATCTTCTGAAATTTCACACATAGTATTAGTTTGTTAGTCGCTAACACGTCAAGAAAAATGGGCGAAGTGGCCACTCCCTTTTTGGTACCTTCCACACAAATGGACCATTTTGCTACAAAAGTTAACTGCTTATAGTTTTAATATCAGTTCATACAAATACTTGAAATTTTGTAGAGTGTAATGGTTTAATAGTACCTACAATACAGTGAAAAATGGACGTTATTGGCACGCCCCTTTTGGTACCTCCCACCAGGGACGTATCCAGAGGGGGGGCCCGGGCCACGAAATGTTTTAAACATAGGCATAAACTGTTTACAATTTTCAAAATCACTCAAAAAAAACACGAAAAATATTTGGAAGGCCGTTAAAAACAACAATACAAAAGCGTATAAAATGGTAACAGTAAAAGTAATAACAACTAAAAATAAGAAAAGTGCATGGTTTCCTCGCTAAAACTTTTTAAATTATGCATCGATTTACTTCGGAATGGTCTCAATTTATTCATAACCTTTCAGAGTTTACGATAAAATCACAAAAATATTTAGGCTTTTATTTAAAAATTATTAAAATTTTCTCAGAAAATATGATTTTTTGCAATACTTTGTAAGATATCGTCGAAACCGCTGAACGGATGGAAAATTGTATTGTGCGAAGTTGAAGACTACTTAATTCTGAAGTTTGTAAAGCTTACCTGAACCAATTCGGATGAATCGTTCTCTAGTTATGCCATACTATGTGGTTCAACCTCTCTTTTTTCTTAGCATAAGGGTTGTCTCTTTAAATTCTCGCGATAAGCTGTGATATGGAAAGAAACAAGTAAGAAAGTTTCAGTCGGGTAAACCGACTAAGGTATACCCTCACTTTGTGAGTAATGTAATATTGAATATTACTCGAATTATTCTGTCAATTTGTGTGGGAGGTACCAGAAGGGGTTTATCAAATACACCTTTTTTTCGCTGAACATTAGATACTTTAAATTCATTGCACTGTGCCGACTTATAAGCATTTATGTGCACTGGTATAAACGTTATGAGACATTAAATTGTGGTATGATTTGGGCATTTTGTGTGGGAGGTACAAAAAGGGGCGTGGCAATAACGCCCATTTTTCACAGGGCTATAGACACTATAAAAACATTACACTGTACAAAATTTCAAGTATTTTTATACACTGGTTTTAATGTTATAAGCTGTTAACTTTTGGTGCAAAAAAGTACCATTGTGTGGGAGGTACCAAAAGGTGCGTGGCAAGAACACCCATTTTTCCCTGGACTGTAGGCAATATAAAAGCATAATACTGTACAAAATATCAATGTTATAAGCTGTTAACTTTTGTTGCAAAATGGTGCATTTGTGTGGGAGGTACCAAAAGGGACGTGGCGACTTCGCCCATTTTTCTCGAGTTGATAGCGACTATTAAGCTAATACTATGTGTGGAATTTCAAAAGATTCGAATAAGTAGTATAGCAGCTATTAAAGAATCAATATTTCACAACATTTTAACCCTTCGTGGGGGAGGTACTAGAAGGAGTGGACCAATATGGCCCATCTTCGAACTTAGCCGGAGATAGAAAAAAATATTACCACATACCAAATTTGAGGTCAATCGGTTACTCCTTTCGAGAGTTATCGTGCGCACCAGCCAGCAGACAGACAGACAGACAGACAGACGGACGGACATTGCTCATTCGACTTAAAATGACCCAAAACGGATTTCCTCCGAACATGCTTGGGGTCTTAGGTCACTCCTTCGACGTGTTACACTTTTTTCCGTAGCAAATGATATATACCCTCGTCACACTAAAGTGAGGGTATAATTAGTGGTTGAACCACATATAGTGGCATAACTCGAGAACCATTTATCCGATGTGGTTGAGGAAAGTTTTAAAGAATTAAATATTAAGTAGCCTTCAACTTCATATAATACCATTTTCCATCCGTTTAGCGGTTTCAACGATATACGAGCATTATAAAATATTGCAAAAAAAATTAATTTTTTGTTAAAATTTTAATATTTTTAAAATGATTTTATCTTAAAGTCTGTTCGGTCATGAATTAAACGAGCCCATTCTGAAGAAAATCGATGCATAATTTAAAAAGTTATAGCTAATTTAGTAAGGTTTTAACTTTAAAACTTTCTTATCGATGTAAAATTTACAAAAACAAACTTTAAAAGCTAAGATTGGAGATTTAGACGTTTTTTGACGTCAAGAATCAGAATCTATGCATTAAAACAGAAACCCAAGAAAAAATTTTGTTTTTGTCGACCGGTGTAATATTGGTTAAAATTACATTTATGATTTCTTATCTATCTACCTTTTTAACATGTAGGTTTCAGTGATGGAATGAGTTTGCACAACCGTGTATGTAAATTTGAATTTATATTGGGTGTGGTAATAAGTAGTACGGTTTTGGCCATTACACAGAACTTATCACGGTATTTGCAAACGATTAACTTAGATATAATAAAGGCTTACGAAATCATAAAATTGGCAACGACTAAATGAAGTGACATGCGTAGAAATTCAGATGCGGAGTTTGATAAACTGTTTGAAGAATCCATACAACTTGCAAGAAGTTTTGGAATAGAAGCTGCACTACCTAGAAGAGTAGGCAGTCAAAAATATAGGGCTAATATTCCTGGTTCAGATGCCAAGGCGTATTTTAGGACAACATTGTTCATACCATATCTGGACGAAGTAATATCACATTTAAATAATAGATTTTCCGAACATGAAGCTATAATTACAAGTCTGTTTAATATCGTTCCGATACGAGTTGTAAATCTAATAAAGGAATATTTCGAAGAAGTCACACTTTTTTACATAAACGATTTAAAAAATTCAGCAAAATCTGTTTTAGCTGAAATAAGTATATGGATTGATTATTGGAAGCAGAAGAATGATAAGCCATCAAATGCATTAGATGCTATTTCAGTTTGTGATGAGGACATGTTCCCAAGCGTTTTTACCCTTTTGCAGATACTGGCCACAATACCTGTGACAACGGCATCTGCTGAGCGAAGTTTCTCGACGTTAAGAAGAATAAAAACTTATCTCCGGAACAGAATGAAAGGAGAAAGGCTATCTTATCTGGCTTTGATGTCTAAATACAAAGATGAAGTCAAAATCGATTAAATAATTGATATATTTCTTTCAAAAAATCGAAGATTACATGTTTAACTGTTACGTATTTTATTATAAAAATTTTTACTGATCTCGTACTAAAGTACACATTTATATTTAGGAATAAAATTCGAATAAAAAACTAAGGAACTTAACTTCCATTACCTACACAATAAACGCAATTTTTTAATTGTTTATCTTTGTTATGGAAAAAAAGGTTGCCCCCCCCGAACCAAAATCCTGGATACGTCCCTGCCTCCCACACAAATGGACCGTTTTGTACCAAAAGTTTACAGCTTATAACTTTAATACCAGTTCATATAAATACTTGAAATTTTGTACAGTGTAATGCTTTTTTAGTAGCAAGAGTCCAGAAAAGTTAACAGATTTTACTTTAATACCAGTGCATACAAATACTTGAAGTTTCGGTACCGATAACCCCCACACAAATGTACCATTTGCAAATCCTTGAAATAAACTTATTTTAACTATTTATAACAAAGAAATATTTAGTTATTTTTATTACTAGTAATTAAGTTAAATAAATTCTCCCCTAAATAATATAAATCTCCCTTAATAAAATAATGAATAATATTTCTCAGACACATAAGAACTTGTATTAATAGATGCAGTGAATAATTTACTAGGCCATTGTGACGTATGCGGTATATTAATTGTTATTCAACCGAATTAGTAGTGCGTACTCGTATACGTCTCATTTGCTCTGGTTGGTTATTCATTTATAATTTAGAAAAGAGAAGAAAACAGATTTCTAAAAAATTTCGTAAAATGCTATTTATATATTATTTATTATTAATAAAAACAAAAAAAAAATTAAAAATTCGTTTATACTACATATGTATTTGTTCTTATTATTATTGTTACTGCTTATTTCTATTTCATTTTGGTTATTCTTTTGCTCTGTATATAACTCCCTTAAAGTGGCTTAATGAATTAAGCAAATGTTATTTTTTGAAGAGTTATTTCTTCAACAATTTCCTTGTCCATTACCAAGAGGATTAGTCCTAATGGCCATCTATAGTATTCACTCAAATATTATAGCATTAACTCAAATCTAACATTCAGCTAAATACACAAACACCAATACGTATACACGTGTACATATGTACTCGTATGTAAAAATGAATTCATATTTATTCGAATGTGTGAAAAAGTAATTAATTTCCTCGTTGTTTATTTATTTAAATGCGGTTTAAATGTATTGTTGCAATAAAAACAACAAAAAAATCATATGCATATATTGTAATGTCGTATTTGTTGTATGTAAAACAATTTCAGAGTAGTATAGTCAGAGTGCGATTACTCGTATAACGTATAAAACCGTTTTAAATGCATTGTTGTCCTCTCGTAATGCATATGACATTGTGTGTGTTTACACCATGTGTAATACACATATACATATGTATGTAGAGAGCAGGCGAGAAGGACACATTAATATACATTAATATATTTATGACTATGTGTGTATTTTGTAAATACATTTATGAATTACAATTTAAAACGCTTTTTTATTGCCACAACACGTAAAACAAACAAAAACATAATCGTTGATGTCCGTCGGCAATGACGACGACGACGTCGTCAACAGTATCATCATCAGTATCGCTGGCGCCGAAACCATCATGATACGCCTGGGGCAGTTTTTACAAAAGGTTGTATCAGTAAACTTTTGATTTTCTATTGCTAAAAATATTACAGGAATATGAGCAATAAATTTTAAAACTGCTATTTTGGTCGTTTACTGTAGAGTAGATGGCCATTCTGGTCGTCTTCTATTGAGCAGATGACCATTCTGGTAGTCTACTATAGAGTAGATTACCATTCTGATCGTTTACTATTGAGTAGATGAGCATTCTGGTCGTCTACTATAGATCAGATGAACATTCTGGTCGTCTACTTCAGAGTAGATGACCATTATACTATAGATTAGACGACCAGATATCTACAATAGATGACCACACTTGTCGCATACTACGGAGAAGATCACCATTCTGGTCGTCTAATATAGAGTAGATGACCATTCTGTTCGTCTGCGGTAGAGTAGATGACCATTCTGGCCGTCTTCTATTGAGCAGATGACCATTCTGGTAGTCTACTATAGAGTAGATTACCATACATGTCGTCTGCTATAGAGTAGATGGCGTTCTGGTCATCTATTAAAGAGTAGGCGACCGTTCTGGTCATCTACTATAGAGTAGATGGGCATTCTGATCGTCTACTATGGAGTAGATGACCATTCTGGTAGTCTACTATAGAGTAGATGGTTATTCTGGTCATCTACTATATAGCAGATGACCATTCTTGTCGCATACTACAGAGAAAATGACCATTCTGGTCGTCTACTACAGAATGATGAGCATTGTAGTCGTTTGCTATAGAGTTATGACAATTCTGGCCGTCTAGTATAGAGTAGATAACCACTCTGGTCGTCTAATATAGAGTAGATGACCACTCTGGTCGTAGTCTATAAAGCAGATGATCCCTCTGTTCTGGTCATCTGCTATAGAGATCACCATTCTGGTCGTCTAATATAGAGTAGATGACCATTCTGTTCATCTGCGGTATAGTAGATGACCATTCTGGTCGTCTTCTATTGAGCAGATGACCATTCTGGTATTCTACTATAGAGTAGATTATCATACATGTCGTCTGCTATAGAGTAGATGGCGTTCTGGGCATCTACTGTAGAGTAGATCTACTCTATGGTAGATGACCAGAACCGTTCTGGTCATCTATTATAGAGTAGATAATCTCTCTCTGTTCTGGTCATCTACTATAGAGTAGATGACTATTCTTTTCGTGTTCTATAGAGCATTTTTTCGTGTCCGGTCATCTGGTGTATAATATATGACCACTCTTCTTCTTCAAAGTAGAAAATAATTCGGCTCGTCTGGTCATTTACTATTCAGTAGATGATCATTATAGTAGTCTACTATAGAGTAGATAGCCAATGTAGTCGTGTTCTATAGTGTAGATCTCCATTCTGGTCGTCTACTATAGAGTAGATAACCATTCTCGTCGTCTACCATAGAGTAGATAACCATTCTCGTCGTCTACCATAGAGTAAATTACCATTTTAGTCATCTACTATATAGTAAATGGCCATTTTGGTCGTCTACTATAAAGTAGATGGCCATTTTGGTCGTCTAATATAGAGCAGGTGACAGTTGTTGTCGTCTACTATATAGTAGATGACCATTCTGGTTGTCTACTACACAGTAGATGACTATTCTGGTCGTTTACTATACAGAAGATGACTATTACGGTCGTGTGCTGCAGAGTGATTACCATTCTGGCCGTTTACTATGCAGTACATGACCATTCTGTTCTTTTACTGTAGAGTAGATGACCATTCTGGTCGTCTAATATAGAATAGGTGTAAAATTATCTTTCGAATACGGTGCCTGGGAAAGTTCCAGTTAAGACTCACATGTGTCGAAGAAACCCTCCAGCTTTACGTATTTCACATATTTCAATGGTTTTACCTCAATACGCTCTAATATACCGGAAACTTTTACAAGTGCATTTACTCGCACACACTCACTCTTATATGTATATACTCGTCCAACAACAGATGAGAGCTTTTGATGATGAATGTTTAAATATGAACACGCATAAATACTTGGTATTTTGTAGTAATTCGGGATAATTACATTATTTAAATAACAATAATAATCATAATCATAATAATAATATTTAATACTGCCGCGCCACAGACTTATGGAACACGCAACAACATGCACACTCGCTTCCACATATGCATATGTATATGTGTGTAAACATTCTCAAATTGAGCTTAGGGCTTTTGTGTAAGCGTTTCAGGGTGTATGTGTATGTGTATTTGTACTCGTATGTCTGATGAGTGATGATATGTGGTCAAGCAAGACCTAATGCGTGAAAAGGGGGGGAATGGAGCGGCAGTGTGCGAAACTGCATGAGAGTGCTGGGTGTTGCGGTATTGTATGTCTGAGAGAGATCATTCATTCATGCACTCACTGGTCACTGGTCAACACAATACTACGCAATACTCGTATACAAATGGTTTTTGTTGTTCTGACTGCTGTTTTTTAAATTAAATATAATATGGCCATTTTTTTTGGCTCACCGTGAAAAATGTTCAAGTTGCATGATTTTTTTCGTTCGTCTGTGTGCTTCTCATTTACACCATAGCTTTATCCTCCTCATGGTTCTTGGCTTGGCTCAGTTCGTTTCAGTTCAGCTCAATGTGATGTGGTTTTGGTTTGGATGAGTGATGTGTGTTTTCCGAAATGTTTGTTTAAAATGGCCCCTGTCTTCCCGCCAGGATAAAACAGTGGGTATCAAGTGGTAAATTATCCGGGCACTTGTATGCATGAGCACACACTTAAGTATGCATATGCAGACGTATGCACACAATTAAATGAGTTTGTGTAGCGGTCATTTATTTGCAATGTTACTTGCAGGTGGCACAATGGGCTAATGTGTGGGGTTTGTATTTGAAAATTTATTGAAATTGCTTTTCTATTTGAAATCTAAATAGATATAAAATATCTGGGGTTCTTTTCTTATATGAGTGAATTTGGAATGCAAATATCACCTGATTTCGAGGCCACTGTGGGACGTATGATGAATGAAAATTAGTTATAAATCACTTGATTTCGAGGCCACCGGCATGTATGATCAATGGAAATTAATTTTTAAAACTTAAACGATACATACGTTTCACACGAAAACCAAATAAAGTCTCCCATATTTTAAATTATAAAGATTTCCAATCACAGCAACACTTCTATTTACCTATGTTTGCAATGAGGGTCAATGGGCAGATATGACTTCAGTCATCTACTTTATAACTACTTTTGAACACATTTAATTTTTAGGATATTGTTGCAGTTGTTTACTGTAGAGTAGATGATCAACACGATGATCACGTAGTAGTTATCGTTCTGGTCGTCTACTGTAGAGTAGACTTTGCTAAATATTAACATTAGACGGGAAATTGAATAGGTGCGAAACCAATCGCGTGATAGGTCCATTAATCTGCGTCGGTTCGCAGATTGTCCCTTTTATCTGAAAACAAAAGCTACCTTCAACATTGCTTTGTCATTGACGGTGGAGAATTGCCGCCAGTATCCAATTACTCGTCTAAAAGATTGCCAACTGTAGCAAACCTTTAAATGACTGTCAAACCATAAGTCACATTTAAATCATGTTAAAAATAGACTATTTATTCGTTGAGAACTGGACCCAGCTGGTCCTCCACGAAGAAGTAGACAACCCAAAGGGACGTATATTTACTCAAAGGGTCGTCAATTCAAGAATAGATAACCAAACTAAGGAGTAGATAATCCAATTGTTATGTTTCTAAGTAGCAGATAACCAAATTGGTCGTCAATGAAGGAGTAGAAAGCTAAACTGTTCATCAACTAAGGTGATACGCTGTAGATAACCCAATTGTTATTTTAGTAAGTTTTAGATAACCCAACTGGTCGTCAACTAAGGAGTAGATAACTCATCTGATCCTCAACTAAGGAGATACGGAGTAGATAACCCAATTGCTATATTAGTTAGTAGTAGATAACCCGACTGATCGTCAATAAAGGAGAAAATAAGCCAACTGGTCGTCATCTAAGGACTAGATTATAAATTTTTTTATTTTTCTTAGGAGTAGATAACCCAACTGGTCATCAGGTTAGGAGTATATAACCCATCTGGTCAACAACTAAGGAGATACGGAGTAGATAACTCAGCTGTTATTTCAATAAAGGAGTAGATAAGCCAACTGGTCGTCAACTAATTGCTATTTAAAGTGTAGATAACCCAACTGGTCGTCAACTTAGGAGTAGACACCCCAACTGGACGTCAATTAAGAAGTAGATAACTCAATTGTTATTTTAAACAGTAGTAGATAACTTAACTGGTCGTTCACTAAGGAGTAGATAACCCAAAAGGTTTTCTAATTAAATTTATATTTCTCTAATGCGGTCTTATGAAGACATACCACATCTAGTAAAATTGTTTGGGGGTATTTAATCCTATTTAATTAATACCAATCCATCCCTACACAATCAGTTCAGTGGTTGGACCTAATATAACTAATGTTGGGATCAGTAGACTCAGGTAAATTAGTAGGAATTAAGGGTCGTCCATTTTAGGTTGATGATTATTCTTGTAATTTTCTTAAGAGCAAATAACTATTCTGTTATCCCTTATCCCTCGTATCCCTTATTTTTGATAACTAACTATTAAGTGAAGCAACTCCCGGCTGGATATCATTTCGTTCCACAACTTTAGGTTATGAGGCAATTTCAATAATTTATTATCAATCATTTCTATCACGGAATTTGTTCTCTATCCTTATATTTCCCATTCAATTGAATAATGATGACCTTCTAATAGACTAGATAGTTTATCTACATTACAGTAGATAACCATTCCGGTCTTTTCCTGTAGAGTACATAAAAATTCGGACTGTTTATTTCAGAGTATATAACGATGTCGATCATCTACTCTACCATTCTACTTTTGAGTGATCTATTTTGGATTAGATAACCATTCCGGTCATCTATGCTAGAGCAGATAATCATTGCGGTCATCTACTTTAGAGTAAATAACCATTCCGGTTACCTACATCAAAGAGATAACCATTCCAGTCATCTACTTTAGCACAGATAATCATTGTTATCATCTGGCTTAGAGTAGATAACCTTTCCGGTCATCTACTTTAGATCAGATAACCATTCCGGTAATCTATTTTAGAATATCCGGTTATATATTTTAGAGCGTATTATCATTTCGGTCATATATTTTAAAGCAAATAATCATTCCGGTCATCTACTTTAGAGTAAATAACGATTCCGGTCATCAACTTTATAGTAGATAACCATTCGTATCATCTAGTTTAGAGTAGATAACCATTCCTATCTTCTAGTTTAGAGTAAATAACCATTCCGGCCATCTACATTAGAGTAGACAACCATTCCGGTCATCTACTTCAGAGTAGATAACCATCTCCGTTATCTATCTCAGCGAAATGAGAAATGACTATATCGTATATGACCATTCCAGTAATACGCGCTAGAACATGTATATAACCTTCTGTTTTGGAAAAGATATGTATTTACTTTGTAGTAGATCAACATTTATGTCTGATCACATAATTTAAAATAGATAAACGATTTACAATAGATCCCATGACTACTCCGATCATCTACGTTAACGAAAATGGTCATTCAGAGTATTTACATTATACTCTTTGAGGTCAATTTCATTATAGCAGATGTAGACTCGTTCCGACCATTTACTTTAAAGTTGTTGATCATTCCGTCAATTTATATTATTGAAGATGATGAATTATGTCATAAACCTTAGATCAGATAATCACTCCGGTCAATTACTATATATTAGATAAACATCCCGTTTGTCTTCTTGAGAAAAGATAATTATCCCGTTTATCTTCTTCTGAAAAGATAATTACCACGTACATCTTCTTTAAGAAAGATAAATATTACCGGTTATTTCCTTTAGAAAAAGATAACCATTCCGGCTATTTTATTTAAAGTATACATATTTCCAGTCATCTTCTATCGAGAAGATATTTATCTTCTTTATAAATGATAACCATCCCGTTCATGTTATTTAGCAGAAATAATCATACCGGTTATTTTAGAGTGAACATCTTTCCGTCCGTCTTCTTTGGCGTAGATTAATTTCCACTCATCTCTTTAGAACAGATAGGAATTCTGGCAATCTTTACTTCTTCAGAAAAGATAATCATACTTCTTCAGAAAAGATAATCATACTTCTTCAGAAAAGATAATCATACCCGTCATGCCGGGCATCTCCTAGATCATGTAGATAACTTTCCACTCATCTCTTTAGATCAGATAAGCATTCCGGTCATCTACTTGATTTGAAAGAGATAACCATTCCAGTTATCTTATCTCTCAAGTCAGCTTTTTCTTGAATATCTTTATCCGAGTATACACTGGTTATATTCTTTAGATAATAGAGAAAGACCGGTTATATTGTTCAGAGTTGACATTTATCCGGTCATCTTCTTTGGCGTAGATAACTTTCCACTCTTTTCTTTAGATCAGATAAACATTCTGGTCCGCACTCTCATATTATTGTGCTTTTTTTAAAAAAAGAACAAATCTATTTGCTTGCACTCAACCCATTGTGCTTTTTCACATAGTAGGTGTCGTGAATATAAATGTCGACATAAATGTGTTTGCCTCCGTCCAGCCACTGTTGTTATTTTTATGTTTTTTTTGCTTTTGTTTTTGTTGTTGTACATACATTTATTTTTCAAGGAGTTATGTGGACACTTAAATGATTCAGTAAATGCAAATGAATTTGCAAAATATTAATTGGCACTGAAAATTGCAGTAAATAAAAGAAAACATATAAATATCCGGAGGCAGAAGGAGACAGTAATTAGTTTCACAACAATGAAGGGAAGAGTTGAGTAAATAGTTTTCAATTGTTCTTTTGGTGGTTTGTTGGCAAAATAAAGATGAGCAGAGGAAATAAGGCAAAAAAAAATGTGAAGAGGTGGTCGGTGAGAGGCAAAAGGGATGAAACATTGAAGGATATGTCGTAATTTAAATGTAAAGCTATGAGGCGTATAAGCGTTATTAATTCTTTGGACTGTGAGGTGTATAAGTGTTATTAATTAATTCAACAGAAATAAATTAAATTACTTATACGTCCCAATGGATATGTATTTTCTAAGTTTTATGCAGACAATAAGATTTATTTAGATTTAAGTTAGATATTATTCAATATTATTAATGGATCCATATTATATTATAAAAATAAATGTTGTTACCTTATTTAAATTAGACACACAAGGCGAAATACATAAAATCACTTTATTATTTTGTCTGCAACTTTATTAGTCATCTTTTGGGATATATGTAATTAAGAAAATATTTTTTATATAGTAATTCCATTTTGGCCCTTTACATTTCACATATGCTTAAAGTGAAAACGGTCAATAATGAAAATAATGCAAAGGCGGAATGATGATATGATATGAATTTCCAAAAAAGTTTTATTTGATTTGAAATCGAAAAAGTTTGGTGGCCATCGTTAGCCAACGCTTAGACAGATGTTGGCTGACAAGCAAATACAGACTTAAAGGCAAATATCGAAGAAAATGATGAAGAATCATTTTAGAAAAGTTTAACAAAAAGTTTCCTATATGTATATGTGTTCTTTACTAATCATGGCAAAATTTCTGCTTGTTAATGCTAACAATAAAACTTTATTATGACGTTTTTTTGCTTTCAGTTCATACTTCAACTCAGCCATTAAATTTATGAGAATCAACTCATGTAGGAATATTTATGGGGGCTAATAATAAAAACAGAAGAATAACGTATAGTAAGAAACATGTGGATTTTTAAATGATTAAAAATACAGTGAGTACACATATCCCAGGATAAGCATACAGTAGTCAGTTCTTCTTACTCTTGGTTAGACTTTTCAATGCAAAAAATAAACTGTTCATGGTTTGAATCTCTTGTTTTACCTATTCTTTATTCATTTAACGTATGACGTTGCATATTACAGTTATAACCTTAAGCAATGCATAAAGGAACGGAACCGGAAAACAGAAGCACACGAAGAGATGACAAAGGAGAAAGCAAAGAAAGCCACCTACGTACGTACATACATACATCGGTAAGTAAGTACTGCTTTAAATACAATTTAAATCATGAAATGAAATAAAATCCTACCCAGATTTGAGATTTACTTCATAACTACTGCCCTTCCCCCACCACAATAACGCTCGCAGCCATTCTTTCCCACACATGAAGTTTATATGGCCCATGATTTGTAATAAAAACACATGCAGAAGCATCTGATATGATATGCTGATATGCCATAAACGGAATGGAAATGGAAAATGACTGAAGTCAAGTGGATTGGTTTGGAAGACAGTCGTCGGTTTCGCTGATAGCAGTTGGCCTCGTTGTCATGCCAACATATCAATTTCATATTTGAGCTAATCTAAGTAAGGATGACTGATATTTCTTTGGAGTTTTGTAGATATATTAAAAAGGGGAATTTATTCGCACACTTAACCCAACAATTTTATTAACTTTTTAATACTCATTGTTCACCGAAGTATTACTTAACAGAAGGGATTTGTTTGCAAAAGCATTCAATTTCTTAAAATAAATAACAAAAACTGCAAGGCATGTAAGTGACCAGATGTTCATCAGATAAAAGTAACAACTAAAAAATGTTATAAAAGATAGTGAATCATCACAAGCGATATTCAAGAGCCATTCTAGACAACTACATGGGGCGTATACGTATTATCAATGCATTTATAAATATATTTTATATCACTGATACGTCTCAATTACCAATCAAATAAATTAGAACTTACTAGATTAAAAGAGCTGCACTAGAGTTTACTGGGAGGTCTTTCTATATGCTAGAGTGGTCTCATATATCTTTCTCTTTATAAGTGTCGACCTTTGATAGGTTATTCTCTATAATAGCGAGAGAGGATCTCTGAGGTCCACCACTATATAATACTCCGTATCTGTGGTCTCACCTCTAAGGACTTCTTTATTTACTTACACTACAGTCGAGATCGAAGGGCTAAAATATCCTTCTTTAACGTATGTATGTCTATTAATATCACTCATACGTCTCAATAACCTGGAAATGGTACTTACCAGCTTAAGTTAGACCTCCCTTCGTATTAAAGTTAAACCTTAAAATTTTATGTGTATACATATTAGAGCCTATGCTTGATGCTTCCTCTACACTAAAGTCGAACGCTGATATGTCTTCCTCTATACTAAAGACAACCGCTGTACATTCTAGAGTCAACTCCTCAGAGGTCGCACCTATATTAAAAGTCGACTTCTGGGAGGACCTCCAAAAACAGCTGATCTTTCGTAATCTTCTGCATTAGAATCGACCCTAAGGCATTTCTCTGCACAAGCATCGACCTCTGAGGTTTTCCACTGTATTATGGTTTATCTTTATTCTTGATTTGACCTTTGAGATCCTCATATATAATAGATTTGCCCTCTGAGGTCAAATCTATACTATAGTCGACTTCTGAGACATTATAGAGTGGATATCAGAGGTCTTTCTAGTCTAGAATCGATATCTGAAGTCTTCCTATTGACTAGAATCGACTTTTGAGGTCTTTCTCAATACTAGAGTCAAATGCTGAGGTCTTCCTCTATACTATAGCCAAACTCTGAGATTTTCCTCTAGTCTAGAATCGATCTCTGAGGTCTTCCTCTTAACTATAATCGACCTCTGAGGCATTCCTCTACAATAGAATCGACCCCTGAGTTTTTCCTTTATACTAAAGTCGACGTATGAGGTCTTCCTTAATAGTAGAGTCCATCTCCGATGTCTTTTTCTATGGTTAGTCGATCTCTGAGGTCATCATATATAAAAGAATCGACCCCTGAGGTCTTCCTCAATACTAGAATCGATCTCTGTGGTCTTTTTCTATAGTAGAGTCCACCTCTGAGGTCTCCCATATTCAAGAATCGACCTCTGAGGTCTTCCTCGGTACTAGAGTCGAACTCTGAGGTATTCCTCTACACTAGAATCGACAGCTGAGGTCTACCTTTCTACAAGAATCGACCTATTGACCTCTGAGGTCTCCCTCTATATTAAAGTCCACATCTGAGGTCTTCGACTATACTAAATTCGACCTCTGTGGTCTTCCTCTATGCTTGTACATGATACAACCTCTGAGATCTTCATCTGTACTAGTGTCGGCCTTTGGGATCTTTAGTCGAAATCTGAGGTCTTCCTCAATTATAGAGTCGACCTATACTGGAGTCGACCTCTGAGGTCTTCCTATATACTATAATCGAACTCTAAAGTCTTTCTGTATATTAGAATAAATTTCTAAACTTTTCCTCTTCACTAGGGTTGAGTTCTGAGGTCTTCAGCTATACTAGAGTCGACCTCTGAAGTCTTACTCCATAGTAGAGTCGACCTTTGAGGTCTTCCTCTATACTAGCGTCGACCTCTGAGGTCATTCTCTATACTAGAGTCGATCTCTGAAGTCTTCCTTTCTTTTATGATTCGACATCTAAGATACTTGGATCGACGTTTGTGGTATTTCTCTATACTAAAGTTAGATATATACTCCTTATTGATTATAATCAATCATTCCCATTCTATGTAATATCAAACATACGTACCACGGCCCTGATAAACAAATATCTTTAACTTAATTTAAATAATTGTGGCGTATACATGACAATTATCAATTTAAATAGCTGTTAGTATTAAGCATATATCTCATATGTCGTGTGCTTAACAAAATTATACATTTAAATTGAGATAATTTATTTAATATTACTTATACGCCAAGGAGTTCCTTTAGACAAATTTTTTCCTTCTCACCCCATTTGCTCTCAAATGTAAATTATGTATTAACTTTGTCACGTTTCTTCTTAGGAGATAATCCAAAACACATTTTCCTCACTATATATTGACTTTTAATACAAAACTGCTGATATCTTTGGCTAATAGAGTTTAGTAAACTTATGATTTTATTTTTGTCAATACCTTAAGAGTTTTGATTCTTTTGTTTCCGCAAGTTCTGCTGCTTTTCCTCCTCTATCAATGAAATAACTGCTATTTGCAACATATGTGTGTAAAATTTTGATTTATAACAAGAAACTCAGACCTTTTTCACCTGTAGTTTTTTTATAGCATTTTTTTTTCTGCCTGAGAAAACCGAGTTTCCCCAAGTATTGAAAACCACGTAATGTGGTAGGAAAACTTAAAAACTCCGAAAACAAAAACTCCTTGAGAATATCACAGTAGTTAAAGACATGAGTGTTTCATGTGTGTGTGGGTGTGGTGAATGTGTTTTGGGGGAGTTTCTGGAACTGTACTTGTTTTGCGGTAAACTCCCAAACAATGAGCGCAGTACGTACCCCCTAGATTATCTCGAGATGTCATGCCACTGTAAAAAGAAATTATACGCAACTGAAAGTACATTCGATCGTCTGTCCGTCCTGTGGAAAGAAGTAGGCGGATAATATTTAATGTTTTCTAATGGAAAAACTTTGTAAAGTCTTTGTGCATTGCCGAGCGAGTTTATTGAAAGCGGAAGGACGACAGGACGAAGTTCAACGGTACACACATGGCAAACGATGTACGTAGATACAAACGTACGCATGGAGACATTTATAAAACGATTTAAAACTAAAAACCCTTCTTCTGATACTCCCAGCCCATCCCCCTTTTCCATGGTTGTGGTTTAGGGCTCACTCTGTAAGTATGTGCGTGTGTTTGGGAAATGGGGTTAAGAATTGTTTGTTTTTTTCTCTCGATTCGTTCCTTAGTCCTGAAGTTGTTTTAAAAGTTTCATGTTGTATTTCTTTGGCTGTTGCAATTCTTTTTGGCTTCGAGATCCTTTACTTTTTTTCGCTTTTTCGTTTTTCGTCATGTTGCAGCCTGAAGGAATTGTCAAATGCTAGGATTTTTAAGCAAATAATACTTAAGTTTTGTTCAAAAACTCCAACAACGAGGGAAAAAATGACAAATAAACCCCGGAAACCAACGAACAGTGGGGAGAATTTCGAAAAGATACAAAAAAATCTATCTGATTTTCGAGACTGGAATTTTCTGCAATTGAAGCTAGGAAATATTTATATTTTTAAAAATGTTTGTGTATAAGAGGCAAACATAGGGAATTGCTCAAAAAGATGTTAGTTTAGGAATTTGAAATATTTTTGGGAATTGCGGGAGGTCTTCCTTTATACTAGAGCTGACCTCTGAGGTCTTCCTCTATACTAGAGCCGACCTACGAGGTCTTGCTCTATACAATAGCCGACCTATGAGGTCTTCCTCGATACTAGAGCCGACCGCTGAGTCTTCTTCTTTGCTAGAGCCGACATCTGAGGTCTTCCTCTATACTAGAGCCAAAGTTTGAGGTCTTCCTCTATACCAGATTCGGATCTAGGTGATACTAGTATAGAGGAAGACCCTATACTAGTGTCACTTCTAGAGTCGAATTCTGAGGTCACCCTCTATGCTAGAATCAAACTCTGAAGTCCTCCTCTATAATAGAGTCTAACTCTGAAGTCCTCCTCTATACTAGAGTCGACCTCTGAGGTCTTCATCTACACTGGAGTCGACTTCTGAGGTATTCCTCTATACTGGAGTCAACCTCTGATGTATTCCTACATACAAGAAATGACCTCTGAGGTCATCCTACATAAAAAATCAACCTCTAAGGTATTCCTCTATGCTAGAATCGACCTCTGAGGTCATTCTCTTTACTAGAGTCAGCCTCTGAGGCCTTTCTCTATACTAGAGTTGACCTCTGAGGTCTTCCTCTATACTAGAGTCGAATTCTGAGGTCTCCTCTATACTAGAATCGAACTCTGGAGTTTTCCTCTATTCTAGAGTCGAACTCTGAAGTCTTCATCTACACTAAAATCGACTTTTGAGCTGTTCCTCTATACTGGAGTCAATCTCTGAGGTTTTCCACAATACTAGATTCTATCTCTGATGTCTTTTGATATGGTACAGACGGCCTTTGAGGACATCCTCTATACTATAATCGTCTTCCTCTATACTATAATCGTCTTCCTCTATACTATAATCTACCTCTGAGGTCTTCCTCTATACTATAATCGACCTCTGGGAGTCAAGAGTCAACCTCTGAGGTCTTTTGCTTTGGTACAGATGGCCTCTGAGATCTTCCTATATACAAGAATGGTCCTCTGAGGGTTTCCTCTGTACTAGGGTCGACCTCTTCGGTCTTCCTCTGTACTATAATCGACTTGTGAGGTCTTCCTTTTATACTATAATCGACCTATGTGGTCTTCTTCTATACTATAGTCGATCTCTGAGATCTTCCTCTATACCATAATCGACCTCTGTGGTCTTCCTCTTTACTATAATCGACCTCTGTGGTCTTCCTCTGTACTATAATCGACCTCTGCGGTCTTCCTTTATACTATAAGCGACCTCGGAGGTCTTCATCTACACCAGAGTCGTTCCTTTTAATTGGTTTATAACTAGCAGCTAAATTTCCATTTTTTTTAATTCCCCCACTATGCAACGAAGCATTGAACACCGAGGAGGCATTTTCCTTAGCCTAGAATATATGTGTGACTGTCATTTTTTGCCAGCGGTGTAGTAGAGGGGGTAAACATTTTTTTGGTTTATTTGTCTTTATTTTTTGCCTTTTTCCTGCAATGAACATTACGTTGGGAATTTCAGACCCCAAAAAAAGTTGCATCTCTTTGCTCAAGTGTTTTAAGTGGTTTTCGTAGTTTTTTCATTCATCTTTACTACTGCTGCTGCTCCGTTAGCCTCCCGACAAGTCGATGGTAAAGCTGTTGTCATTCTTCCAGAATAAATACTTTTTAATACGAGTACCCCCATCGTCTTACTTACAAATGGTTAAAAGAGTTCTGCAACAAATCAATGTTTAAAAAATCACACAAGAGAAAGAGAGGAGGAGGAAAAGGCTTTAAAGCACTGCTTGTGATCCTAAACTCAATAGCGAATCATATTGGTCTTGGATCTCCTCCTCGCCCTCCTTCAATAACGTTACAAAGTTCCAAAGTATATAATGAACATTCTTTTGCTTTTCGAGGAAGAAGAGGAGGAAAATCAGCAAGCAGTCTTTTTGAAACCTCCCCCCCCCCCCAATGAAAATTTGCCTAAAACGAGCTTTGTTTAGTTGTTACGTGCAGCTTAAGGATTAATAGGATTTTTTGCTTCACTTCGTGTACTTTTTTTGCATATTGTACATATCACACACGCATCTAAGGCGATTGTTTCTTGTTTTTTTTTTGTGTTGGCCAAGTTTGTTAATGGCTTTTAACATTGACGTAAAGTACATAAACATTGGATGGACTATGTATGACTGTGATGATTTAAGTCAGAATCATCTCAAATGACGGGGAGGAAGAGAAGACATAAAAAAGAATCATTTTCGAAAGGACATTCAGTTGAAAAGGGAGTGAGGAAGACAAAAAGACTTACATAGATGGAGAACCGGAGAGAAACCCAGTTAATTGAACTGTTTAAGTTGGTAAAGACTGGTGATTAGGCCAAAGCAGTATAAGTGATGTTATCTGACAAAATATTAAAGAGGTTTGACCTGAGAAAGGTTAAATTTTTAAAGCTTTTTTCTCTGCTAGGGCGTATGAGTATTACTAATTCATAAAGAACAATTAAAATTACTAATACGCGTCACTGGTCGTTTTTATTTTATAAATCCCAACAATACTCGAAGAATGAGCGTAGAATAGACAACTTCTTATGACTTCTTATCGTCATAGAGCCCACAAATATCATCGGATAGGGCCCAAAATTGGTAACTGGGGTTTATTTATACCCGCATCCTTCACACGAACAGCAGTAATCATAGATTAGACTTTATAACGCCACGAAACCCTCTAATTTCAACGAATTGGGCTGATATTTGGGTTGCTATAAAAGTTTATTGTGGGACCTATAGTGATTTTTTAAAATAAATCTTTTGGCGAATACATCACCCAAAAATCCATCGAATTCTACGACTTTTGATATAGCATTATTTTTTGAGGGAGATATTAATCGGTAAGGGGGTGAGCGGGGGTCTCATCTGTTTTTGGAGAAATACTTCTTGAAATGTCTCCTTTCTTTCGTTCTTTGGCATGGAACTTCTATTCTGAAGCTTTCTATACCAAAATCATTCCTGAAGTGATTAACCTATTCTTTACCCAACAAACATTGTGGATAAATACGATATATTTAAAAAATTGTGATGAACTATAGTGATTTTTATACGGAATCTTTTTGTCGAATACATCATCCAAAAAATCCATCAAATTGGAAGGGATTTTCAGTGGTGAGGGGATGAGCGGGGGTGTCTGATGTTTAGCGAGAAATACTTCTAGGAATGTGTCTTTTATTTTATTTCGAAGCCTTCTGCACTGAAATTTTATTTAAATTTACTAAACTCTTTGTTTACTCAGCAAATTTTGTGGCTAAATATCTTGAAAACGCGATGTCATAGTCCTTCGATTTAGCAATGTCCATCGATTTAGAAGGTCGAAATTATGAGGAGTAAAGTGTTTTCATCATGCAAACATTTTTAAAGTGCATTTTGCACACATAATGTTATTATTAATTCGTAAAACTCAGCAAATTTTGTGGCTAAATATCTTGAAAACGCGATGTCATAGTCCTTCGATTTAGCAATGTCCTTCGATTTAGAAGGTCGAAATTATGAGGAGTAAAGTGTTTTCATCATGCAAACATTTTTAAAGTGCATTTTGCACACATAATGTTATTATTAATTCGTAAAACTGTCTATTGTAATTACTCATACGCTCACTTGGTCTATACTGATGACAACAATTACTTTAGTTGATTTTGAATTTTTTAAATACACTCAAAAAAAAAAATTAATTTCTGCGAAACGAAATATTAGACTACTACAAGTCTCGTTTACGACGACTGAAATTCTTTTGGTCAGAACAAACAATTGCTTACGCGAAATAAGTTTCTGTCACAACAAACGAAATTTCAGTTACGGCAAACGAGAATTGTAGTTGTCCAATATTTCCTTTCGCAGAAACGAATTTTTTCTTTGCGTGTATATCTCGTAATTTTGGAATTGTGTAGCTTATGTCATTTTATGAAAATTCCTAATATTTGGGAGATCTCCACACTTTATTTCCAAATAAATTATTAATATTACCGTTATTTTGTAAAAACATTAAAAAACAACAACGAACAACTTAAGACGGGAACGCCGACTGTATAAATAATACCATCATTTGCTAACCATGGAGAAATAAATCGATACCTCCAATCTAAAGTTCAAAACGGTAGTTTTTCGGGAAAGGCGATCAAAGTTGTATTTTTTAATTTTTTTAGAATTTCCTTATAATGCAAATCGAATGACCTGTACTGTTTTATGCATAACTTTTGATTGGGTTGACTGAATATAATTTGGAATATTTAGAAATTAAAAATGCAATGTCCCTAAAAACATGCTAATGGAGGTATCGATATATCTATTTTTATTATTCCATCTACACCGCCAAGAAGTCTAATTCGTCTGTCCCATTTTCCTTAAATTAATAAAACTTAAATTTCAACATGATCGATTGAAAAATAGGTCCCCTAGAGTCTCAACAAGTCCAACGTAAGGGACCTTTATATAACGGCTATATCAAACATGAACCGATATGTCCCATTTTCAGTAAGGACGATTTAAGGCAACATAAAATATTAGCGCCTAAAATTAAGAATGACGGGTTGAAAAATACGTTCCCTATAGCGTCAAGAAGAGACATCGGAATGGGCATATATAAAGGGCTATATCAAAACAAGCAACTAAGTTATCCATTTTCAGTAGGGATTGTTCTTATTCTAAGAAGTGCCTCTGTACAAACATTTATAAAAATATCTTCATATTTGCGAACTGCCCTTTGATCACAAATATACATATACATATGGACAGATAGACAGACGGACATGGCTTAATCGACGCAAAAAGTCGATATAATAAACAATGTGCCTATCTTTTCTTTTGTGGTATATGGTTCAATGAGCCATCAATGTGTATAAGTAATATTAATTGGGTATATGAGTTAATTAATAACACGTGTACGCCACCACATGTAGTGATTAAACAAAAAAATGCTTTAAACATTGAACTAATAATATAATATGAGAATTTCTTCATAGAAATTTGATGGGTTTCTTAAAATTTTCCTGCAGTACTTTAACAATTTTTGAAAAATAATGGGCCAAGTCAAATTTTCGGGTATTTGCAAAATGGATTTGAGAGATAATTAACAATATTTTGGAAGGCCAAAAATTAAAAGTCGATAAAGCCAGTATTTCCTTTCAATTAAACGAAATTACGAGTGCTACAAAAGTGGGAGTGGCCTAAGAGACCCCAAGAATATATACTGCAATCCATTTTGGACCATTGTAAGTCATTTGAGCAGTGTCCGTCCGTCTGGCTTGTGCGCACGATAACTTTCGACAGGAGTAATCGATTAACTTCAAATTTGGTATGTATTAACATTTTTTTTATCGCAGGCTAATATCAATGTTGGGCCGAGTTGGTCCACTCCTTCGAGTACCTCCCCAACAAATCGTGAATATTTAGTGAAATACTGATTGATATTGGTATGTATGATTGAACCATTTTGCAAAAAAAAGTTTACGACTTATAACTTTAATTGCATTCCATACAAATACTTTAAATTTTGTGGAGAGTAAAGCCTTTACAGTTCCTAAAGTCCCGCTCAAAATGGGCGTTGTTACCACGCCCCTTTTGGTATCTCCCATACAAGTGGATCATTTTGTAAAAAACGTTTACGGCTTATAACTTCGTTTCCTGCACATATAAACACTTGAAATTTTGTACAGTATACTGTTTTTATAGTACCCATAGTATATTAAAAAATTTTCGTTATTGCCACGCCCCTGTTGGTACCTCCCAAACTAAATTGCCAGAAATAAAACAATATGAAAAATAATTTTTTGGAATTTCCCTATTTTTACAATATGGGTCTTAATTTATACATTTATCCATAGACATTATATATACAATAGGCATTGCTTTCTTCGTTAGAATTCTAGCTTTCAAAAATTGGAACAAACACATTGTTTGCTATTTCTATTTTTTCTATTTTTATGGTTATTCCGAGCGAGCAAAAAACGATTCGATTCGAAAAAAATTAAATTGTTCTAATTTTTTAAACGACAGTTATAAAACCAATGTCTGTACGCGTTTGCAGTTGTCATAATTTTCTTTATTTCGAAGGGCTCACGGCTCTATCGGGATTATACTTAAAAAAATATGACCGAAAAACTAAAAATTTAAATTAAAAAACACTCCATAAAAACTTTTTTTTTGATTTTATAAATTAGTATGCCTCAGTACACAAATCAATTATTGTCTAAATAGCCCGCTATGCGAATAAGTAATATTGATTGATATCGAAGTTAATAAATAATAAATATACGTTAAATAAAATAAAAAATAGAAAAAATTAGTTCCACTTAGGAGCTTTAATACTCATTTACAAAATGTTATTCCATTTATGATCGCATTTTAAGATGATTTGTTAGATCTTAACAACAGTACACTGGTACGTATAATCAATATTAATTGGTATATGATTTCAATGATAATGCGTATACGACACTTATACCGATTACAACAACAACGCCATCTCGAAAACTGCACTTATATCAGTTTTAAAAATATAATTAAGAATACAGACTGTGATGATGCAAATCGAGTTTGTTTTTAATTAAACAAATATAAAATATGAGAATTCCTTTTTGTAAAAAATATAATAAGATTCTTAACATTTTGTTAACAATAATTAGAAAACGTGCAAATATTTGCCAACAATAAATGGGGAGAGAACTAATGATTGTTTGGATCTCCAAAAATTATTAGTTAGTTCAGATTTCCTAAGAAAATTTTTAGCATTTTATCAAAATGAATGCAAAGGTGGGCTGTTTTTCACCTACATAATCTAAATACAATTACTAAACCGAACCTGCCTGCAATTGTACTCTAAAACGCCTTCAATGCGTATAAGTAATATTGATTGATATCTTAATTAATAAATAATTACTATACGCAACATGCGCGGATTACACATATTACATGAAAAGTTAAATATATAAACAAACAAAAATATAAATAGAAAAAAAGAATTTATTCTTGTGGACTCTCGATAACTCTCGAAAGAATTAACCGATTGACTTCAAATTTTGTATGTGGTAATTTCTCCGGCTAAGTTCGAAGATGGGCCATATTGGTCCACTCCTTCTAGTACCTTCCCCACAAAGGGTTAAGATTTAGTGAAATGTTGATTATTAATAACATCTATACTACTTACTCGAATCTCCTGAAATGCCACACATAGTATTAGTTTATTAGTCGCTATCACCTTGAGAAAAATGGGCGAAGTTGCCACTCTCCTTTTGGTACCTCCCTCACAAATGGACCATTTTGCAGCAAAAGTTTACAGCTTAGAACCTTAATAACAGTGCATACAAAAACTAAACCGACTGAACTTTCTTACTTGTTTAATTAAACAAATATAAAAGATGAGAATTCCTTTTTGTAAAAAATATAATAAGATTCTTAACATTTTTTAACAATTCCATTTCATTAGTTCTATGACGTTTGGCACTTTTTGAAGTCGATTTTGTAGCTGTAAGAGGGCACGTACAGTTAGGAATATATGTCCAAATGCCCTCTTCATTTCGTTTTCGCACATAAAATTCATATTTCGAAGAATTCTGTTTCAATTCCAACTTTGATATGTCAATAAAGATAAATTTTGGACACAATTTAAAAGTTCATTTTACTTAGGAGAATGCAGTCATGATATCACTCCTTTGAGGTAGGATTATCATTCGAGTATGAACCTGAATTTTAATTTCTTATTTTATATGTTACAGGATAAGAAAATTTAACAACGTTTTTAAAAATAAATATTCTTCTCTTGATGGTAATTCCGTTTTTATTCACTACCTTTTGCGATGAAATAAAATTCAATCTTTTAATTTCTTCAGCATTAAAAAAATTATGCAGGATTCATGAAACAAAGATGAATACTGTTCATATGAATAAATTTCGCATATCTCGAAATTTATAACCCCATCCAGACATACAGACACATAAAACGCAGAAGAGAAACGCTGCAGTCAGTCAGTCACACCCCTCGAACACGTAGACAATCACATTAAACTATAATACCACTACAATGCAAGAATAAACGGATATACAAACGTTACGTAGGATAGGTAAGCCTGTGTGAAGATATCCTGCAGAAGAGGTTGTGCGTGTGTGTGTATGCATGTAAACGAGCGTTTGATTACATGCGCAGGCGTGCGTGTGTGTGTGAACGAGCGAACGAGTGAGTGCACACTACATACAAAGTGTAATACATTTAATAAGTACCACGTTTTTATGTGCAATCAAATACGTTTTATTATCTGTTGCAATCAAATGCAAGAAAATATCTTTTTATTGCCAAACGTTAGAGGAGCAAAAAATTACAGATAAAATCCTCTCGCACACACACACACACTCATTCATACAGCCATAGTCTCAAGGAGGAAATCTTCCGGCACATGCAAGTGTATGCATGCAAAAAGAGAAAAAGGAAAAAAACTGCAAGATATGAGTGAGCAACATGCATAACCCTGGAACAGGCATAAGTCTCAGCATGAAATCTAAAAATAAAAGATGTATGAGCCCCAGCGCATAGCCCCAGCACCAGCAGCACGGGAACGAAAAATATATTGTATGGCAATATTGCGATATTTTCGCCTTCAAGTGCGCACACGTCCACATCGGGCCAGGAGTGAAGGGCAGAAAACGCAAGGCAGGGGAATAACTTGCACAGCAGCTCCAGCATTCACTGCTACTTAACATTTATTTCAACAAATTGCATATACATCAAAATGTAATCGTTTCTTTAGCAACCGAAAAAAGCAACAACAAGAAAAAACATTGCAGGCATCCATCCAGGCCATGTGGATGTGGAACGTGCACTTTCTATAGTGATACAATGATTATCGATACAGCCAAAACTGCATGACAATGTAGAGGTTGGGGTTGCCTGCATTCCCTCCAAAAACAATGAAAAATTGTTTAAAACAATGTCTAGACTTTAAAAAAATATTCCAGGTTTTCCAAACCAAAGATCAAAAGAGAGAAATCAATCAAATGAACGAAATGCATAGACAGGAATTGCAGACAAAGGAAACGGAATATTGCAAACGGGACAAATAAATAAACGAAACTGACAGAACTGTCATAATATCTTAGCTAGACGAAGGATAACAGACGGAAGTGGAAAAAAGAAATGCAATGAAAAGAAAAGTTGAGAAAATAGAAGGAAAAACAAAAAAAAAATGGACGGATGACAGAAGACTATTTTAAAGTTAAATGAAATATATGTATATTTTTCATTTTTTTTATAATAAATAGACTTAAAAACTAGACTAGAAGACTCGTTGTATGAGTATGAGTAATTTTAATTACTGCTATACACAGAAAGTCTCCAAAGCCTGCAATGCGTATAAGTAATATTGATTGATATATGGGGTAAATAACAACACGTATACGCCCCAATTTCTGAGTACAATAAAACATAGTTTGAAAATTAGATATATTACAGATTTTTCAAAATTGAAAGGCAAAATATAAAAAATTACGCTTGACAATGAAAGCAAGTAAAAAAAGTTTCTAGCCGAGTAAGCCGTCTAAGATTTACCCTCACTTTTGTAATTTGTAATGTAATGTGGTACTTTTTGTGGGAGCTAGAAAGGTGACAACATTTACTTTAGTCTATAGCCTTGGCAAAACTTGTCTAAAATGAAGAAAGTGAAAACATTTATATGATTGGTTAAGGGAAAGTTGTGCAGTAATTAATCTGTCAATTTATGTGAGGGCTACCAGAAGGGGCTTGACAAATACGTGTATTTTGCGCTGTCTTTGTGTCATTCCTAGAAACTTTGCCAAATACTAACAGGTTTTACAATAGGGATGATATGTGTTTGTGACGTAGGCCATTTGTAATATGTCCTGATCTGTCATTTGTTTTTCATTGTATTCAGTAGTGTTTACAATTTCATCATGTAGAGATATACGCAAGAACAATATTTACAAATTATTTAGTTTTATTATCAAAATAATCGTTGTGTAATTGCAACTTTTCATGCGCTAAGTAAATTTTTTTAAATAAAAAAAAACACTTTCCATTCGACCTACGACCTTGACACCCATGAGCAATTGTTTAGCTCTCGTTAAGGGCTATCTTTTTGCCATTGACCTAGTCCCGATCCGACGTACCGTTACGGAGCTAGAGCCAAAAACTTTCCGTTCACATTTGAAAATGATGCTAAGTAAATTTTTTTTAAATCAAAAAAAAAATCTTTTCAATCGACCTACGACCTTGACACCCGTGTGCAATATTTTAGCTCTCGTTAAGAGTTATCTTTTTGCCATCGACCGATTGTGGCTACGTGCCACACAGCAAATGATACAATTGAATTGTTGCGAGAAAAGTTTGGAGATTCGATTATTTCAAGAAATAGTGATATTGAATGGCTTCAAAGAAGTTGTGATTTAACACCATTAGACTATTTCTTGTGGGGTTATGTGAAGTCATTGGTCTTTCGAAATAAACCAGACTCTACTCAAGCTTTACAAGTCAATATTAAACGTGCTACTCATGACATACGACTTGATTTAGTGGAAAAAGTGCTCGAAAATTGGGTTCATCGAATTCGTTCCTGCAGAAGAAGTCGTGGAGGCCATTTGAATGACGTTTTATTTAGAACTTAATTGTATCGCTTGTACTTCACATTAAATAAGAAAACTTTTTAATTTTCATAACAATAAGCGTTTTTTACAAAGAATTCATATCACTCTTATTGGAAAACCCTGTACATACAATTTACATTCTTGGGCCCACAAGCTGAATGCATAATTTGCCCTTCTGTTACATCTAAATAGTTTATTATATGAGTGATATGATTTTAGACAAAGTAATAAACAAAAGTCTAAAATAAAAAAAAACGGATACTATGATTTTGGACAAAACAAAATTTAAAATATCATTCTGATCAATGAAAGAAAGGGTTCTAGGTCGTCAAGAGGTCAAATCGGAGGTTAACTTTATACCAAAGTCATATTAAATTTCTATGGTATTTTGGAATAAAGACACATCTCAAAATATCAAAACAATTCAGGTAAGCCAAAATAATTTTTCTCTTGCAGTAGATTTGATAGCAAATGTCCATAGTTGAATGATGGAAAAACTCACCAAAAATTTGACATACCTAGGAGTGTCATATATTGATCGCTAGATATTTATTGGCTGAATACATTTATGCTAAAATCCCGAAATAGAAAATTTCTGACCTAGACGGTTATTCCAGAAAAGCACAGATTTGTGAAGGGTTCAAGCTCATCTTCGTTTGGAATGGTTTTTGGTACATATCTATATAAGTTCCTAAATCACAGAACTGAATTTACTTTTATATGGGGCTTTATAAAACTTGGACCAGTATAGCCCATTTTTTTTTATCAGAAATTGGTTAGGGCCAAATAAAATACGAATTGAAAAATTCTATAATACTTTGCAGATATATAAAGCAATATAAGAAGAACTTTAGGAAGTCTTTGAATTTTAAAACAGTCCAGGTATGTTTATCCCCTCACCTTAGAGAGGAGGGTATATATCATTTGCTACGAGCCAAAAGTGTAACACATCGAAGGAGTGACCTAAGACCCTAAGTAAGTTCGGCGGAAATCCGTTTTGCGTCATTTTAAGCCATTTGAGCAATTTCCGTCCGTCCGTCTGTCTGTCTGCTGGCTGGTGCGCACGATAACTCTCGAAAAGAGTAACCGATCGACTTCAAATTTGGTATGCGGTAATAGTTTTTCTCTATCTCCGGCTAAGTACGAAGATGGACCATATTGGTCCACTCCTTCTAGTACCTCCCCCACAAAGGGTTAACTTTTAGTGGAAAATTGAATCGTTAATACCTTCTACACTACTTACTCGAATCTTCTGAAATATCACACAAAGTATTATTTTGTTAGTCGCTAACACGTCAGGAAGAATGGGCGAAGTGGCCACTCCCTTTTTGGTACCTCCCACACAAATGGACCATTTTGCACGAAAAGTTAAGTGCTTATGGCTTTAATATCAGGGCATACAAATACTTGAAATTTTGTACAGTGTAATGCTTTTATAGTACCTAGAGTCCAGAGAAAAGTGGGCGTTATTGGCACGCCCGTTTTGGTACCTCCCACACAAATAGACCATTTTGTACCAAAAGTTACCAGCTTATAACTTTAATACCAGTGCATATAAATACTTGATACTTTTTGTACAGTATAATGATTTTATAGTACCTAGAGCCCAGGAAAAAATTGGCCGTATTCGAGCGCCCCTTTTAGTACCTCCCACACAAATGGACCTTTATGTACCAAAAGTTAACAGCTTATAACTTTAATATCAGTGCATAGAAATATTTGAAATTTCGTACAGTGTAATGTTTCAATAGAACCTAGAGTCTAGAGAAAAGTGACAGTTATTGGCACGCCCCTTTTGGTACCTCCCACACAAATAGACCATTTTGTACCAAAAGTTGCCAGCTTATAACTTTAATACCAGTGCATACAAATACTTGAATTTTTGTACAGTATAATGATTTTATAGTACCTAGAGCCCAGGAAAAAATTGGCCGTATTCGAGCGCCCCTTTTAGTACCTCCCACACAAATGGACCTTTATGTACCAAAAGTTAACAGCTTATAACTTTAATATCAGTGCATAGAAATATTTGAAATTTCGTACAGTGTAATGTTTCAGTAGAACCTAGAGTCTAGAGAAAAGTGACAGTTATTGGCACGCCCCTTTTGGTACCTCCCACACAAATGGACCATGTTGCACTAAAAGTTAACTGCTTATGGCTTTAATCAGTTCATTTAAATACTTGCAATTTTGTACAGTGTAATGCTTTTATTGTACCTAGAGTCCACAAAAAAGTGGGCGTTATTGGCACGCCCCTTTTGGTACCTTCTACACAAATTTAAATTGATTTACCATTTTTTGGGACTCAAGGTGAGGGGATTCACAAGTCGGTTTACCCGACTGAACTTTCTTACTTGTTTCCTATTTCTATTTCTAATTTTTTGGACTACATTAACACCAAGCCATTTATTGCTTTCTCTCTCAGTTTATGGGGGCGTATGAAGAATATTAACTTACCTTACAGAGAGTTAATAGCACTCATACGCCCAATGTATCTAGCTGTATAACATAAAAACTTTTAAATTTTAAATGAAGTTTTTGTGAAATACATTGATTTTGTTATAAACAAATTTCCTAATTGTTTTCTTCTTTAGAATTTTGGACTTAAAGACGAATAAATTAATATTGTCACCTACAATATTGTGGGATTTCTGGAAGCTCTTACTTTTTCTTAAACGTTTGCTATTTTTTTAATTATACTAATACGTATCATTTACAAATCGAAAGATACATATCAATATCTTCGAGAGTAGATATCGCTCACTTCTTTCAAGAGTGACATAACTCAAAATTTAAATTTTTTAAGGTTGCTTTACAGAAATTCCATTTTTTATAATGATTTTAATTTACTCGTCTTGACAATTTCAAATTTTAAGTTATGTCACTCTTTCAGTGAATGAGCTATATGTATGTGTTGAATACAGGGTGGCTGGTGAATGTTGCTACGAGTATATTAAGAAACTCAAATAACGTTTTTTAATTCATATAAATGATTTTATCTTCGCCTCTTCCAAAGACTTCTCGCATTTATCATATTTTAAATAATTAATAATACTCATACGCCCCATATTGAAGGATCGCTAAGAGCTCACATCTTTTGCTTCAGGACATCAAAACGTATACTTAACATGAATTATTATTTCAAGGAAAAAATAATGCTGATACATAAAGTTTAGCTCTGAACTCAAGGAATATTTATCCCTCACAAAAGTCTCTTAAATAAGCAATCATCAAGCTCTGATTTTCGTATACCCATTTCAAGGCTAAGGTATATTGTCTTAGAATACTTACTTCTCTTTCGCATCAACGAATTTATGGATTGACTCTGTTTGCATTAACTTAACAATTTATGGATATTTTATTGAATTAAAAGAATATTGCACTGAATATAAATTTAATTTAAGAGTTTTCGCACCATGTACACATAGAATATAAATCTTCACACTGACACCGACGAGGAGAGATAAACCGAGGAACCAGAATACCGAAGCTGAAGCTCCTTGGTAGCAAGACCAAAGCCGAAGTGAAACGCTATACAGCTTAGATGCTTAACTTTAATAGTCCTAAGATGAAAATCTATTCACATTTTGTGTTATTTATATTTTATAACCACTACGAGAGTTGTTTTAATAAATTATTTTACAACCACTCTCCAAACACAGACGCACACACATTCATACTGAAGTACTGAGAGCATATGTTCGGCAAGTCTGTATGAGTACATGCGTGTGTGTGTGTGTGTGTTGTAGAGTATGAATCTATTTACCTTCAACTTAATGCACATGTCCTGCAATAAACTTTACGATAATCGCATGTATTCGACAAATAAATGAAAAATTCGTGTGTGAGTAATAAAAACTCTGAGGAAAAACCACTACCAGCTCTACCAATAACGCCCCCCCACCCCAAGGCTGCCACTGTAACATAGGAACAGGGAAAGCCAACAGTGCGAATAGCAGCAGCTTCAACTACAGCTACAGCCGCACCACCAAACACTGACCGAAAGAAACACATCCCGAAAACCTCGATGGAAGTCCACAGTTTCAATTTTATTATCAATTCACATGTTGCAAAATACTTAAAATTCCCTACTTTCCACCAAAAAGAGGTTGCACAGATGGTTGAGTCCAACACACAGGGATGGGGTTGGTCTATCGGTCCACCCTAGACGTGAAAAAAATGAAACATGAACAAGTTATGCAAACCCTCGCAATCATAGACCCGGATGTGAATGTGGCTACGTTCACCGGCAAGGACACCCGGTCCTCATTTGTACTCGAGACAAACACACTCTCACAACTGTAGCGAAAACCTCAAAACAGCAAAACCATTGCGTTCCGTTTCGTTTTCTAGCATTTGACCACCGAACAAAAGGTGCAAAGTGTAAATTCTGCCGCATTTTTTTGCTTTTGTTTAAATTGAAATTTCAATTACGCATATAATCACATTCACATGCACAGCGACACACCCACACCCATACCCACACTTAATCACTTATGTATGGCCAGACACATACTTGTACATGTGTTCATTTTCCCAATTTCCCCAGGAGGGGTGAATGGTGGCGAGAATGACTTTGAACAGATAGAGCTGACCCATACACCAGTCAGCCAGCGGATGCCCTCCCATACAATTATAGAAACATTTATGTGAACCACTTTTGGACACGCACACTGTACTACAATAATTCCTGTTAATTTTGTTTTTATTAGAGCAGACGAAGGAGGATGGTATGATAAGTGCAGAAAAATATTAAAATAATTGATTTTAAAAAGATTCAAATTCAAATCAAATCCATAGCTGAATATTTTCCCAGAAAAGCAGATTACTTTCTGAATAATACATTTTTCATAAAAGAAATATATATTTACACATCACAGCATTTTTCAGCTCATTGATTTGGGACTCTATTCTGAGAATTGGACGTGAAAAGTAAGAACTTCTGCACCATTCATTTAGTCAAGTTGGCTCAATAAATAATTTAATGGCCAAACGAATTTTATTTCTCAGGGTGGATTTTTAGCACTTTTCCTATATTTTTTCTCTGTACGAGTATACCGTACGTAATAGCTCTTTTGTGTCTGAAGCTAAGTTGTAGATATTGAATAGAAGAAAAAATACAAAACAAACCTACCCGAAAAAAAGTGCATTCAGTGCCTTAAAAATCGCAAAAATGTTCTGTTCTGTTTTATAATGTTCTGTTTTATATGTATGTATACGTATCTATTAATATTTTACTGACAGATATTTTATGACTTTGTGGGCATTTTTGCTATTTTTAAGGCACTGTATGCACTTTTTTTATAGAAAAATTTAATTTGGACAACATTTTGTAGAAAAAAAATTTGTTTCAAGAAATTTTGTAGAGAAATGTAATTTTAACAAAAAATTCATAACAAATACAGGAACATAGAAGAGGCGTAACTGCATAACAAACACAGACAAATACTCTCAAATATAAGTATATCGACATATTACACTATACAACAATAATTTTGTCCAAGGGATGTGGATAACAGTTTCTGGTGCAATTTGGTGTCACAAAAACGAAAAAAAATTTAAAAAAAATATTTTATAGTAAATTTTTTTTTAATTCCAGCTTTCATGGAAAGTTAATTTAGTATTTGGGCCATAATTTTTCAAGTATAAGACTGATTGGTCCGTGTTATGCCTTAATTAAATAAAAGGGAATTATGAGGGCTACATATGCTGCAAATATCGCTTTCACGTAGAATCTTTGGTTTTGAACAGTCGTCAAAAATATGAGAAAAAATATGATTTTTTTTAAAAAAAACACACTTTTTCCTGGTACAAAAAAAAACATAAAAAATAGAAAAAAGTCGAAAAAAATATTTTATCACATTTTTAAAAAGCCATCATGCTAACGCAGAAAACACTGTCTATTTTAAAAAATCTATGGATAGATGTACAAGTTATGAGCCATTTTGTAAATGTTAGGGAAATTCAAAAAATCTCGTTTCATATTTTTTCGTTTTTAAATGATGGTTTTGCTTTTATTGTATTCGCCATATGTGAGAGAGACATTGCACTTGCATTTTATTTTATGAGGATTGATATCAGACATTGTAAAATTATAGATAGGACGAGGTTTTATGGCCGTTCGTAGAAGAAGAAATATATGTGTAATATTTTGGTATACGAGTTAAAAATATGAACGTGGACACCTAGTATTTTGTGTAATTCGTGCCATGTAAATCTTACTCGATGGACTAGTGGAAGAATAAGGTAAGTACTTTAAAATTAATGTATTACAATGTTTTGTGGAATAAAACGTTTTAATTTGGAATGCCAATGATTTGGAGACAACCATTCATTCGCGATACGGACTGCTATTTTTGTCTAACTTAATACATTGGAGTAGGAAGTGTCCAAGTATAGCTAACAGCCTAATTACGAAAACATCATCAAGTTCAACTGAGTACTCAACTCTGAGTGATTCAAGTTTGAGTCAGACGTCATCGCTTTTAACTCAGTTTCAACTCATTGATCTAGTGAGAGATTTGTAATTGTTCGAGGAACTTAATCAAACATACAATTCAAAGGAATGGCGGTTATTTGTTGACAGCAGTAAAGAAAGTTTGAAAGCACACGGAGGAAAATCGTCATTTTTGATATGTTTTAAACGAAAGAAAATATACTTGGAAACGATTTTTTTAAATATTATATATTTGGTAACAAATAAATTTTATTTGAAAATCAAGAAATTTTGTTTGGAACGCATATATTAATATATTAGAACATAATTTATTTGCAAACTGAATTTCACAAATAAAATATGTGTTTACACACAAACAAAGTTATTGTTTAAGAAGATTTCCAAATATGTTTTATTTAAAAAGATTTTTAAAGCATTACTGACTTATTCGAATTTTAGTTAGTTTTTCCTAATTTTCGTGTTAAACTTTATAGCTAAAAATGTCCTTATTTATAAATATTCCTATTCATCACTTTTTGTCAATCCATCAATGTCGTTTATATTTACGAAAGATTGTTAGATTTAAGTTTTGATTAAATTTTACAAACATATAAAATTTATAAAAAAATTGCTCTTTGAAAATCTGAAAAACAGAAAACTTGTCTTTAAGTTAAGGCATTTAATACATTGCCAAAATAAATAATTACAAATTAATCCTTGTTTCGGAAATACTAGTTCCAAATAAAAAATATTTGAATGGGAGCATATTTTTGTTTAGAACAATATCCTCACAAACATATAATATTTGTGTGTGTAAAATATTATATATTTGGAGTGTACCCTAAACATATGTTTATTTCAAGCCGAATATGTTTGGGACAATATACTACAGAAGCGATTTTTTTTCAGCGTGCAGTACTTTTACACAACGGAAATCAGAAACCGTCGATTCCCATTGCTCATGCTGTCAACACTAAGGAATAATACGAAACAATGGCTATATTGATAAAATACATAAAATATGACCACGATTGGAAAATTTGTTGCGATTTAAAAGTAGTTGGTATGTTATGCCTCCGGGATAGCCGCACGCTGAAAAAAATCGCTTCTGTAGTATATTGTCCCAAACATATTCGGCTTGAAATAAACATATGTTTAGGGGACACTCCAAATATATAATATTTTACACACACAAATATTATATGTTTGTGAGGATATTGTTCTAAACAAAAATATGCTCCCATTCAAATATTTTTTATTTGGAACTAGTATTTCCGAAACAAGGATTCATTTGTAATTATTTATTTTGGTAATGTATTAAATGCCTTAACTTAAAGACAAGTTTTCTGTTTTTCAGATTTTCAAAGAGCAATTTTTTTTATAAATTTTATATGTTTGTAAAATTTAATCAAAACTTAAATCGAACAATCTTTCGTAAATATAAACGACATTGATGGATTGACAAAAAGTGATGAATAGGAATATTTATAAATAAGGACATTTTTAGCTATAAAGTTTAACACGAAAACTAGCAAAAGCTAACTAAAATTCGAATAAGTCAGTAATGTTTTAAAAATCTTTTTAAATAAAACATATTTGGAAATCTTCTTAAACAATAACTTTGTTTGTGTGTAAACACATATTTTATTTGTGAAATTCAGTTTACAAATAAATTATGTTCTAATATATTAATATATGCGTTCCAAACAAAATTTCTTGATTTTCAAATAAAATGTATTTGTTAACAAATATATACATAATATTTAAAAAAATCGTTTCCAAGTATATTTTCTTTCGTTTCAAACATATCAAAAATTACGATTTTCCTCCGTGCGTGCTCGCGAAGATCATTACAGAAGAAAGAAATGGCAATCAAGAAAACACATTACATTGGGTGAAAACAACATAAAATACACACCTCTCGTCCAAAAAGAAAACATTATTTTGCCACCAATGCATATTAAGCTTTAAAAAATTTATAAAAGCCTTAAGGATAGATGGCAATTCACTCTCACATTTAAAAAGTTAATTTAAAAGTCTTTCTTTTCAAAAAATCGAAGAAGACGGTTTTGATGGACCTAAAATAAGGAAACTGATGAAAGATGTAAATTTGGAATCAGATTTGACGTCGGATGAAATTGCAGCATGGAGGTCGTTTAAGCTTGTAGTTTCAAATTTCTTTGGATCCAATAAAAGCCTGCAATATGAAACACTGAATAATGATTTGTTGAAAAATTATGAAAAAATTGGTAAGAAATATATTTTTCTATATTTGTGTTTATAACACATATGTATGTATGTATTCTTCTAACTTATTTTTCGCTTTATGTATTCCAACAGGTGTAAATATGTCCCTTAAAATTAAACTTTTTCCCCGAGAATCTTGGCGACGTAAGTGAAGAACATGGCGAAAGATTTCACCAAGAATTGAAGTCCATCGAGCGGCGTTACCAAGGGCACTGGGATGAAAGAATGATGGGAGATTATATTTGGTTCCTCATTAGAAAAACCGATTCCGAAATCTACAAACGTCAACAAAGAACTCACAATTACTTCTAATGAAACTTGTACATGTAAATAAATTCAACATAATAGGCATGTTTTCGTTACAAGCTAGCACTTTCAGTTTAGCACTTTGCAACGAAAACAACTGACTTCCACTAACTGGCACATAAGCAATAAGTGGCGGATTTTCACTATCTGGTAGCAATGGTGTCATGAGTTGCGAAGAAAGAACAGTGCGAAACAGACAAAAAATTCGTGAATAGTATTTATAAAACATATATTTACTATCCTATGTTCAATTGTTTACACTCTTTTGCAAATATTAAAATAATTTCCCATTTTTGTTCTTCTTCTTCCCGTTAATTCACAATAATTGATAAAATCTCTCCAAAAATGGGATGCCATACTGCTAAATATAGGGTGACCAATCTGGCAACATCATACTCGATTAAGACATGAACACAAGCACCAAACTTCATCGGGAACTAATAGTGCTTAAAAGTGCTTAGCTCCCCATACAAATTAAGCACTTATGGTGTAACGAAAACACGCCTAATATAAATAAAATCGCTATTTAAACAGAAATTTAAAAAAAGATTTTTTGAAATCCTCTTACCTCTACCACTTATCCATAGATTTTTTTCAAATAGACATTATTTTCTTCGGTAGCATGCAAACTTTTAAAATATAAAATGAAATATATGTTTCGATTTTTTTCAATTTTTGGTGTTTTTATTCGTCCCAGGATTTTTTTTGTTGAAAAAAATCTACTTTTTCCAATTTGTTTAATGACTGTTACTAAGCAACTGTTTCTAAGTGAAAGAGATATTTCCAATATAGGTAGCCCACGTTAATTGCTTCAATTTAAAGTATAAGTCGACCTTATCGGGCATATACTCCAAAAATTATAGTGCAAATACTAAGGGTACCCTCGACGATAATAGTATTTTTAATAAAAAAAAATTAAAAAAAAATTTTACCATAAAAAATTTTTGGTTTTGATTTTATATAACAGTATGCCACAATCTATACAAAAAAATAATTTTTGGGTCTTGGACACAAAAAAATGTTTTTTTTGTTGCATATTGTTATTAACAAACACGGACAGAACAAATGGTTGTTGGCAGTTAAACTTCACCGAAGAAAGTCAAACTTTAAAATACCGAAATTGTAAACTGTATGTAAAATATTAATTTTAAATAATTGTGTGTTTTAAATAGTTTTTTGCGTTTTTTGTATAAGATTCCCTGATGATGACTACCGAAGTTAGTCGAAATATAGGAGAGGAATAAAAATAGATAATTAAAAACCGATTTACTCGTGGTTTAATTACGTAAAGTACCTCAAGCCGAACAATAACAAAAATTTTACATACAACAGGTCAACTATCAAAAACATGAATAAATTTTTGAGAAATGAAATTTGACTTCTGTTCTAGAAAAATGCAATTCCAATTAAATTTTGCAGAAAAACTGCCACTTTGAAGATATTTTGTAGAAAAAATAGATTTCAACACAATTTTTTTTGAAAAATATAAATTTGAAGGAATTTTCAGAAAAAAAGGAAATTGCAATAAAAATCATCAAACCATCTTGTACTAATTACACTGTGATAATTGGAAAATGTAACAGAAAGGAGAACTTATGTGTACATCTACAGCGACCATGCTGGACCCAGTGGTGCTAGCCGTTTTTATATCCTCACTTTAGTGTGACGAGGTTATACATATATCATTTGCTACGGGCCTAAAGTGTAACACATCGAAGGAGTGACCTAAGACCCTTAATATATTTGGCGGAAATCCGTTTTGGGTCAACTTAAGTAATCTGAGCAATGTCCGTCCGTCTGTCTGTCTGCTGGCTGGTGCCCATAATAACTCTCGAAAGGAGTAACCGATTGACTTGAAATTTGGTATGTGGTAACATTTTTTCTATTTTCGAAGATGGGCCATATTGATCCACTCCTTCTTTCCATGGTTCAAATTGAGTTAGTCTGAAATTGAGAAATGTAAAATGATATGCAGAAAAAAACTTGACATTTAGGTGTGGTTCACATTCAACATCGGCCCTTACAATTTAACCAGCGTTTAGTAGACAACAAGTTGGGTTAATTACACTTTAGTAGAGGAACATTTCGGTTATCTACTCCTTACTTGACGTAAGTTGGGTTATCTACAATTTACTAAACAACATGTTGGGTTAACTACTCCTTAGCTGACGTTCAGTTGGGGCATCTACTCCTAAATAGACGACCAGATGTGTTGTCTACTCTTTCTTAGATTAACACTAAGGTTACTTACGCTGGTATTAACGACAAAACTAAGAATAAATTATGGAAAATCATAAAATTTTTTATTATGTTCCTAAAGTCCTGTTTAACACAGTGCCAAATTGCTCCGATTAGCTTTTACTTAGCTATTGGGCAGTGGTTGTGCTTTAAGATCCTATGAAAATCGACGAAGCTTAAGAAAAAATCTGTAACACAGGGTTTTCCAATAAGAGTGATATGATTTCATTAAAAAAAACACACTTATTGCTAAGGAAATTAAAAAGATTTTTATTTAATGTGAAGTACAATCGATACAATTATGTTCTAAATATAACGTCATTCAAATGGCCTCCACGACTTCTTCTGCAGAAACGAATTCGATGAACCCAATTTTCGAACACTTTTTCAACTAAATCAAGTCGTACGTCATGAATGGCACGTTCAATATTGACTTGTAAAGCTTGAAAAGAGTCTGGTTTATTTCGAAAGACCAATGACTTCAAATAACCCCACAAGAAATAGTCTAGTGGTGTTGAATCACAACTTCTTGGAGGCCATTCAATATCACAATTTCATGAAATAATCGAATCTCCAAACTTTTCTCGCAACAATTCAATTGTTTCATTTGCTGTGTGGCACGTAGCCACAATCGGTCCATTGCAAAAATATAGCTTTCAACGAGAGCTAAAATATTGCTCATAGGTGTCAAGGTCGTAGGTCGACTGGAAAGTGTTTTTTTTGGATTTAAAAAAATGGACTTATCGCACGAAAAAATGCAATTGGAGAACGATTATTTTGATAATAAAACTGAATAATTTGTAAACGTTGTTCTTGCGTATATCTCTCCATGACGAAATTGTAAACACTACTTAATACAATGAAAAACAAATGACAGAAATCATATCATCCCTTTTGGAAAACCCGTAATAATTAACTAACCTATAGTATTCTTTTAAGAGGAAACCTATTTTCGCAGATTCAACGATGAAACTGTTACTTTTGATGCTTATTTTTAAGAAGTAATTTTAATAAGCTAGCGTATTTTAATATTAGCGCTAGTATCATCTACTTTTTTTTCTCAGGCATACAAAGTGACTTTCAAATATTACGCTTTCAAATTTATCGAGAAGAAGCCAAACCTCTTCGATTTCCCCGCAAATTTTCTGTAGTGAAAAACTTTAAAACATGATGTGATAAAAAACTGTTAATGGCATTCGATCTCGCCCACCTTGTTGTGGCTTATGGTGATTTCTTTTCTGCAAAAAATGCAACATTTCCGTTGCCCTTTTCCCGAAATCTAGAGTTGTAAAGGGAGAGTTGAACAAGGGCAAATATTTTTCAGAATTTCGAGACGACGGGCAAAATTTTTTTCAGAATCGAAATCACCATTATATTGGTATTCATCGATTCCAAAATATTTTTTTTTTCAAAATTTGGCATGAATTCAAAAACATTGCCAATTTGAGTACTGCAATGCGTATGTGTAACGCAAGATTATTAATATAAATCATACATCACCAAATATTTTATATTAATTATACGTCACCCCTGTATAAAACTCACTAATATTATTCTATAAATATTACACAATGCAAATATCGTCTAACTTTATCATACTTCCCACAAGTTTATGATTTCATTTAGTGTTTTTCCCCATTTCAATTTTTGCTATTTTTTGTTTGTTTTAAAGCACAAAATGAACAGAGCAAAAAAGAAATGGAGGACACTAAAAATGAACACGTGAACAATTTCCTAAACATTTTGTAACTTTTAAGTTTTTCTCTTGTAGTCCTTTTGGAGTTGCTGTTGTTGTTATGTTTTCATAAAAATTGTCGGTCACTCTCGACAATGGGTAACAAAGCGAAGCAATTGTCCAGCAGCACTTCAGAGTAAGTTCAGTGCGGGAAAAACATGTGTGTGTGGATGTGACTGAGGATAGAAGAGTGTGTGAGTGTGTGGTGAGAGGAAATTATTATGTTGATGTTTTGCATCAAGTACGCACTCGGTGAGTATATGAATGGACACACTTGCTAGCTCACACATTGTTTAGAAGTGCGTGTGCATGCGATTGTGATTGTGGGTTACTCTAATGGTAGATGAGTAGAAAGAATTGAGTGTGTCTCTGCGGGTGTGTGTGGGTGTGCCACTTGTAAATGCATGTTTAACTATTGTTAAACATTATTCTCTTTGTTATTGTTGCAGTTGCTGAAGCTATTGTTGTTATTTCATTTCCAACCCAGTGTTGCTGGAGAGTCGGGGCTCTGCTTGATTGTACTATTTTTCCTGGTGATCAAAAAATGTGTTTTTTTCACCCTCAGGTGAAAAAATCTAATTGTGCATGTTCAACTTAATTGTTTTTAAAATACAAACAAATGGACAAGCACACATACAATTTATTGTTATTGTTATTATTATTTTTTTCGCACAAATAAAACTACTTTCTTTTCTTGTATTACGTGTTTGATTGTTGGAGTTTGTAAAACTTATTTTCCCAGACTCCTTATTGCATGCTAAGCAATTTAAAATTATGAATTTTTAAAACACTGCAAAAAATACGTATGTATACTATAGGCAGTGTGAGTAGGTAATTTTCTTAAGTCAACTATAATAAATAAAGAATGTTGGCCTTAGGCCGGTAAATAACAGCACAAAGCAGTGGTTGAAGTCTATTCATGAATAGAGTTATGAAATATGAGAAATTGCAGTGAAAAGAATTAAAAAACGACGGAAATTATGAAAATGTAATTTCATAAAGTGACCGATTTTTAATAATAACAGGAAAAGGAATTTGTTTTTTGTATTAATTTTAATTAATATTTATTGTTTCATCTAGAGGCCATAGACGTGTGTAATTATAAGTATGAGACGCAACTATGGACTGTTGGGCGTATGTAAACCACGGGTTTTTAATATTAATCATACATCACCTGGGCATTAAATGAGTTAATATTAGTCATACGTCACCAGTTACCGTAATGTGTGCAGATTTTTATCAAGAACGGACTATTCAAAATAAATTCTTTGACCTTCATCTCAGTTCCACAGTGCGAAAGACATCGACAGAACATCTATTATATATCAACCCTTCATAGGGAATCGTCAAAATAAGGAAACCCGTCTTGTTTTCTAAGTTCTCTTTATGTAGTCGATGGGAGAATTTGTATACCGAAAACAGAGCCCAGCTCTGACTAAAGGCCTTTTCAGTTCCTTTAATTTTCTTAAATATAATTTTACAAATTTGAAACAAACGACAACTACTGGTACCTACAAATACTCCTAAATCATGATCTAGAGGAACATCTTAAGGGAAATTAAGTCCCAATTTACATGAGTCTACTGATACCAATAATCGTTAAATTGGTACCTGAGACTGATCTGATGACGTAGGGATTGATTTCTTTCACACCACATAATAGTGCTGGATCCAACTTCATCAGAAGACCAGATGAGTTATCTATTACTTAATAAAATACGACTTGATTTATCTACTCCTTAGAAGTCAGCCAGTTGGGTTATCTATTCTCTAGTGAACGACAAGTTGTGTTATCTACTCTTTAGTAGAGGAACAGTTGGCTTGTTTACTACTTAGTTGACGTCCAATTGGTTGATATAGTCCAAAGTCGTCGACAAGTTGTGTTATCCATTCCTTAGTAGACGATCAATTGGATTATCTAATCCCTACTGGAGAAACATTTGGGGTGGCTACTCCTCAGTTGACTTGGGTTACTTGGGTTATCTCATCCTTAGTATATGAACAGCTGTGTTTGTCCAGTCCTTCTTAGATGACCAGTTAGGTTTTTTACTCCATGGCAGACGACCAGTTGTGTTATCAATTCCTTAGTAGATGACCAGTTAGGTTATTTAGAGGACCAGTTGGGTTATCTACTACTTCATAAAATACCATTTGGATTGTGTACTCCTTAGTAGTCGGTCAGCTGGGTTATATACTTTTTGGTAGATAACAACTTGGGTTATCTACTCCTTAGCAGAGGAAGAGTTGGGTTATCTACTCTTTAGTAGAGGAACAGTTGTGTTGTCTCCTCCTCAACTGTCGTCCAGTTGGATTATCTACTCATTAGATACCATTTTGATCTTTAATTAGGGTAAGTGACCTTTAATCGGGGTCAATTAGCTTTGATTGTGGTCAATGACATTAAATCTGGTGTAAATTGTCTTTAATCGGGGTCCTTGACCTTCAATCCGGGGTCCATTAATCAAGGTCAGTGACCTTTAATGGGGGCCAATTACTTGTATACGGGTTCATTGACCTTTAATCGAGGTGTATGATCTTTAATTAGGGCAGGGACCTTTAATCGGGGTCAATTACCTTTACTTCGGAGTCAATGACCCTTAATCAGGGATTATTAATCTGGGGTCAATGACTTTTAACCGAGGTCAATGACCTTTAATCCATGATCAATGACCGCTAATCCGGGCCATTGACCCTTAATCCAGGGTCAATAACGTTTAGTTGAGGTCAATGACATTTAAATCGGGGTCAGTGACCTTTAATCGGAATCAATGACCTTTAATCTGGTTCAATGATTTTAAAACCGGGATCACTGACCTTTATTCCGGGGTCAGTGTCCTTTAATTGGGATCATTGACCTCTAATACGTGGTCAATGACCCTTAATCCGGGGTCAATTACCTTTAATACGGCGTCAATGACATTAAATCTGGTGTAAATTACATTTAATCGAGGTCAATGACCTTTAATCAAGGTCAGTGACCTTTAATCGGGGTCAATTATCTTTAGACGGGGTCATTGACCTTTAATTGGGGACAACAACCTTTATTCGGGGTCATTAACCGTTAATCTGGGATCAATGACCTTTTATCGGGATCAATGACTTTTATTCCGGGGTCGATGACCTTTAATCCTGGATCAATGAACTTTAATCTGGGCCATTGACCGATAATCCGGGGTCAATAACCATTAATCGGGATCAATGACCTTTAATATGGGTCAACGATTTTAAATCTAGGTTCATTGACCTTTAATCCGGGGTCAACTGCCATTAATTGGGGCCATTGACCTCTAATACGTGGTCAATGACTCTTAATCCGGGGTCTATGAACTTTTATCGAGATCAATGACCTTTGATCTGGGGTCAACGGCTTTAAACCGGGGTCAATCATCCTTAGCAGATGTTAATGACCTATAATCCGGGGTCAATGAACTTTAATCCGGAGTCAATGACCTTTAATCCTGGTTCAATGACCTTTAAGCATGGGTCGATGCACTTTATTCGGGGTCAACGACGTTTAATCGGGGTCAATGACCTTTAATCGGGGTCATTGACCATTAATCCGGGGTCAATGGCATTTAATCTAGGGTCAGTGATCTTTATTCGGGGTCAATGAACTTTTAACTGGATCAATGACCTTAAGCTGGGTCAATAACATTTATTCAGAGGTCATGAGCTGGCGTTATATTACCAGAGCGCTCAGACCTTTGCCGTTGCATTAGGGTCTTTACACAGGGTCTTGCAGTGAAACGCACGGGTACAGCTAGTGTTTGATTATAAATTTTTTTCATTTTGGATAAATCGCTAAAATTCCTATATTATCTTCAGAAGAAGATTTTATGATTAATAGTAATTTACGTATGTATGTCATAGGTGATGTATACGTAATATTAATAAAATTATATTACACATACATATGTCACATTGTACTAAAGGTTACTTTTTTAATTTCCCGTCTATTCAGATGGCGTAGATACATTATGTACCATAATTTTCCCGCATTATACAGACATAAGTCCCATTACACAATAATCCTCCATATATTTGCATTTATTTGCCTTTTAAGAAGTCTAAGCTCTGCGAAAACATCACTTCGCAAAACTCAATATTTGTTTAAACAATTTTCTGATCTTTTCCTCATTCAACCAAAACAAATACATTCACCTGAGGCTGAGGCTGCATACTCTGCATCCCAGTATGCTACCCAGAGGACACATGAGTTTGTAGCTCAGCAGGGCCACGGGGGAGGACAGGGCACATTTAATTACGTAAAGTACTGAGAGTATTTATTTACATGCCAAAGCCTGAATGCAGTTGAAAGGTACTGCTCTAAACTGCAGAACTCAGGTACCAATGCGAGGGACATGGACTACAAAAAACCCTGTGAACAAATAATCATATTCATTTAGCCCATCATCATTAGAATTATAAACACATTACGCTGGAGTAGAAGATGAAAATGAAGTTGCAGAGCTATAGAGACCTAGAGACAAATTCACACACACCTTAATGCAAACGTTTGAATGCCCGGGAATGACCAAGGAAATGAATGGTAAGTCTTATATAAAACGGTGTTATATTTTACTACACTCGGGTATGTCAACAACATCTCAACAACAGCCGCAACAAAAAACTGTTTCAATAGAGAGACGAGAGGCAAAATCCCATAAACAAATAGACCCAAAGACAAACAGGACACTGAGGAGGCAGCAGCAGTCGCAGCAGCAACAACAACAACAATACAAACGTCTATGGCCACGGCAACAACGGCCAACATCAACAACAATAAATGGCCAAACACAAACACCATTGAAAGACCATGCAACCGTACAACAATTTTGTAGTCTTTAGCAAATATTTTCTATGTTGCAAATGCAGTTGATGTTATTGCTGTTGTTGTTGTTGCTGCTGCTGGTATGGTTGTTGTTACTGCTGACGGTGATGATGATGATGGAAATGAGAATGATGTTGCTCCAGATGTTGACGTTGCTTTAAGACTGTTACCGGTGTCGTTGCCAGGAACTGCGAAACAGTGAATACAAACAATAATTTTTAGTTTTGGACTTTTCTATAAGAAAAGTCATCAGCGATGAAATTTTCTACAAGAATATTCATCAAATATCATCTATAAGAAAAGTCATCAACGATGAACTTTTCTATAAGAAAAGTCATCAACGATGAACTTTTCTATAAGAAAAGTCATCAACGATGAACTTTTCTATAAGAAAAGTCATCAACGATGAACTTTTCTATAAGAAAAGTCATTAACGATGAACTTTTCTATAAGAAAAGTCATCAACGATGAACTTTTCTATAAGAAAAGTCATCAACGATGAACTTTTCTATAAGAAAAGTCATCAACGATGAACTTTTCCATAAGAAAAGTCATCAACGATGAACTTTTCTATAAGAAAAGTCATCAACGATGAACTTTTCTATAAGAAACGTCATCAACGATGAACTTTTCTATAAGAAACGTCATCAACGATAAACTTTTCTATAAGAAAAGTCATCTACGATGAATTTTTCTATAAGAAAAGTCATCTACGATGAATTTTTCTATAAGAAAAGTCATCAACGATGAATTTTTCTATAAGAAAATACATCAACGATAAACTTTTCTATAAGAAAAGACATCAACGATAAACTTTTCTATAAGAAAAGTTATCAACGATAATCTTTTCTATAAGAAAAGTTATCAACGATAATCTTTTCTATAAGAAAAGTTATCAACGATAAACTTTTCTATAAGAAAAGTCATCAACGATGAACTTTTCTATAAGAAAAGTCATCAACGATAAACTTTTCTATAAGAAAAGTCATCAACGATAAACTTTTCTATAAGAAAAGTCATCAACGATGAACTTTTCTATAAGAAAAGTCATCAACGATGAACTTTTCTATAAGAAAAGTCATCAACGATGAACTTTTCTATAAGAAAAGTCATCAACGATGAACTTTTCTATAAGAAAAGTCATCAACGATGAACTTTTCCATAAGAAAAGTCATCAACGATGAACTTTTCTATAAGAAAAGTCATCAACGATGAACTTTTCTATAAGAAACGTCATCAACGATGAACTTTTCTATAAGAAACGTCATCAACGATAAACTTTTCTATAAGAAAAGTCATCTACGATGAATTTTTCTATAAGAAAAGTCATCTACGATGAATTTTTCTATAAGAAAAGTCATCAACGATGAATTTTTCTATAAGAAAATACATCAACGATAAACTTTTCTATAAGAAAAGACATCAACGATAAACTTTTCTATAAGAAAAGTTATCAACGATAATCTTTTCTATAAGAAAAGTTATCAACGATAAACTTTTCTATAAGAAAAGTCATCAACGATGAACTTTTCTATAAGAAAAGTCATCAACGATAAACTTTTCTATAAGAAAAGTCATCAACGATAAACTTTTCTATAAGAAAAGTCATCAACGATGAACTTTTCTATAAGAAAAGTCATCAACGATGAACTTTTCTATAAGAAAAGTCATCAACGATGAACTTTTCTATAAGAAAAGTCATCAACGATTAACTTTTCCATAAGAAAAGTCATCAGCGATGAACTTTTCTACAAAAACGATGAACTTTTCTATAAGAAAAGTCATCAACGATGAACTTTTCTATAAGAAAAGTCATCCACAATGAACTTTTCTATAAGAAAAGTCATCCACAATGAACTTTTCTATAAGAAAAGTCATCAACGATGAACTTTTCTATAAGAAAAGTCATCCACAATGAACTTTTCTATAAGAAAAGTCATCAACGCTGAACTTTTCTATAAGAAAAGTCATCAACGATGAACTTTTCTATAAGAAAAGTCATTAACGATGAACTTTTCTATAAGAAAAGTCATCAACGATGAACTTTTCTATAAGAAAAGTCATTAACGATGAACGTTTCTATATGGAAAGTCATCAACGATGAACTTTTCTATAAAAAAAGTCATCAACGATGAACTTTTCTATAAGGAAAGTCATCAACGATGAACTTTTCTATAAGAAAGGTCATCAACGATGAACTTTTCTATAAGAAAAGTCATCCACGATGAAATTTTCTATAAGAAAAGTCATCAACGATGAACTTTTCTATGAGAAAAGGCATCAACGATGAACTTTTCTGAACTTTTCTATAAGAAAAGTCATCAAAGATGAAAGAAAAGTCATCGACGATGAACTTTTCTATAAGAAAAGTCATCGACGATGAACTTTTCTATAAGAAAACTCATCGACGATGAACTTTTCTATAAGAAAACTCATCGACGATGAACTTTTCTATAAGAAAACTCATCGACGATGAACTTTTCTATAAGAAAAGTCATCGACGATGAACTTTTCTATAAGAAAACTCATCGACGATGAACTTTTCTATAAGAAAACTCATCGACGATGAACTTTTCTATAAGAAAACTCATCGACGATGAACTTTTCTATAAGAAAATTCATCGACGATGAACTTTTCTATAAGAAAACTCATCGACGATGAACTTTTCTATAAGAAAACTCATCGTCGATGAACTTTTCTATAAGAAAACTCATCAACGATAAACTTTTCTATAAGAAAAGTCATCGACGATGAGCTTTTCTATAAGAAAAGTCATCAAAGATGAACTTTTCTATAAGAAAAGTCATTAACGATGAACTTTTCTATATGGAAAGTCATCAACGATGAACTTTTCTATAAAAAAAGTCATCAACGATGAACTTTTCTATAAGGAAAGTCATCAACGATGAACTTTTCTATAAGAAAGGTCATCAACGATGAACTTTTCTATAAGAAAAGTCATCCACGATGAAATTTTCTATAAGAAAAGTCATCAACGATGAACTTTTCTATGAGAAAAGGCATCAACGATGAACTTTTCTATAAGAAAAGTCATAAACGATGAACTTTTCTATAAGAGAAGTCATCAACGATTAACTTTTCTATAAGAAAAGTCATCGACAATGAACTTTTCTATATGAAAAGTCATCAACGATGTACTTTTCTATAAGAAAAGTCACTAACGATGAACGTTTCTATAACAATTTTTTTTTAAAGAGATCATCATTAATGATTATATGTTCTTATGACTTTTCTATAAGAACATATAATCATTAATGAATATCATTTCTTATGCAAAAGTCATCAACGATGATTTGTTCATATAAAAATGTGAAAATTTTGTCCGTTTGTCCAACGAGTCTTTTTTGAGTCATTAAAAGTTTTGGCAAGAAAATTTAAAATAAATTTCGCCTACTTAATCTTTCCAGGCCTATTTATCGAGATATTTACGATTTGGAAATTCGATTTGGGTCATTATCCCCCTACCTTAGAGAGGTAGAGGGGTAGAGGTATCATTTGCTACGAGCCAGAAGTGTAACACATCGAAGGAGTGACCTAAGACCCCATGTATGTTTGGTGCAAATTCGATTTGTCTGTCTGCCTGTGTATCTGTCATTGACACGCCCTTTTTGGTACATCCCACACAAATGGACTATTATGCAGCTTATACTTTAATACCAGTGCATACTTTAAAGTTATTAAATGCAATTAAAATTGATAATAATATAATTAAAACAAAAAAATAAAAATTTAAGAATATTTTTGGGACTGAAGATGAGGGGACTTGTTTTAAGTCATTTGAGCAATGCCCCCATCTGTCTGTGTATCTGTTTGCTGGCTGGTGCGCACGATAACTCTCGAAAGGATTAACCGACTGACTTCAAACTTAGGTATGCGGTAATATTTTGCCAAATCTCCGGCTAAGTTCTAAGATGGGCCATATTGGTCCACTCCTTCTATTACCTCCCCCACAAAGGGTTAACATTTAGTGAAATATTGATTCTATAATAACTTCTATACTACTTTCTTGAATTTTCTGACATTTCACACATAGTATTAGTTACTAGTAGCTAATACCTCAAGAATAATGGGCGAAGTTTTAACGCCCCTTTTGGTAGCTCCCACACAAACGGACCATTTTGCACCAAAATTTAACTGCTTATAACTTTTATACCAGTGCAAAGAAATTCTTGAAATTTTGTACAGTGTAATGCTTTTATAAAACATAGAGTACAGAGAAAAGTGGGCGTTATTGGCACTTGTTTTTGCTTCGATTTGGTCCATTGGCAATCACTGTATCACATTTCTAGAATATGTATATATCTCAGCATGCATATATATGTACAAAGCAAAGTAATTTGATTACTTCATCTCTGGAGATGAATTTAAAATTGCAGCATTCATATGGAACGTCCATTTCCTTCATCCTGTTAGATAGATGAGAGTGTGTGTGTGAAGTTTCTTCATCTTCGTCTGTTTTCCTAGAAAAGGTCCAGGCGAACGATTCGAAAAGGAACAAATGGCAATTGGAACCACGGCAACTGTAACAAGAACAGCAACAACAACACCAGCAAGATGAGCAAGCATGTGCATGCTGTTGCTGATACTGCTGGTAGTGGATACTGGATGGAACATATTACATTACACTAAATGCCTTTGAGCATCGTAAATAACACATCAGTGTACATAAATTTACAGAGAATTATGAATGCACTCTGCAGCTGAGATATGGTCGGTCAAACAAGGACATAAACGCATATATACACATATTCATGAAATATCCTTCACACTCACTCACACACACATACAGAGTGAAATGGAGATACAAATTCTTAACGTAGAGTTTCATAATAATATTGCTTCGAATGCTTATGGCCTGACCATATTCCATCATGAGGCAATAATTCTACTTACAGTGAGGTCTTTCGTATAACTCTCTTCTTGCTGCTGCTTCAGCACGTCTTATGGGTGGCATTTTCCCCAAACTCTGTGAGGTTTCCGTTTCTCTCCTCGTCTTTGGTTTGGTCAGTGTTGGAGATTTTTTTAAACGCCTACATTTCAGTTATATGTATAAAAAATATTGCAAATGAACATTTATTCCAGCTTGGCGTTTTTTGTCTAGCTGTTTTTTTTTATTTTTTGGTAGACTGACCACAAAGGCCGAAGTCTTTGAACATTTGACTTGGTCTTCTTTTGGTATTTTCCATGTTGTTAGTCCAAATTCGTTTTCGAGTAGATGAGAAAAGTTCTTGACCAGAGTTTTTTTCTCGTTTTCAACTTTTTTTCTGGTTTTATTTTGTCCTTCGTTTGGGGTGTCGGCTATAGGCCATTTTCGGTTGATGAAAAATTGCTTAGTTTAACAAACTTAACTTGAGTGTTAAGTTTTATGGTACTTGAGCCGATTTGAGAGGGCCGAAGGGAACCCAAAGAGCTGGGCCGACTGCAGGGAAAATGCACACAAAATATTACTACTACTACTGCTACTGCTAATAGTGGCCTTTGGACACAAGGACTGTTGGTATCTAAGAAAATTTATAACTTCTGGTGATATTTTGTTCCGTTTTTTTCCCTCTCGCTGGAAAACTATTTTCTAACAAGTGGTGTTTATTTAAACTTTTTGCGAAATATTTTAAATGTTGTAGTACTATTTGTTCAGCTCTCATCAGGGAGGTTATTTTCGCCTTTTCGAAGAATTTTGTTCGTTTATGACAATTTATTAGATTGTTTTTCTCTTGAGATAAAGTTTAATGAAAATTAGGAGATGTATATATATATATATATATATAAGGGCGGGTTGATTTGTATGGATGAAAAAAAAAAAAATAAAAATCGTATAGCAAAAACGTAATCTACATTAAATTCTAAGAAAATTCTCCGAAGAAACCCTGGGTCTAAAATCAAAACCTAATCCGCGCTTCTCGACTTGAAAATTTGTTTCGTCTTCTTTGGCATAAATTATTTTCTTTTTTTGAAATATATTGTTTTATTATACCCTCACTTTAGAGATACGAGGGTATATATCATTTGATACGGGCCAAAAGTGTAACACATCGAAGGAGTGACATAAGATTTTAAGTATGTTTGATGGATATCCGTTTTAGGGTTTTAAGTCAAATGAGCAATGTCCGTCCGTCTGTCTGTCTGTCTGCTAGCTGGAACGCACGATAACTCTAGAAAGGAGTAACCGATTGACTTCAAATTTGGTATGCGGTAATATTTTGTTCTATCTCCGGCTAGAAGATGGGTCATATTGGCCCACCCCTTCTAGTACCTCCCCCACAAAGTGTTAATATTAAGTGAATTATTGATTATTTAATACTACTTATTTGAATCCTCTGAAATTCTACACATAATATTATTTTATTAGTCACTATCACCTCAAGAAAAATGGAAAAATGCTTTTGGTACCTTCCACACAAATGGACCATTTTGCTCCAAAAGTTAACAGCTTATAACTTGAATACCTGTGCACCAAAAGACTTGAAATTTTGTATTGTGTAATGGTTTTATAGTACCTACAATCCAGTGAAAAATGGGCGAGGTTGCCACGCGCCTTTTGGTACCTCCCACACAAAATTGGCAAATCATTTAATCATTTTTTTAATCATATTTTACTTGGGTGAATATTTTTTTAATGAAAACAATTTTGAGTGTAGAAAAGATATAAAGTGCAAAAGAACTACCTTACTAAACAATTTTATTCAGAAAATTCGATTTCTTTTTGGAAGAAGGTATTTTTCCTAACATTTATTTTTTTTGGCAAAGGCGGGCATATCAATTTTCAAGCCGAGAGGCGCGGATTAGGATTTTATTTTAGATACATGGTTTCTTCGGAGAATTTTCTTAGAATTTTATGTAGTTTAAGTTTTTGCTATACGATTTAAAAGAAAAAAAATCAACCCGCCCTAATATATATATATATACAGATGTATATATACAGATATATATATATAGATGTCCTTTATTTTTTATGTAATATAAAAGTGAAATGCGATGGACGCAAAAACGGCTGAACAGATTTCGCTGAATTTTTGCATGAGTGTATCATTTGGTGTGTGGAAGGTTCGTAGCTATATTCGGTTATGATTGTACTAAGGGGAGTGGCACCGCCCACACAACATGAAATTTAAAAGTGGAATATCTCTGATATTATTAGGTCAAAATTATCGAAATTCGATGTGTGTGACTTTTGTACCAGTACACATCATGGTGCCAAAAACCGGTGTGATAGTGACAGTAGGCGGTGCCACGCCCATATAACCTAAAATTCAAATATGAAATATTTCGAGTACTATTGCAGTAAAATTCTCGAAATTTAGTATGTGTTACCTTGGTACCAGTACGCGTGTTGGAGCCAAAAACAGGTGTGAATCTGACAGTAGGCGTGGTACCACCTACACGACCAGAAATTCAGAAGTGCAATATTTTGATTGCTATTGGACCAAAATTCTCGACATTTGGTATGTGAAACCAGAACGAGTGCTGGAGCAAGAAACTGGCGTGATAGTAACAGTGGGCGTGGCACCGCCCACAAAACCTGAAATGTGAAACATGACATCTGAATATATATTTCCTGCATTCCTTTTGCAGCTAGCCTATAAAAATGAGTGTGTGATCGAACGATTGATTTCGATCATTATATCAGTCATGGTTTCGAAGTTTGGCTGTCTGGCATTGGTACCAGTAGGGGTGATGGAGCTACAAACAGAAACGATGGAAACAGTTGGCATGACACCCCCATATAAATAAAAAATTTAAAACGCAATATTTGAAATAGTATTGCGGCGATATCTTTGCAAAAGAGAGTGACAAGGGCGTGGCGCCGCCCATACAACCCGAGATGTGAATTTAAAAAATTTCCAATATCATTGCAAGACAGTTTTGAAAATTTTGCATGAAAATAGTATCAAATGGACAAAGTGCTCAAACGATCTCTGCGATATTTCTCTATTCTAGAGTCGAATACTGAGATATTTAATTATTCTAGAATTGAACTTAGAACTTCCTCTATTCTAGGGTAGACCTCCTAGATGTCCCTTCATACATTTAATATACAAGAGTCAACCTCTGGCCTTCAAAGTCTCGATATATGCTAGAGTTGGCCTGTGAAGTCTCGCTCTGGCCTAGAGTCTATCTCTCATGTATTTCCCTACTCCAGAGTCGACCCCTGAGTTCTACCTATATACTAGAGTCGACTTCCTAAGTCTTCCCCAATACTAAAGTCGACTTTGCCTATACAAGAGTCGATCTCTGAAGTCTTTCTCTATATCAGAGTCGACCTCTGAGGTCTTCCTCTATACCAGGGTCGACATCTGAGGTCTCCTTCTATACTAAAGTTGACTCGAAGCTTCCTCTATTTACAGTCGACCTCTGAGGCTTTTCTCTATATTAAAGTCGACCTCCGAGGTCTTATCCTATACCAGATTCGACCTCTGAGGTCTTCCTCTATAACAAAGTCGACATATGAGGTCTTCCTCTATACTACCGTCGACCTATGAGGTCTTCCTCTATACCAAAGTCGACCTCTGAGGTCTTCCTCTATACTATAGTCGACCTCTGAGGTCTTCCTCTATACTATAGTCGACCTCTGAGGTCTTCCTCTATACTAGAGGCGACCTCTGAGGTCTTCCTCTATACTACAGTCGACCTCTGAGTCTTCCTTCTATATACTAGAGTCGACCTCTGAGGACTTCCTCTATATGAGAATCGACATCTGAGGTCTTCCTCTATACTAGGGTCTACCTCTGAGGTCACACTCTGTACCAGTTTCGACCTCTGAGGTCTCACTCTATACTTGAATTGACGTCTGAGCTTTTCTTATATTCTAGAGGCGACCTCTGTGGCCTTTCTCTATATTAGAGTCGACGTCTGAAGCCTTCCTCTATACTGAGATCTTCCTCAGTACTAGAGTCGACCTCTGAGGTCTTCCTCTATATGAGAGTCGACCTCTGAGGCCTTCATATATATTAGAGTCGACCTCTAAGTGTTCCTCTATACTAGGGGCGTCCTGTGAGGTCCTCTCTATACTAGACTCGACCTCTGGAGTCTTTATATATACTATAGTCGATCTCTGAAGTATTCCTCTGTACCAGACTCGACCTCTGAAGTCTTTATCTATACTATAGTCGGTCTCTGAGGTATTCCTCAATACTCAGTCGACCTCAGAGTTCTTCTTTTATACTAGAGTCGACCTTTGAAGTCTTTCTCTACACTATAGTCGATCTCTAACATCTTACTCTATACTAGAGTCGACCTCAGAGTTCTTGCTTTATACTAGAGTCGACCTCTGCATTATTTATTTATACTAGAATCGATCTCTGAAGTCTTGCTCTATACTAGAGCCACCTCTGAGGTCTTCCTCTATATGAGAGTCGACCTCTGAGGCCTTCATATATATTAGAGTCGACCTCTAAGTGTTCCTCTATACTAGGGGCGTCCTGTGAGGTCCTCTCTATACTAGACTCGACCTCTGGAGTCTTTATATATACTATAGTCGATCTCTGAAGTATTCCTCTGTACCAGACTCGACCTCTGAAGTCTTTATCTATACTATAGTCGGTCTCTGAGGTATTCCTCAATACTCAGTCGACCTCAGAGTTCTTCTTTTATACTAGAGTCGACCTTTGAAGTCTTTCTCTACACTATAGTCGATCTCTAACATCTTACTCTATACTAGAGTCGACCTCAGAGTTCTTGCTTTATACTAGAGTCGACATCTGCATTATTTATTTATACTAGAATCGATCTCTGAAGTCTTGCTCTATACTAGAGCCACCTCTGAGGTCTTTCTCTATACTAGAGTCGACCTTTAAGGCTTTCTCTATTCCCGAGTCAAACTATGAAGTCTTTCTCTATACTAGAGTCGACCTCAGAGTTCTTCCTATATACTGTAGTCGACCATTGCGGCTTTCCTCCGTACAGAGTTGACATCCGGGGCCTTCCTCTGCACTAGAGTTTACCTCTGCGGCCTTCCTGTAACTAGAGTCGACCTCTGGAATGAACCTTTCTCTATACTAGAGTCGGCCTCTGAGGTCTTCTTCTATACTAGAGTCTACATTTGAGGTATTCCTCTATACTAGAGTCGGCCTCTGAGGTCTTCCTCTATACTGAAGTCGGCCTCTGTTATTTTACTCTATACTAGAGTCTACCTTTTAGGTCGCACTCTATATAGAGTCTACCTCTGTGATCTTCTCAATACTAGAGTATGCATCTGCGGTCTCACTCTTTACCACTGTCGACCTCTGAGGACACACTCTATACTAGAATTGACCTCTGAGGTTTTCTTCTATTCCTCTGTACTAAAGTCGACCTCTGAGGTCATCTTCTATACTAGAGTCGACCTTTTAACTCTAAACTAGAGTCGAGCTTTGAGATCTTTTTATATACTGAGGGTTTGATTGATTTCGGAGATATGTCATTACACAACTGTTGATATATTTTGCCTTCCCTTATTATACAGTTGACTTCTGCGGATTCCTCTATCGTAGTGCCATCCTCTACACTAGACATAATGTATGAAGTCTTATTTTATACTAAACTCTTTCCAAATGAGTTATAAGTTAATAAATAATTTGAGTGCAATGGAGCGTAAGATTATTAATTGAAAGGCTAATATATCACTCATACAACCAAGAGTTTTTCAAAGAAAACACTACCGGATATACTTAAAAATCTCTTGTTATATAGTAATCGAATAAGGCATCCTATCCTTGTCTCAAAGGGAAGTAAATAATTTGTCAATAATGACAATGACTTTTGTCATTTAATTTGTATTTAATTTTCCAAAGAATACTCGTATTAACTATTATTTTTCTCATTTAAAGACCGAACGAATGAGAAAACTCTTCTGACATGTCTAACTTCATTACATTTCTAATCAAATTAACATAATACACTTGGAAAACTTAAGCTCTTGTTTGGAAAATGTAACTATAACAATAACAACAACAGCTGCAGCTGCAGCAGCAATAAGAGTAAATTTAAAACGGATCTGTGTCATGGCAAAATGGAAAATCATATAAGAGGATAATATTTATTTAATAACATTGTGAAAATCCTCTGCATAATCTTCATTTTCTTGTACTTAAATAAATACAAATACAAATAGAAATGAGAGATTTGCGTAGTATTCCAGCTAAATACACAGATCGTTATACAAAATGTATATAATTTTCCCTTGGACGGTCTACCCCCCGTTGTGGAATATATGGAGATATTGTACTTAAATAGACTTCAAAAGTCATAGTGACCAAAAGTAAATTAATACCGAGATAATGAATTGCTATGCTTTTGTTTTAAGACTACAGAGATGGATTTTCAATTATTAAAAATGATGTAAAGGTAACTGAAGGGGGGCCCTAATAGAGAGGTATTTAAATATTACATTTAGTATTAATTAAAAATACTAACTTGATACAACAAATATTAGGGGATTCTTTATTCTGAATATATATTCTTCTTGAACTTTTGAATTTTGTCCAATATCAATTCTTGTTATTACGTATCAGTTGTATTATCGAAATGGTCATAGGATCACATTTTCAGACCACCTAACGTATGAGTGATATTATCTTTTAGAGAATAAACCAGTAAGGAAAGGCTAAAGTCGGGCGGGGCCGACTATATAATACCCTACACCACTCTCATAATATTGAATAGCTCTGATATATACATTTTGTAATTCATGTATAAATTGTTTACATAAATTTACTTTTGGGACATTTTATACTTAAATAATACCCTGTACCACAGTGTGGTGTAGGGTATAAAAAAGATTGGATCTAAAGAGCCAACTCGGATGAAACATATATATGGGAGCTATAGCTAAATCTTTACCGATTTTCTTCAAATTCGTTGGTTCGTGAATCAAGAAACTCTACCATTCTAAATTTCAAAACGATTGGATGTAAAATATAGCTTCTATAGAACTAAAGGGCCAAATCGGACGAAACATATATATGGGAGCTATAGCTAAATCTTAACCGATTTTCTTCAAATTCGGTAGTGTTGGTTCATGGATCAAGAAACTCTACCATTCTAAATTTCAAAACGATTGGATGTAAAATACAGCTTTTATAGGACTAAAGGGCCAAATCGGACGAAACATATATATGGGAGCTATAGCTAAATCTTAACCGATTTTCTTCAAATTCGGCAGTGTTGGTTCATGGATCAAGAAACTCTACCATTCTATATTTCAAAATGATTGGATGTAAAATACAGCTTCTCCAGGACTAAAGAGCAAAATCGGACGAAAAATATATATATGGGAGCTATAGCTAAATCTTAACCGATTTTCTTCAAATTAGGTAGTGTTGGTCCATGGATCAAGAAACTCTACCATTCTAAATTTCAAAACGATTGGATGTAAAATACAGCTTTTATAGGACTAAAGGGCCAAATCGGACGAAACATATATATGGGAGCTATAGCTAAATCTTAACCGATTTTCTTCAAATTCGGCAATGTTGGTTCATGGATCAAGAAACTCTACCATTCTAAATTTCAAAATGATTGGATGTAAAATACAGCTTCTATAGGACTAAAGGGCCAAATCGGACAAAAGATATATATGGGAGCTATATCTAAATCTGAACCGATTTCAACCAAATTCAATAGCGATCTTAAAAGCCGCGAAATACTTTAAACTGCAAAATTTCTGAACGATCGGAGTGAAATTGCGACCTGTAGTCGACGAACAACTTTACATGGACAGACGGACGGACGGACGGACATCGTTAAATCGACTCAGCTAGTGATTCTGAGTCGATCGGTATACTTTAAGGTGGGTCTAGCTGTGTTATTTTCAGGTGTTACAAACATTGTGTTGAATATATGTTTTATCCGATTTGGCTCTTTAGATCCAATCGTTTTTATATCCCACACCACACTGTGGTACAGGGTATTATTTAAGTATAAAATGTCCCAAAAGTAAATTTATGTAAACGATTTATACATGAATTACACAATTTATATATCAGAGTTATTCAATATTACGAGAGTGGTGTAGGGTATTATATAGTCGGCACCGCCCGACTTTAGCCTTTCCTTACTGGTTTTATTATATATTTTGCAGACCTATGTTACTGGGAAACATTATCCGTCGAATATGGGCAACCCTGTATATGCTTTTGAATCCTGAAACTTTATTTGGAATACCTCCAAAAATATTTACCAATGGCCTATTCTCATTTCAATCCGCTACCGCCTATTTAACCGTATCTAATAAATAATAAAATGTTCAATATAATTTTACTATAAATGCATTATTTTCATTGTAATTATTACGGTAATGATTATGGGCAGCTGGGTTTCTCTCATCCAAGCTTGGGTGTGAGTAAGATAGAGCAACATTAGCCTTAAAATAATAGAAAGAGACGGGAGAGGGAGCGATAGCAGAGACTTTCAATAATTCTATAAAATGTTTGATTGCATACAATGCAATCATGTCGTTGCTTTGTTTATTTGTTTATTCATTCATTTATTTGTTTGTATTTATATGGGGTTTATTAAAAGATTTATTTGTTAAAAGTTTCCCATTAGCTGTACGTAAGTGTGTGTGTGTGTGAGCAATGCTCAACCAAAACACACACTCACGTATACATTTGAGTCTACTGACAGATGTGTACTTTGCATTAAGCATTTGTAGGTATATTTGTTATTCCTGTGTGTGAATGTATCCGTCTGTCAGTATTTGTAGTTTAGTGGGTGTTTATTTATAAATGTTATATTTGCGTACCTACATACTTATGTACATATGTATGTTTGTCGGTGTGTAACATGTATGTACGTGGTGCGTTTTTGTGCCAATATTTATAGCAACGGGCTAATGAAATATATTAGGTGGTAGTGATGGGTTTGAATAAGTGTTTTATTACGTTTCCGTTATGTTCAATATCAGATATCAACAGATTTGCTTACCCAGTCATGATATCCGAGGTTTTTTCATGCAGAGATTTGTTGGAGTTGATTACAAAGTGAAACTGCATTCCGAAAATATTTAATGAAAAAAAAAAATAGTAAATTGACAAAATTTTTCTTAAAAAAAAATTAATTGGCATTAGTTAAAAACAAGGAAAAGACAATTTTTTAACACGTTGGCGAGTGATTAATATTAATTATATTAACGTTTTGCAATCGATCCATTATAGATACAAATAAATTCATATATAAAAATATTCTCATATATTCTACAGTCGATCTCCGAGTTCTTTCTCTAAACTAGAGTCACTCTCTGAGATCTTTCTCTGCACCTGAGTTGAAATTTGATATGTTTTCCTTTATATTATAGCCGGCCTTTGAAAGGTATTCTTCTACAAGAGGGTCTACCTCTGTTTCCTTTATACTTGAGTCGATAGCTCTCGTCTTCCCCTATGCTATAATCAACCTCTGAAGGCTTCCTCCCAGGTCTCAGGTCTTATTCCACCTCAGATGTCGACTCTCCGAGGTCTTCCTCTACACTAAAGACGACCTCTGAGATCTTCTTCTATAACAAAGTCGGCCTCTGAGGACTTCCTCTATACCAGAGTCGACACCTGAGGACTTCCTCTCTACTAGAGTCGACCTCTGAGGTCTTTCTCTTGAGTTGACATTTGATATGTATTTCTCTATATTATAGCCTGCCTTTGAGAGGTATTCTTCTATAACAGGGTTTACCTCTGAGGTCCTTATCTAAGCTAGAGTCGATATCTGTGGGTTTCCTTTATACCTGAGTCGATAGCTCTCGTCTTTCCCTGTGCTTAATCAACCTCTGAAGGCTTCCTCCCAGGTCCCAGGTCTTATTCCAAATCAGGTCTTATTCCAAATCAGAGGTCGACTCTCCGAGGTCTTCCTCTATGCTAAAGTCGACCTCTGAGGTCTTCCTCTATACTGGTGTCGGCCTCTGAGATCTTCCTCTATCTAGAGTCCAACACTGAGGTCTTCCTCTATACTAGAGTCGACCTCTGATGTCTTCTTTTATACTACATATAGACGACATATGATACTAGAGTCGACCTCTGAGGTCTTCCTCTGTTCTAGAGGCGACCTCTGAGGCCTTTCCCTATACTAAAGTCGTCTTCTGAGGTATTAATCAATGCTAGATTCGATCTTTGAGGTCTTCCTTTATGCTTGACCTCTGAAACTTACTGTAAGACGACCCTAAGGTCCTCCTCTTTACTAGAGTCGACCTCAGAGGTCCTCCTCTTTACTAGAGTCGACCTCTGTGGGCCTCCGCTTTACTAGAGTCGACCTCTGAGGTCCGCCTCTATGCTAGAGCCGACCTGTGAGGTCTGCATCTATACTAGAATCGAGGTCTGAGGTCTTCATCTTTACTAGAGTCGACCTTTGAGGGTTTCCTCTATACTAGGGTTGACTTCTGAGATCTTCCTCTATACTAGAGACGATATCTGAGTTACTCATTTATACTGGAGTCGATCTCTGAGGCTTTCCTCTGTACTATATACGATATCTGAGTTGATCATTTATACTAGAGTCGAGCTCTGCGCTTTTCCTCTATGCTAGAGTCGACCTCCGACTTCTTCCACTATTTAAAAGTCGACCTCTGAGTCTTGATTCACACTCTGTGAACACTTAAGTCATCCTCCACAATATGATCGCCCTCTGAGACATTCGTCTATATAAGAGTTGACCTCTGCACTCTTCCTTTCTACAAGGGTTGACTTGTTGGGTCATTTCTGATAAAAGGTCAACCTACGAGTTCTTCATTCATACATACTTGAGTCGTCCGAGAGACTGGGTTGACTCTTATGCAGAGCTTAATCTATAGAAGAGTCAACACCGTCCTCTATACTAGATTAGATCGCTGATGTCTTCCTCTAGTGTAGACATCTGAGTTCCTCCTCTGTACAAGGGCCACCTCTGAGGTTCTCCTCTTTTGAATTTTAAAGATATCATAAAATCTATACCAGTACTTATTCACTGACCTCAGGCTGTATGCTTATGCATACAATATATATGTGAGCCTACCACGGTTATTGTTATTTTTGGTTGGCATTTAATTGAATTCTGTTTTCCAATTCAAAAATGTTCGTTAACTCGACATTACGTTATTGTACCGAGTCGAGTATTGTTATTGCCTCTGTCTCAAACCCTCTGTTGGCTCTTCGATCCCTCTCTGGCTCTTTGGGTATTGTTCGAATTGATGCTGATGTTGCTGTTGTGGTTGTTGTTATTTTTGTGGAAAATAATTACAAAATGGTGTGGCCGCGAGCTATGTTCTTACTCCAATATAAAAGTTTTATTAAATTGCAGTCGTTCGGGAAAATAATCGTAAATGTTAAGAATAACGAAATTAAACTTAATTGTTGTAATGTTTACTTTTTGCACACATACACGCACTCGTTCAAATGCTTGCAAGCACTAGAGTGGGTGAGGGATTTAATGAATTGTCATGCCATGATATGACATGTCACTGCATGTTTTTACTCATCAAATGGAGATTTATGCAGACTACGTACATAAGTATAACAAACGTTGTCTTCTTGACGTATTGAACATAATCCTTTCTGTACTATTATTCTATGCCAAAAATGGCTTTAGGCATTACAATAATTCTAATCAGTTCTTATGAGGTCATTGACATTATCACAGAGTATGCTGGGTGAGGATGTTGTACTTGATTGATGAACTGCCAGCGACATTTAATATAAGGTATACGCTCAGATGTCCGACAAGAAAAGTACATCAAGTACATCCATTTATTGTTCTTCTCTATAAATTTTTCTCAATTCAATTAAAGGATTTAAAATAATTTGTAGTTGATTTAAATTTCCCCGGGGAGACGAATATAAATGGAATTAGCTCAATAATGATTCGAAATTTCTGAATATATTAAGCGATAAGGACACTCGTTCAATATTTTATAGTTTTGAAGCGAAAAAAATATATACTCTACTATTTGTAAGGAAAGACTATAGGTGGGAGGTGCGTCTATATAATACTCTACACCACTACTTAAGTCTGAAGGAACCTTTACGTGGCGGCTATAAGAAAATTACCTATCATTTATAGGAACCATTTTGGGCAATTTAAAGTTAAACAGCTAGGTCGGTTTAAAACTGTAATATACATACAAATGCGAACCAATGTGGCCTATTTTAATTAGGAAATGTTTTAGAAAATAAAAACCAAATACCTAAGTTTGAGTCAGTATGAATTCGGCAGAAGGTGGTTTCTTATTACATGAATGAAATTCGGGATAAATCGGTTTAGATTTAGATATAGCCCCCATATACATATATACATATATGTTCCTCCCGCTTTGGTATCAAAGCGCTTTAGAAGTTGTACTTTACTTCCGATCATTACAAAATATGGCAGAAAGAAGCTTTTTATTTTAGGAACGAATACTGCTTAGTTTGGGAATAATCGGTTCAGATTTGCATATAGCCAAATATATATGTTCCCGCCGTGTTTTACATCCGATCTGTTTTTGGCAGAAATTAGGTTTTTGATATTATGTATATGCCCATCCATTTGTTCCTACCGATTCTTGAGATCTGAAAGAATACTGCCCATTTTAAGTTTATGGTTTCAGATCTAGTTTATAATGATCAATATCTTCAATTCTTCCTTGGAATAAGCCTTGATACTAAGTACTAGTGGAACTAAGTACTTTGTTAACTGAAACGAAACCAATTATTCAAAACCAACGCATTGTCAGGGAGGTCTTGGGTATTATATAGACGGCTCCGCCCTACTACTACCGTTAATTTCTGAGGACTTCATCTAGAATCGACCCATATTCTATACTAGAGTTTACCTCTGTACTACAGTCGACTTCTGAAGTATTGCTCTATACCTTTGAAGTACATCTATGTACTAGAGTCAACCGCTGAGGTCTTACTCTATATTACTGTCGATCTCTGAGGTTTTCATTTATACAAGAGTTGAATTCTGAGGTATTCAATTCTATAAGCCGAACTCTGAGGTTTTCATTTATAATAGAGTCGACCGCTGAGATCTTCCTCAGTACTAAGTCGACTTCTGAAGTCTTCCACTATACTAGAGTCGAACGCTGAGGTATTTATCTATACTGCAGTCTACCTCAGAGGTCTTCCTCCATATAACTGTCGTCCTCTGAGGTTGTCATTTATACTAGAGTCGAATTATGTGGTCTTTAATTACACCATTCGAGTTCTGAGGCATTAATTTGTACTAGAGTCGACCTCTGAGGTTTTCTTTTATATTATAGCCAGCTTCTGAGTTCTTCCTCTATACTAGAAACGACATCTGATGTCTTAAGTATTCTATATTATAGCCGACCTCTGAGGTCAGTCGACTTTTGAAGTCTTCCTCTAAACCTTTGAGGTCCATCTATATACCAGAATAGACCTCTGAGGTCTTCCGCTCTACTACTGTCGACCTCTGAAGTGCTTATTTATACTAGAGTCGAAATCTGAGGTCTTTTATTATACTAGTAGCATTCTGAGGCATTCATTTATAAATACTACAGTCGGTCTCTGAAGTATTCATCTGTTCTACAGTCGACTTCTGAAGTCTTCTTCTATACCTCCGAGGTCCATCTATGTACCAGAGTCGACCGCTGAGATCTCCTTCTATACTTCAGTCGACTTCTGAGGTATTCATCTATACTAGAAGCGACAACTGATGTCTTATTCCATACTAAATTCGACTTCTGAACTCAACTAGGGTTGACCTTGTGGCCTTTTTATAGGGTGATCCATTTCGAGGTTCCCTACTTTTTTAAAGAAAAAAACACAGAAAATTCAAATTGAATATGGAATGTTTATTATCGTTCCGAAGTTCAGTCTTTGGCATTTATTTTTTGAAGATTATGTCTATTAAATGTTGGCCGCGGTTACGTCTCAGATGGTCCATCCGTTGAGTCCAATTTTCGATGACTCGTTCGAGTATTTCGACTGGTAACTGGCGAATGACACAGGTAAACGTTGTTCAGGCGTAAGTCTTTTCATGATAAAATGCCAAAAAATACTTAACAAAAATAACATGACAGCATGACACGACTCACACGTGATCTGTCAAAAAAAGGCTATTGAAAAAAGTATCCCTACTTGGATTACCCGTAATAACATAGGGTCTCGGGTCACTCCTTCGATGTGTTACACTTTTGGGTCGTAGCAAATGATATATACCCTCCTCTCTAAGGTGAGGGGATAATTAACGGGGCAATATTTTTGCACAATACTTGGAATGCTTGGGCGTCATTAATTATTTCTCGAGAAAGAAGGCCATCGTGGCACTTGGCTATATTTAAGAGGACAATTTGATCTAAAAAGCAAAAAAATAAAATTTAAGTATAAAAGGGGATTTTTTTGAATTAATTTTAATATTTTTTTTTTAAAAATTAGAAAAAAAAATTGTTTTTAAATTAGCTTTTTATTTATCGTTAAGAGTGCAGATAATTACTAATATTTTGCAGAAAGTCTCATATTGACAGCTTTTACCGATAAAAAGATATATATTTTTTATAAACCCAGTGTTCCTCAAAATTCACAATTTCGAAAATTTCAAAATATTTATAGTAGGCCGTTTTTTTCAAAATAATTTGCAAGTTTCACTAAAATCCGTGACATGAGCCAAAAATACTGTAATCACTTATCTTGGAAATTTAAATAATGTTTTTAAAAAAAATTTAGAAAAAAATATTTTTAAAATTGTTTTCTATTTGTCGTTAAAATTTTGCAGAATGTCCCATATTTTTAGCTTTTACCGTTAAAAACATATAATTTTGTTTATAAACCCAGTATTCCTCAAAATTCACAATTTCGAAAATTTCAACCAATAAAAAGATGTATTATTGTTTATAAACCCAGTATTCCTCAAAATTCATAATTTCGAAAATGTTTATAGTATGACGATTTTTTATTTTTCTTTTTTTCAAAATAGTTTGCATGGGTTGTTGACATCACTTAGTATTTCCAATATACCAAGTTTCACTAAAATTGGTGACATGTGTCAAAACTACTGTGAGCACTTATCATGGAAATGCTGTAATATCTCTTTCCTTGGAAAGATATTTGACGTAATACTTCTTATTTGTTTTTTATAAATACTTTAATTTGATCATTTAATAATATTTCTCATACGCACCATTGTTAAACTATGTTGAAAGGCACCCCACATATGTACATATGTTCTCTGTCCACCCCTGCTTATGATTGATTATAATTAATATCATTTCAAACTGTGCATACGTTATAGGGTTTTTTAAAAAATTATCTTGCTGACAGCAATTGTCATTTATTGTAATGATTTTGTCTCATGTGTATAAATAGTAATAGGTAAAAATGCTTTTGTGTCTAAAGCAAATTTGTAGATATTGAATAGGAGACAAAATGCGGAGCAAACCTACCCGAAAAAGTGCATCCAGTGGCTCAAAAATAGCAAAAATGATAAAAAAAAGTCATAAAATATCTGTCTGTAAAATATTGAAAAATACGTATATGCTTAAAAGAGAAAATTGTTGCAATTTTCAAGACACTGGCTGCTCCTTTTCGGATAGGTTTGTTCCGCATTTTTTTCTCCTATTCCATATCTACAACTTTGCTTCAGACACAAAAGAGATATTCCGTACGGTATACCGAAAAAAAATATAGAAAAAGTGCTAAAAATCCACCTTGAACAAACAAATTCGTATGGCCATTATCTTATTAACTGAGCCAACTTGACTAAACGAATCATGCAGAAGTTTTAATTTGTTGGGCTACTCTCACGTTCAATTCTCAGAACTGAGTCCCAAATCAATGAGATGAAAAAGATATACTGTGTAATATTACTTATACGCATCACTGTTAGTCTATATGGAGGTATATGTGGCATACATATATTCGCCGTTCACCCATGCGCATGATTGATTGTAATTAATATCATAACATCCATCGTTCATACTTCATTGAGTTGTTTTATAATTAAAATCTTGTTTCGTATAATTATTTTACTGGCATTTAATTCCAATTAATTAATATAAATTCCCTGTGTTACTTTACACATACATACATACCTGGAATACCTGTACATTTTTCCAATTAATTTGCATACTTTTGAGAGGTGCTAAAATTTAAAAAAAAAAAAAAAAATACTTTCATAAGTGGCAGCACATTTTACACTGTCTGTCAGAAATGTATAAATTTTATAAAAGTATCAGATTATTTGCACTTATTTAATCAAATTGCTTATGTATATGCACCAATTTTCATATATTCCCAGTCCACCCTTCCGTATGATTAATTTTAATTACTATCATTGCATATTATTTATTTGTTACAGTTATTTTAATAATTACACTCGATTTTCATCACATTCTCCATTCCGCATGAGGACAACAACTTAAATTCCCCGTAATAGTTTCCTCGTATGTTTAAATATTATACCTCTTTAAGGTAAAATAACAGCACCATGTGTGTGTGTGTGTGTGATTTTTTCATTATATTGCATACTTTTGAGAGGTGCTAAAATTTATAAAAATGGAAATATACAAACACTTCAATCAATGGCTGCATATTTTACACTGTCTGCTGGCGGACATGCATATTTGTAATAAAAAATTATTCATTTGTCAAAATATTTCAAATTTATGCTGTCATACAATATCATAACTGACGTTTTGTGAGTGCAAATGCCGGTTGAGTTTTGTTTCATTTGGTTTTGTTTTCGTGGCTCAAATATTTACAATGCAATATAGTTTCCTTTTTGTAATAATAAATATTTAATTTATTTATTCACATAGAGCTTGGTTATAGAAAGATAGAGGGAGAGAGGGGGGCGAGAGAAAAGTTAACAATAATTTCCGTGTAGAATGTGTGAATAAAACATAAATGAAAAATATTTGAATACAACACAAAAATGCCTTTTAAAGCATACTTTTAGGTAGGTATTTTTCCCCCGTTTTTCAAAGCATACTTTCTGGCAATGGTTTTGGCTGGTTGTTTTTTAGTTTTTCAAATTAACACTTTATTGCGGGGGCGAGTGTTTTGGTTTTATTTTTGTGTGAAATATAGTTGTATATATCAAAAAAAAAAGAGATCTGAGGTTATAAATGTATTACCTATGATATACACTTTTTGTTTATATTTGTTTAAAACTTTAATTTGATTAAATGTCCTGTTGTGGGTAAATACAAAACATATGAATTTTGCCCTTATTTGGATTTTATTCGCGTCTCCGTGGAAGTTCTCTCATACCCAAGGGATTTTGGTTTGTGGGCACCGGTGTTCATGGTAAATGTCGACAACTATTATTATTGACTTTAAGCCCTGGGGTTTTCAGCGATATTTGGAGAGAACATAACAATATAAAAATAATGCATTCAGATATTAGAATTTTGTAATGCATAACATATGAACAAATATGGGCACATATTGTAGGCTTTTGGTAAAATGTTCGTGGACAGAGGAACGATATGATAAAACATGTTTGAATTTTAGTATTTCTTAACAGTCAACTCTTTCGTATGATTAATTTGAAAATATTTGTTTCTCCTATAAAACTTAACAGCAGTGGCTTTTTTTGTTATTATTTCGTAAAAATTTTGTTTAAATTTAAATCCCATATTTTAATGGATCTTATATTGTTTGCAATGATTTGTTGAATTAAAATATTTGTGGGGAGAAGAATCAATAAAATAGCTTCTACATTTCTTAACCTAGACTTTCGGCAGTCATTATAAACCTGTCCGTCCGTCTGTCTGGCTGTTGAGCACCATAACTCTCGAATGAAGTGACTCATTGATTTCAAGTGGTTATATTTTTATACCCTACACCACATTGTGGTACAGGGTATTATAACTTTGTGCATTTGTTTGTAACACCCAAAAGGAGAAGAAATAGACCCATCGTTTATTATACCGATCGACTTAGAATCACTTTCTGAGTTGATTTAGCTATGTCCGTCTGTCCGTCTGTGCATGTATTCTTGTAATCAAAGTACAGATCGCAATCTGTCCGTCTGTCCGTCTGTGCATGTTTTCTTCTAATCAAAGTACAGATCGCAATTATGGTCCGATCTCGACGAAACTTTACACATATCTTTTTTTTTGGCCCAAGAACGATCCCTATTGAATTTGTTTAAAATCGGTTCAGATTTAAATATAGCCCCCATATATATGTTAGCCCCGATTTGATATGTAAGCGCTGTAAAAACTTTATTTTATATCCGATCAGTATGAAATTCGGCAGAAAGAGGTTTTTATTATATGAATGAACACTGTTAAATTTGGAAGAAATCGGTTCAGATTTAGATATAGCCCCCATATATACGTTACCCCCGATTTGACATGTAAGCGCTGTAAAAATGTTATTTTATATCCGATCAGTGCGAAATTCGGCAAAGAGAGGTTTCTTATTACATGAAGGAATACTGCTAAATTCGGAGAAAATCGGTTCAGATTTGGATATAGCCCCCATATATATGTTACCCCCGATTTGACATGTAAGCGCTGTAAAAACTGTATTTTATATCCGATCAGTATGAAATTCGTCAGAAAGAGGTTTCCTATTATATGAATGAACACTTTTAAATTTGGAAGAAATCGGTTCAGATTAAGATATAGCCCCCATATATACGTTACCCCCGATTTGACATGTGAGCGCTGTAAAAATGTTATTTTATATCCGATCAGTGCGAAAGTCGGCAAAAAGAGGTTTCTTCTACATGAAGGAATACTGCCAAATTCGGAGAAACTCGGTTTAGATTTAGATATAACACCCATACATATGTTACCCCCGATTTGACCTGTAAGCGGAGGTCGGAGAAAATCGGTTCAGATTTAGATATAGCTCCCATATATATGTTACCCCCGATTTGACATGTAAGCGCTGTGAGACTGTATTTTATATCCGATCAGTGCGAAATTCGACAGAAGGAGGTCTTTTTACATGAACGAGTATTCAGGGAAGATCGGTTCAGATTTATATTAAAGCTCCATATATATGTTCCTCCTGATTTGGTATCAAACCGCTATAGAAGTTGTATTTTACTTCCGATCATTAAAATTTTCCAGAAAGATGTTTCTCAATTTAGGAACGAATATTGCTTAATTTAGCGATTATCGTTTCAGATTAGATAATATGTTTCTACCCATTTAACAATTATTCCAAATTATTATGGCAATAACCCTTATCGCATTGTTAGGGAGGTGTAGGGTATTATATAGTCGGCCCCGCCCGACTTTCTGCCTTTCCTTACTGGTTCTACGTTCGAATATGGGACATACTGGTAACCCCTTCCTGGCTCCACCCCCACAAAGGGTTAACATTTTCCAAAATATTAAAACTAATCTCTAATATCTTTTATATACCAAAGTAGTTCACTCTTGCGTATAATTATTTTTAAATCAATATTCCAAAGTAGTTTACTCATACGTATAATTGTTTTTAACTCATAGATCACTCATACGCCACTTTGTAATTCCCTTTAAACGTTTCATTTAAAATTACATACGTATATATAAATTCATTTGAATTTTTTTCATAATTGCCTAGCTTAATAATTCTCAAAATAATTGCCCTAATAAATTTTATCTTCCAAATCCACTTTAATATATCATACTTGAGAATACAGAGTAAAGCAATAAATTTGTGCATTATTTTTAGTAATAAAATTGTATTTCTGACTATCGAATGGGCTTTGTGGTTGACACTTACAAAGGCAGCGTTAAGAGAGGATTTAGTCAATTTATTTTGATTGAATGATGACTTCATTTCATAATGTGGCCCTGATGTTTGTTTTACGACACGACTACATATGGACATATGCCTCACATACTCGCACACACAGCCGAGCACAAGGAAAACAAACAATTTTAATGAATTTTTATTTGAATTCAAAAAGCAAACACAATTCTAAACGCATCCCTTGGTGGTTAACATGAAAGCAAACTTATAATCATACTAGCATGTATCACATAGCCAAGGGATACTAGGGTGTAATGAAGTAATATAACGGGTTTTCGAATAGGGATGATATGATTTTGAAGCGACATTTCGGCCATTTGTAATATGTCATGATCTGTCATTTGTTTTTCATTGTACTCAGTAGTGTTTACAATTTCATCATGGAGAGATATACGCAAGAACAACGTTTAGAAATTATTGAGTTTTATTATTTAAAAATAATAGTTCTCCAATTGCAACTTTTCGTGTTGACCTACGACCTTGACACCCATGAGCAATATTTTAGCTCTCGTTAAGAGCTATCTTTTTCCCATTGACCGATTCTCGCTCCGACGTACCGTTAAGGAGCTAGAGCAAAAATAAACTTTCCGTTCACATTTGAAAATTATCCATTTTTTTAAATAAAAAAAAACACTTTTCGGTCGACCTGCGACCTTGACACCCATGAGCAATATTTTAGCTCTCGTTGAGAGCTATCTTTTTGCCATTGACCGATTGTGGCTACGTGCCACACAACAAATGAAACAATTGAATTGTTGTGAGAAAAGTTTGGAGATTATTTCAAGAAATTGTGATATTGAATGGCCTCCAAGAAGTTGTGATTTAACACCATTAGACTATTTCTTGTGGGGTTATTTGAAGTCATTGGTCTTTCGAAATAAATCAGCCTCTGTTCAAGCTTTACAAGTCCATATTGAACGTGCCATTCATTACATACGACTTGATTAGTGGAAAAAGTGCTCGAAAATTGGGTTCATCGAATTCGTTCCTGCAGAAGAAGTCGTGGAGGCCATTTGAATGACGTATTATTATTTTTAAAATAATGAAAACTTAGGCCACTTCCTTTAAAAGCTGTGTTGTCTATTAGTGGGATGACATTGTTTGGGTTTCTGTTCTAATGCAAAGATTCTGATGCTTAGAGTCAAAATACGCGAAAATATCCATCCTTACCTTCTTAAGTCTGTTTTTGTAAATTTTACATCGATAAGAAAGTTTTGAAGTTAAAATCTTACTAAATTAGCTACAACTTTTAATTTAAAATAAAATAGCAATTGTGCATTCTTATATTATTTATGGGCCTTTAATTTAAAAATGATTTACATTTTTTTCTAAACATATGTTTTTTTTGCAATATTTTGTAAGATATTGTCGCGACCGCTGAACGGATGGAAATTGTTGTTGTAACAAGTTGAAGGCGTCTTATATTTTTCAAAATTTTTTTTTTTTAATAAATTTTACTAAATTTATTTAAATTGGTTCAGGAAATCTTTAAAGAAACCCAAATTAAGTATTATTATCTTCATAACTTCTTGAAAACTTGAAATAATCGAATCTCCAAACTTTTCTCGCAACAATTCATTTGTTTCATTTGCTGTGTGGCACGTAGCCGCAATCGGTCAATGGCAAAAAGATAGCTCTTAACGAGAGCTAAAATATTGCTCAGGGTGTCAAGGTCGTATTTTCTTGGGTTTCTGTTCTAATGCAAAGATTCTGATGCTTAACGTCAAAATACACGAAAATATCCATCCTTACCTTCTTAAGTCTGTTTTTGTTAAATTTACATCGATAAGAAAGTTTTGAAGTTAAAATCTTACTAAATTAGCTACAACTTTTTAATTTATGCATCGATTTTCTTCGGAATGGGCGCATTTTATTCATGACCGATCAGACTTTCCGTTTAAATAAAATAGCAATTGTGCATTCTTATATTATTTATGGGGCTTTTATTTAAAAATTATTTAAATTTTTTCTCTAAAAATATGTTTTTTTGCAATATTTTGTAAGATATTGTCGCGACCGCTGAACGGATGGAAATTGTTGTTGTAACAAGTTGAAGGCGACTTATTTTTTTTAAAATAAATTTTACTAAATTTATTTAAATTGGTTCAGGAAATCTTTAAAGAAACCCAAATTAAGTATCCGTTATCTTCTTCTAACAAAATTGTTCAACCCCATCAGCAGTTTCAAAGATATCTTAAATGATTATCTTTATTTTCATAGATGTCCCATACATGTCCCATCCCACTACTAGCTAAAGCTATTAAAGAAAATGACTTCAGCTTTCGTTTGAGAAAAAATGTTAAAACACAAAAATACACAAAAAATATTTTATTGATTTTTTATTATTTTTATAAAAAGATTGAAAATACTTTGGGCAAAATTCGTAGAGTTAATCCTCTTAATTCAAACACGACTCCTGCAGAATTTGAGGAAATTGGATAAGTCTTATATGTAGGCCCTATGAAAACCTCATTTCTCAACAGATCCTTATAAAATTTTACAGATAACAGATTCTTGAATCAAAAACAGCCGCTGTCTACTTTCAAGAAAATCGAATATCGATACCAGAAAGATCTGTAAGATTTCCTAGAAAGGCCGACCGCAGTATATCCAAACTTTGTTAACTTAATGAGGGAAAGTAGCAAAGCAGGTACTCAATGCTCTCCACTTCTTCCTCATCACCACAGCTCCTGCGGAAGTCACTGGACTTAATACCTAAACTTCTGGCGTCTTCGCCGATCAGGCACTGTGCCGTCAGAACTGAAACTAACGTAGACAGTCTTTTCCTCTCTAGTGCGAGAAGACATTTTGACTTTCTCAGTTTGCATCTTGACCAGATTTGTCTATCTACCCTACAGTTGCCGATGACTGCCTATAGAATCTTGCCTAAGCAAGAGCTTGCATGTGGACAGCGGCGCACCAATATAGGCAAATTCCTCGAAAATTTTTAATGTCGTCCCTTACTTAGCAAGTTCATCAGATATCCCTATGCACAGGATATGAGGTGTATGTTAAACTACTCAGCCATCTCGTTAAGAGATCTGCGGCAGTCAAAGGCTGTTTGCGAATTTAGGGATGTCAGCTCCAGAGAATTAATGACAGCCTGACTGTCCGAGTAAATGATAATGCCAGTGTTGGTCTCTATGTTGCGACTCAGCCACTTGGCGATTTCCTTATTGCCATTACTTCGGCTTCATAGACACTGCAGGTAACTATTAGTCACTATATCAAGGCTGAGTTTCTTGCAGTAAACTCCGAATCCAACCTTATCATAAAGCTTGGAACCATCTGTGTAGAAGTGAAGATGGTTTGTCTCTACTGGTATTCTACCAACCCATTCCTCCCTGGCAGGTATCTTAGTAGTGAAGTTCCTCTCGAAGGTGTCCACCTTCCACTCGGTCGATTACCATAGCAGTGACCGAAGTTTTTATATCACATTGATAGACAGTATCAATGGACAGTAGGAGTATGGAGTAGGACTTGTAGAAAATCAGCCGCTGTAGTCCTCAACGCTCCGCTTATGCATAGGCAGGCAGTTCTCTGAACCTTTGATATTTGGATTGTAATGGATAATTAATTAGCTGCCGTCCACCGCATCACACTGCCGTACAACAGTATTGGGCAAACTACTGCTATGTATATCCAATGGAAGATTTTAGGAGAGATGTCCCAACACGACCCTGCAGATTTCCTGCAGGAATATATTGCGACGTTGGCTTTCCTTCCTTACACGTTCCAGTAGTAAGTCAGAATAACAATTTGAATTATTCCTAAATATTTTGCACTTTCAGAAAAGACTTTTTTCCATTTATCTAAGGAGGATCTATAAGTACATGTGGAACCTTACACAGTACAGCATTTTTCGGCTCTTTGATTTGGGACTCAATTCTGAGAAGTGGAGGTGAAAGTAGCTCCAAAAATAAGAACTTCTGCATCATTCGTATGGTTTAATGGCCATACGAATTTTTTTGCTCAAGGTGGATTTTTAGCGCTTTTATACCGTACGGAATATCTTTTTTGTGTCTGAAGAAAAGTTGTAGATATTGAATAGGACAAAAATTAAAAATTGAAAAAAAAATTCTGTTTTATACGTATACGTACAGGGTTTTCCAATAAGAGTGATATGATTTCTTTGAAAAAAACACACTTATTGTTAAGGAAATTGAAAAGTTTTTTTATTTAATGTGAAGTACAATCCATACAATTAAGTTCTAAATAAAACGTCATTCAAATGGCCTCCACGACTTCTTCTGCAGGAACGAATTCAATGAACCCAATGCTCGAGCACTTTTTCCACTATTCAAGTCGTATGTCATGAATGGCACGTTCAATATTGACTTGTAAAGCTTGGAGAGAGTCTGGTTTATTTCGAAAGACCAATGACTTCAAATAAATCCACAAGAAATAGTGTAATGGTTTTAAATCACAACTTCTTGGAGGCCATTCAATATCACAATTTCTTGAAATAATCGAATCTCCAAACTTTTCTCGCAACAATTCAATTGTTTCATTTGCTGTGTGGCACGTAGCCACAATCGGTCAATGGCAAAATGATAGCTCTTAACGGGAGCTAAAATATTGCTCAGAGTGTCAAGGTCATATGTCGACTGGAAAGTGTTTTTTTTTTATTTAAAAAAATGGACTTAGCATAATTTTCAAATGTGAATGGAAAGTTTATTTTTACTTTAACTCCTTTACGGTACGTCGGATCGGAAATCGTCGGAATACGTCGGATCGGGAAAAGATAGCTCTTAACGAGAGCTAAAATATTGTTAATGGGTGTCAAGGTCGTAGGTCGACTGGAAAGTGTTTTTTTTTAATTAAAAAGTGGACTTAGCGCACCAAAGGTTGCAATTAAACGTTGTTCTTGTGTATATCTCTCCATGATGAAATTGTAAACGCTACTGAATACAATGAACAACAAACGACAGATCATGACATATTACAAATGGCCGAAACGTCACTTTAAAATAATATCATCCCTATTGGAAACCCCGTTATTACGTATACTATTTTCTTCAATATTTTACTGACAGATATTTTTTGACTTTGTGGGCATTTTTACGATTTTAAAGGCACTTGATGCACTTTTTTCAGGTAGGTTTGTTCCACATTTATAATCCGTTAAAAAATATAGAAGAAATGCAAAAAATTCACTTTGAACAAAATAATGCGTATGACCATTAAATTATTAATTGAGCCAACTTAACTAAACGAATGAGCTACTTTTTGAGCTACTTTCACTTCCAATTGAGTCCCAAAATCATGTGTTGTACTGTGTTATTCTTTGTACATATACTGAAAAAAAATTTGTCATACTATTAAAGAATTGCTCCAAAGACGTCATTAGTCTTCAAAATAAGTACATTTTGTACTTAAACTTAAGAAAATATACTTAAAATCAAGTAAATTACTTAATATTAATTAAATTATCTATATTTTAATTATAAAATTTACTTATTTTGAAGACTAAGGACGTCTTTGGAGCAATTCTTTAATTTTATGACAATTTTTTTTTCAGTGTAGGTTTTATTCTTCCTGATTCTTCTACAAATGGTTGAAATTTATTAAAATAGTTATTCCCTTAACGGAAATAGAAAAAAACGAATTTTCTTCGTTTCCATCCAATATTTACATCATTGGCTGAAATACATAGACTATAAGTAATAAAAAAAATAGAAATAAAGTATAGGTTTGTATTTGATTAAGATCCATTATACGAGTATCTAAAATGCAGGTCTCCCCAAATAGTTTAAATTCATCCCAGGGTCAAACAAAAATGGCGATTATATTTTAATGGTGTTTGAGTTTCTTGTGAATAAAAAAAACCGAACATTTAAGTTATAACTATTTGCCATACACTTAAAGAAAAATTGGGGTGAGCATTAAAAGTTTCCCAAAAATATTATTTTAACACTTAAAACTCATTCTCCCACTCTATTTTTGTATTCGATAATTGTTTTTGTAGTACATACACTAACAATTATGAATTTAAGATATCTAATGTTTTATAATCTGTACTCAGTGTTAAGCATAATTATTAAAAGGCGTTTTTTAAATGTCCTACGAGAGGGTCGTTGAGAGGAAGATAGAGTTAAATAAAATCATAGACCTTGGAGATTTGACTTGGTTCTAGATACAAATGTAGTTTATATTCATATGGAAATTCACAATTATGGAGGACATACATATGTTTGTACTGTTAAATATTCGTAATTGAAACTACTACTACTTCGACAACTACTCTCTCATAAATCTTTTGGGGGGCATGAGCAAGAGACTCTCTGAATACGGAGCTGCTACCCGAGAGGAGGGTGAGTGACAGTGTACACGGTCCTCGGAGACCTTGTAATAACTTAATATTAAAGTAAGTTTTCACAAGTGCATTTGCTACTGTGTGTGTTCCAGCATGTTTCGGTGTTCGGTATGTGTTCGGATGTGTGGGTGTATGTCCGTGCTTATTTCAGTTGTCATCATTTTCAAGAATGATAATTTCCTTGTTACGATGAAAATTGCGCCGGGATCTGCTACTCTGGAGTAACAAGAGATACGTATGTACCGAGGCAGAGCGAAAAGATATCATCAGCAGACATCATAGTGGCACAGTGGGTTTCAATATGGAAAATCCAAGTAAAACAAGTAAGAACCAGATAACAATTACAAACAAAGTTAAGGACGGCCATAACGAATTTTATATATCCTCCACCATGGATCGCATGTGAATACTTTCAGGTGCACATAAACTCATATTACCAAATTTCAATACCATTCATTGAAATTTTTGTTTTCGTTGCGTTAAAAAGTTAATTTTGGAAGGACCTTTGTATGGGGGTTATATCAAAACATGGACCTATAACGACCATTGTTCACGTGTGAAGGGTTCTGGGTATAAATATAGTTACGTTACCAAATTTCAGCACGATCAGTTAAAATTTGTGGTATCTGTGGAGAAAAGAAGTCAAATCGGAGAGATGCTATATATGAGGGCTATATCAAACCAGTGGGGAAAGACTAAAGTTGAGCGGAGCCGACTGTATGATTCTCTACAGCACTTTGTTACAGTAGAATAAGTATATATAGGGTGATCCATTTCGAGGTTCCCTACTTTTTTAAAGACAAAAACACAGAAAATTCAAATTGAATGGGGAATGTTTATTATCATTTGAAAGAACATTATTTGGCATTTATGTTTTGAAGATTATGTCTATCAAATGTTGGCCGCGGCTACGTCTCAGATTTTCCATCCGTTGAGTCCAATTTTCGATGACTCGTTCGAGCATTTCGACTGGTAACTGGGGAAAGACACGCGTGATGTTTTGCTCCCAGGCCTGAATCAAAGCGGGTTTGTCCGCATAAACTTTAGACTTTACATATCCCCACAGGAAAAAGTCTATTGGTGTGATATCACACGATCTTGGTGGCCAATCGACCGAACCAAAACGTGAAATTATCTGCTCACCTAAGTGTTCTCTCAATAAAACCATTGATTGATGCGATGTGTGGGAAGTGGCGCGTCTTGTTGAAACCAAATGTCGCCGAGATTACGAGCTTCAATTTCAGGCATCAAATAGTCGGTTATCACGGCACGATAACGGTCGCCATTGACGGTTACGTTCTCACCGGCATTAGTTTTGAAGATATAGGGACCGATGATTCCGGTACGTCGGATCGGGAATCGGTCAATGGCAAAAGGATAGCTCTTAACGAGAGCTAAAATATTGCTCATGGGTGTCAAGGTCGTTGGTCGACTGGAAAGTGTTTTTTTGGATTTAGAAAAATGGACTTAGCGCAATTGGCGAACGATTATTTTGATAATAAAACTGAATAATTTGTAAACGTTGTTCAGGCGTAAGTCTTTCCATGATGAAATGCCATACAATACTTAACAAAAATAACATGACACGACTCACACGTGATCTGTCAAAAAAGGCTATTGAAAAAAGTATCTCTACTAGGATCATCCAATATAAGTATACATATACTAGTATATGGGGGATTTCATCGCAAGTGAGTAAAATTTTGAAACGGATTTCTACCGATCGGGATCAAACTTGCCCCAAGTTTAGTCCTTTTGGGTAGTAGTTATGACACAAAATCTCGACGACATCGGTTAAGTTGGAGGATGTTGAATGGTCCGAGTTGTTCTATTTAAAAATTTTGGTCGAACGGCCCTTTTTTCCCATCCATATAACTAATTACCTATTGTATTTAGAAAATTTCGCACAAAGTGCCTTTTCTTCAATCTCGTTAAAAAAATTAAAAAAATTTTTATGCATTTTTTTTGCGAAATTAAACGAAAGCTCAAATCATTTCCTTTAAGACCACTGTGGTCTCTTGTTTAACTATCAAAATAAAGACAACATCTAAAACCAGTAAGGAAAGACAGAAAGTCGGGCGGGGCCGACTATATAATACCCTACACCTCCCTAACAATGCGAAAATGTGCATTGTGATAAGAATTTGGCAATGTTCACACATGTTATAAGCCGAATTTTGTACTGATCGGATATAAAACACGGTTTCTACAGCGCATACATGTCAAATCGGGTGAAACATATATATGGGGGCTATATCTAAATCTGAACCGATTTTCCTAGAATTTGGCAGCGTTCATACATGTAATAAGAAAACTCTCTCTGTTGAATTTCGTACGGATCGCATATAAAATACGGGGTCTACAGCGCTTACATATCAAATCGGATGAAAAATATATATGAGGGGCTATATCTAATTATGAACGGATTTTCTCCGAATTTGGTAGCGATCATTCACGTTATAAGAAAACTCTCTCTGTTAAATTTTGTACCGATCGGGTGTAAAATACGGTTTCTACAGCCCTAACATGTCAAATCGGTTGTAACATATATGGGGACTATATCAAGATCTGAACCGATTTTACCCGAATTTGGCAGTATTCATTCATTTAATAGAAGAACTCTCTCTGCGTACTGATCTGATATAAAATACAATTTCTACAGCGCTTACATGTAAAATCGGAGATACATATATATACGAGTATATGGGAGCCAGTGTTGTCAGAAATGATTTATCATCATTTTGACGATTTTCGGAGCCAAATAATAGGACATGACGATTTGACGATTTTTGCCCCGAAATCACGATTTTTTATGATATGAAAAAGTAAGGAAAACTTCACAAATTGTTCTTATATTACAGATTTTTTTGTAATTCCTTCGGGATATATTTACACTCCCATTTATCTTTTTAAATAAAAATCAGAAATGTTAGAAAATGTCGCAATAACATAACAAGAAAAATCTCTTAAGTTTTGTTAAGTTGTAAAATTGGCAGAGGAAATTACAGTGAATCGGTTTTGACAGTTGTATGGGACTATGCCGAAATAGGGTCCAATGGGGCCACTTGCTCCTTGAAATGGTTCTGGGTATAATAAAATAAAATTGCCTAATTTTAGCCCAATCAATTGGTATTTGTGGCTTCTAACGCGCTAAAAAGTCACAACGCGTGTTGATCAATGATGTCAGTATGTCACAAATAACCAAATTTCAGTATCCCTTTGAGTTGTTCTACATAATATTAAATTGTCAAAATTCAGTTTAATCGGTTGGTACTAGTGATTTCTAATGCGTCAAGAAGTTGAATCTAATGGATCTTTGGTATGGGGGCTGTATAAAACAATGGATCTACACTGGGCATTGTTGACGTGAATGGTAATATGCAGTTTGTCAAAATTCGTCCCAATAAGTTAAAACGAGTGGCTTTCATGACGTAACGAAATAAATAATATATGAGCAAAACAGTTTTCAAACGTAAGAAATTAATATGTCTAAGATATGTTTCCGTCAAATTAATTTATTAATGTCGTTCAACAATGTAAATCTTCTGTAGCACGCTGAGGCCAAATCGGAACGAATGTAGGTGTATATGGGGGCTATGGTCCATGTGATGACAATCGCGTGAGTTGAAATCACAAAACGACAAATTTATTCCTTCAATTTTAAGGGTCTTTGAAATTTAAATATAATGAAATATGCACGTGAATGTAGTTATTATTCTATATAATTAATAATTATTAAATTATAATTTGGATCTAATAATACCAAAATTTCTTTCTACAAAAAAGTTCTGCGGATCTATTTTGAGTTTTCAAAACGTAATCGCCAATTTTAAGCGAAATACGATTGCCATCACAAGCGCGTATATCTATGTAAATGTGAACCGACTTGTTTCAAATGTGACTGTGCTAATTACTGGATCAGGAAACTGCTCCTTTATGCCAAATTTGGCATATTTACGGTTTTCCCGACCCTGTCCTGGTCTTTTGGGAATATCGGAACAAAATATGCACCGATTTCATTCACATTAGCTTTTCTGAATAGGCAACAAAATTTGATATTTAATCATAAAAATCCGATCAGATCCGATCGATCCGATATACCCAATAAGACAATATTTATAGCAATTTGAAGTTCTTTTTTAAAAAAGTAGATTTTTTGTAATTTTTTTGGAAAAAGATATATGTCGTATTTTGGAGTTATAGTATAAATGACGTTTCTGCAAAAAAATGTTGCCCGTCGACGTGAACTACGAGAAAATTTGTGGCCCTTTTAAGTCGAAATCATGTCGTGAAAAGTACAGTTTTCTAAAAAAGGTCAATGAACATGTTGCATTTATTTGCAAAAAGAAATCGCCATAAGTTATTTGAAATAGTATAACATATTTATATTCATCTTAAAGGAAACCTTCTAGATAATCTTCCTGAAGAATGAAGGGGTCTACATATTAACTGATATTGTTGCCAAGCTTGTCAAATTTACACAAATTTCAAAAGTAAGCCACATTTATCCAATCGCTAAGTTAGAATATTGAAACCTTTATACTTTTTATGTGGTAAGGTGTTGCACGTTGAACTGCTAAGGGAATTTGGAGCGCGGCTTTTAGTATCGAAAATATAGAGGATTTTTTTGGGGATTATCTAAATTATTTTGAGAATTGTGGGATTGACTTTTGCAAATATAATGGTCGGCGAATTACTTTCGCTTTGTTAAGTCAAGACCTACAAAGAGCAAAATATTTCATTGAATAATACTAATTTTTAAATATTTTAAGGCGTTATTACATTTTAACTGTATTTGAAAATTGATTTTTTCATGTTTTTAACTGACCAAATTAACTTTTCTCAATGGACAACTAAATTTGCTATACAATGTAAATCTCAGTCAGATGTACCCTCGGACACAAAAATTATGGCCATATCAATCTATATTTTCAAAAAATAGTTAATTATTGTATTTTATTTCGTTATATAAAGTATTTTGGAGATATACATAGAGGAAATTATAAAAGGAAAGCATTTTTATATTCATCTTAAAGGAAACTTCCTGGAAAATATTTTCCCAAAAAAGCAAAAAAATTTTTAAATAACGTTCTCACGCTTCTACAAATTACAACATTTGTACAAAAATTTCAAAACTTATTCACATTTTCGACAATTGCAAAGCTGGAATATGGAAAACTTTACCATTTTTGTGTGTAGGTGTGTGATACACTGTAAAATGCAAATATTATTGAATAGTTGAACTGCATTTCTACAGATTTTTTTTAATTGAATTTATGTACAAAATTTCGTTGAGATTACATTTTTATAGAAAATTTCATCATTATTACATTTTTCTCAAAAATTTCTTTAAATTGCATTTATTTTAGGAAATTCAATAAAATTTTATAGAAAAATTTAATTTTGACATAGAAAAATTTAATTCTGACTTAATTTTGTAGAAAAATTGCAATTTTCAATTAAAATATATTTTTGACAAAATATTCCATTATTTCTGGAAAAATCCATTTTGAAGAAATATTGAACGAAATTTTCTGGAAAAATTAAATTTTAAAGAAAAATTCAATTTCAACGAAATTATCTAGAAAAAATAAATTTCAAAGAAATTTTTTTTTACAAACATTTGCAATTTCAACGAAATTTGCAATTTCAACGAAATTTGCTACAAAAATTTTATTTTAATACAATTTTTTAGAAAAAACAAAATATTTCATTTTGATGAGATTATCTAGATAAATACAATTTAAAGAAATATTTTAGGAAATTTTCTGGAAAAAATCTATTTGAAAAAATGTTAAAGAAACATGAAATTTCAACGAAATTTTCTAGAAAAACTAAACTAAAGAATTTTTTTAGAAAAATGTGATCTTAACAAAATTTTTTAGAAAAATTAGATTTTTACATAATTTTCTAGAAAAAAACAATTTTCAATTATTTTGACAAAATATCCAATTTTGACGAAATTTTCCAGAAAACAGAAATTTGAAAAAAATTTATATTTTTATAAAATATCGCTAAAATTAAAATTTTCTAGAAAATGTTCTTCAAATCAAATCGATATTTTTCTAAAAAAATTCTTGAAATTGCATTTGTTTTAGAGAAGTCATTTAAATTTATCCTTTCTTTAGCCTCGATTTCTGGTGTCAAGACATATACTTTACAAAAAATAATTGAAATATATTATATTTTAAATTTGAACATTTTGCTCACCAGGAGGTTGCCAAATTTGAGGCCCTGTATCTCCGCCCCATTATACCATAGGCGGCCCATACTTAAAACTCAAGTTCTCTAATACCTCTTCTACGTACATGCCAAGTTTTGTCACAATCAGTTGGCTGGTTAAGAAACGGGCGAATTATTTACCTTTTTTAATTCCTCCCATTGTGCGCTGGTTAGAATATGTTTTATAGTACACTGATGCGTATGATTATTTTTAATGTTTATCTTCTCATATACATAACTCATACAGCACCGTATGTTTCCGTGCCGAAAGTTTACTACGCATTCATTCCTTAGTATATTCCTTTAACACCCAACACCACATTGTAGTACATAGTAATATGACTCGGTGCATTTGTTTCCAGCACCCAAAAGGAGAAGAGGAAGATCCATTAATTAATATACCGATCCACTTAAAATCACTTTCTCTCTTAACCGTTTTCCATACTTAATAAAATTATATATTTTCCATTTGTTCCCACTGTTTCCATTACATTATTATGATAACTGTGCAAATTCCCATTGTCTATCGTATACGGAAATTAACATGTTAAGGAGCTTCGTGTTGCCTGCTAACTGCTGCCGCTGCTGCTGCTCCTTTATGTCTGCTGCCTCTGACTCGAAAATCAAATATTTTGAGAGCTCTACGACAGTCAGCAAACACCTTAACCTTCACTGGCACCACAGAACTCACCCTGCGCCGCCCCAGCCGCCACCGACAATACCAAATCCCAGGGCCATATGTAAGATTTATAACATCATTTCATGTAGTTTGCCATGTTCTGAATGACTCGAGAGACTTATGGCACAGAGATAGACGGATGGACGGACGCACAGCAGACAGACAGACAGCCCAAATGGACGGACAGAGATATACCTGTGGCAGATACCAGCATTCAGGTCCTTGGACAGACAATTGTTCTGCGGAGTGGCAAAAGGCGGTCGGGAAATAAAGAGAGTGAGAAAGGGGGGGCGGTTCCATTCATTGTTTTATTTAATCTTATTGAAAATTGTGTTCGGCTCTATTGTTTGCAAATAGGATTTATTGTTAATTGCTGTTATATCTATAAATTTCCCAAAATGCTGATGACAATAATGATGCTGTTGTTAGTTCAAATTTTGTTGTTGCTATTGCCGGTAATGCAGCAATTGCTGCCTCTTGTCTACTACTACAGCTTCATGTTGCTGATGATGTGAATGTGTCGTCGTCGTAGTCGTCATCGTCATCATCATCAGTATCATCATTATGATCATTATGTTATTGCTCCTGTTGTTGTAGTTCAGATTCAGGTGTTAATCAAGGTAAACACTTGTTTCGATTCCCATGTTATTTTCAATTTGTGTTCACTTAATTAATTTCCTTTTCGTTATTTCGAAAAATGAAATCAAGTCATTTTGTTGTCTTACGAAATCGAAATCGTCTACCAAAGGTGATTAAGATATATGCACAATATGAGTGTGTACGAGTATGTGTGACTGAATGTGTTTGATTGCATCTCAGCAGCATCTGAACCATAAACAGTTTATGGGAGCTGAATTTTGTCTGTAAAATTGTTAATCCGTTTTAGGACTTTGAGGCATTTAATCCATCAAAGGAGTGACCGAAGGAACTCAGATGTCTTCATCTATTCTAGGGTCGCCTGCTGAGGTCCTTTTCTGTACTACAGAGTCGACCTCTGAGGTCCTCCTCTGTACTAGAGTCAACCTCTGAGGTCTTCCTCTGCACTAGAGTCGACCTCTGAGGTCTTCCTCTATACTAGAGTCGACCTCACAGGACTTCCTCTATGCTAGAGTCGACCTCAGAGGTCTTAATCTAAACTAGAGTCGACCTCTGAGGTCTTCCTCTATACTAGAGTCGACCTCTGTGGTCTTCCTCTATACTAGAGTCGACCTCTGTGGTCTTCCTCTATACTAGAGTCGACCTCTGAGGTCTTCCTCTATACTAGAGTCGACCTCTGAGGTCTTCCTCTATACTAGAGTCGACCTCTGAGGTCTTCCTCTATAATAGGGTCAACATCTGAGGTCTTCCTCTATACCAGAGTCGACCTCTGAGATCTTTCTCCGTACTAGAGTCGACCTCTAAGGAATTTCTCTATACTAGAGTCGACCTCTTAGGTCTTCCTCTATACTAGGGTCGATTTGTGAGGACTTCCTCTCTACTATAGTCGATCTCTGAAGCCTTCCTCTATACTAGTGTCGACCTCTGAGATCTTCCTCTATACTAGATGCGACCTTTGAAGTATTCCTCTATACCAGAGTCGACATCTGAAATCTTCCTCAATACTATAGTCGACCTCAGAGGTCTTCCTCTAAACTAGAGTCGATCTCTGAGGTTTTCCTCTACACTAGAGTCGATCTCTGAGGGCTTCCTCTATACTAGAATTGCCTTCTACGGTCTGCTTCTATACTATAGTCGACCTTTGAGGTTTTCCTCTACAGCAGTGTCGACCTCTAAGGTCTTTCGCTGTACCAGACTCGAACTGTGAGGTCTTCCTCTATACTAGTCGACATCGGAGGTATTTCTCTATACTAGACTCGACCTCTTAGATCTTCCTCTATACTAGACTAGAGCTCTTAGGTCTTCCTCTATACTAGAGTCGTTTTCCTCTATATTAGAGTCGATATTTGATGTCTTCCTCTATACTAGAGTAGACCTCTGATGTCTTTCTGTACACTAGCGCCGAACTCTGAGGTCTTCCTCTACACCAGAGTCGAAAGAGACGACCTCTGAAGCCTCCCTCTATACTAGGGTCGAGCTCTGAGGTCTTCCTCTACACTAGAGTCGAGCTCTGAGGTCTTCCTCTATACTAGAGTCGACCTCTGAGCTCCTCCTCTATACTAGAGTTGACCCCTGAGGTCTTCGTCTAGATTAGAGTCAACCTCTGAGATCTTATCTACACAAGAGACGACCTCTGAGCCCTTCCTCTATACTAGAGTCCACCTTTAAGTTCTGCCGCTCCTCTAGAGCGGACATCTGAGGTTTTGCTCTACACTAGAGTCGACCTCTGAGGTCTTTCTCTACACTAGAGTCGACCTCTGAGGTCTACCTCTAGAATTCGAATTCATTGACCTAATGCTGTTGACTTAACCTAACCATATCGATAGGTTAGTTAATCCCTACAAAACATATTCATATGCATTTAGTATGTACGAGTACTAAGTATAAATGTATTTATTTACATTATCTGCTATTTACATTTAATTATGATTGTTTTTTCCCCTCTCGTCAGATAGAAAATCTACTTTGGTTGATTTGTTTAAAGACGAGTTTTGATATGGCCTGGTTGTGGCTTCTCGTGATGTTGTTGTTGTTAGACTAATGAATGTTATAATTAAAGAGAACAAACATCGACCATATTATGGACATTGTAATTAAGTAACTTTTAGTTTCTACAATCATATCATTGAATATTATATTTGTTTGTTTTTAATCCGAAAGTGTATCAGTCGGACACTGGAGGGTATACATACGTTAATAATGCAAGACTCAGGATATTACTGATGGAATCAGAAATGACTAGAATGTTGCTTTTTGTTTGTAAGGGTGGAGAAAAATAAACGTATTTCGAAAAACACTACTAATGTTTACGAGTAATGAACTAAAATTGACAAAATTGTACTTTTGATGCTACTCACTTGAGTTAATTACAAAGAAAACAAATTTGTAATTGTTGTGGAATCCAAAAATCAGTGCTTAGCGATAGATTTTCAAGCCATAAATGGTAACAATATGGTAGGGATAGTCATTGGCCTATATGCCTCTCGAAAGATGTGAAAGTTTTCATTTAATTTTTTTCAATGAAATTTAAAGGCAGAACTTATATGGGTAATATAAGTTTATTTGTAACCGGAACCTAAAGTTTGGGTTAGGATGTCAGCCTGCTTTTCCAGCTCACACAGACAAATATAGGTCCCGGGCTTAGATGTCCGTCATCGAAAACAAACTGTTTGATAAACAAAGTTATCAAAAGTACAAATATCGGTACCGGAAAGAACTGTCAGACTTACCAGAAAGGCCAACCCCAGTATATACAGACATCGTTTACTTAATGAAGGATAAATAGCAAAGCAGGTGCTCAATGCTCTCTACTTCTTGCTCATCAGCAACGCTTCTGCAGAAGTCATTGGACTATATACCAAACGTTCGAGCGCGTTCGCCGATCAGGCAGTGTCCTGTCAGAACTGACACTAAGGTAAACAGTTTTTTTCCTCTCTAAAGCGAGGAGACATTTTGAACTTCTCAGTTTGTATCTTGGCCAGATTTGTCTAGCTGCCCATTTCTGCCCATTGTTCATTGGACTACGTGATTACCTTTTGGCTAAGCCAAAGTTTGCAGAAGGACAGTGGCGCACCAATATATGCAAATTCTTGAAGAATTTGTAATGTCGTCCCTTTCCTAGCAAATTCTTTAGCTTTGAAGTTCCTCGGAATATCCCTGGTACCCATATGAGGTGTTTGTTAACTGCTCTGCCATCTCGTAAATATATCTGCGGCAGTCGAGCTCTGTTTGTGAATTTAGGGATGATGCCCCCCAGAGAATTAATGACAGCCTGACTGTCAGAGTAAATGCCAGTGCAGAGTTGGTCACTATGTTGGGACTTCCAGGTATCTGCTAGTCTGTTAGCTATATCAAGACTAAGTTCTTTACAGAGTACTCCGAAGCCTAACTTATAATTTAGCTTCGGAATTTTTCGATATCACTCCTAAATAAAAATCTTCTTTGATTTGAATATTTTTGGATTTATATCTTGCGATTTTTGGGGTTACCGAACGAAATGTAGGTTTGATTGCTGTAAGATACCTCTTTAAAATTAGAACAATATTTTTCCAGTGAATGCGAGTAGAATGTAATGATAATGTTTGGCGGAAATCAGGTTTAAGACATTTTAAGTCATTTGAGAAATTTCCGTCCGTCCGTCTGTCTGTCTAATTGGGACGCACGATAACTCTCCAAAGGAGCAACCGCTTGACTTCAAACTTGATATGCGGTAATATTTTTTTCTACCCCAGGCTAAGGTCGAAGATGGGCCATACTGGCCCGTTCCTTCTAGTACCTCCCCCACAAGGGTCAAAACTTAGTGAAATGCTGATTATCCAATAACTTCCATACATGTCATAAGAATCTCTTGCAATTCCACACATAATAGTATCTTCGTCGCTACCATCTCAAAAAAAATGGGCGAAATTTCCACGCCCCTCTTAATACCTCTTACACAAAGTGATCATTTTGTAGAAAAAGTTTTTACATTTACTACAGTTCAGTGAAAAATTAGAGTTATTACGTTCGGGTTCCGGGTTCCGACAATGGATGCTGGTACATACATATACATACATACACATTGGAATTTTATTTTAGGGGGTTAAAACTTCTGCCCTTTGGCATGCTCCTGCAGCATATTGGTATATGCAACTATGTATTATTTCCAACTGAGGTGTGTATGTTCAGTAATTTTGTAGAAAACATTAAGACCAATATTTTTGCGTAACATATTAACCCTCGAGCTCCGCACGTAACTGAAATTGTTGGCTCTATTTTATTAAATCGTAAAAAATACTCCTAAAAATTGGGTGGGAGGGGACGATATGTTCCACAATAATTTTGGCCATACAAATTTACTATATATTTCGAAACACACCAAAGCCCAAAACTTATCACTAACACAAAAAAACCAATTCAATTCCAGTCAAAAATACCCTCTAGGTATATTTGAGCAGCAATGTTATTCATACGACCCAATGTCTGAAACAATAACGATAACAGTAAAGAGGAGTTTAACTGGAATTGTAAATGTATTTATGATAGGACCAATATTGCGGCTTGTCTTTGATCACAAGAATAATTCTATAGACGGATAGACGGACAGGGCTAAGCGGACTCAGGAAGTGATTTTAAGTCATTTGGTCTAATAAACGAATGTTTAATCTGTTCTGCTTTTGAGTGAAGCTATGTATGTAGCTTATACCACAGTGTAGATACAGGTTATAGCTGCTGAAGAAAAAAAAAACGTAATAAAAAAGTTTTCCTTCTTATTTCGTTTAGAATCTGTTGAAAATAGTTTCCATAAGAATTAGATATATTTTTACCATTCCTCTAAAATATATGTTTATCTCCAGGAGATGTGGCCAATATGCCCTTTCCACCATTACTTGTGTACTTCCGTTGTGTACTTTCAGCGTATTTACGCTGTCATTTATAGCGATTTATGTGATTTATTTTCTTATTAATATCCTTCGAAACCATAATGCAATTTCCGCTTAATTCGGACTATATCAGTCGAATAGTCACAAAGACATACAAATTAGACAGTCGTTTGCATATGAAAGCAACAGATGCAAATTTGACAGGGCCTTTTAAATATAGGCCCGCTCGAAGATTTTGTAATAATTGTCTAAAAAGGGAATATAAACCATAATCCATTTATCCATTAAGGGACTCTTGTAGAGCCATCTGTTTTCGGTGAGACAAAATAATATGTAAAACTTTACTTAACACAATTTTTAAACTTTTCCATTAAGTTATTTAGTGATATCAATCAAAAATTACTCTATTGCATGTTCATTCATATGAAATTATTATCATTTTCGTCTTCGAAACAATTGCTTCTCATTTTTATAAATTCCATAAATGCTTGCAAACGAGTAATTTGTATTTATAGTTTCAAATCAAGTTTACAATAATTTAATTGTGATGTCAATTCCATCCGTAATAGCTTGATTTTCAATTACCCCAAATAGAAATGTAAGTGATATCTTTCGTAGATCCTCCTGGAAGGCCTGTCCACCGATTCAGCCACCAATGCTAAATAGACCCTTATGTAAGGATATTCACACGAATTTTCATGGGGATGTATATACATATATTGGCCATTTTGATTATAATCCCATAAATTCATCATATGCACACATACAAATCCATAAACATGCTCCATCCCCCAAAAACACACACACACACATATGTACGCAAAGAAATACCCACATACATTTACATATAAACACTAAATGAACACTCACCGCACATCGGCGCACACACACACACACTGCAGACAGATTCATAAAATATTGCAAAACCACTTTAGACGATTTGATGCGATTAGTTTTGTGCAATTCGCATACACATACTCATATACGAACAAATACAAAGCCATACTGACACACCTACATAACAACACCACACATTCAATGAAATGGAATTATGCCCGGCTGATTATCGGCATCAGCACAAAGTGAATTCAATTCGAATGGAATTGAAAAACATTTCATATGCCACACACGGCGGCCGTTAACTCAACTCCAGCCAATACTGGACGGGGGTGGTCGGAAATGAAGATTGGGCGTGCTCATGGCAGGATACTTAGAGAGGGATAAGTAAGTGGCTTAAATGAGGTTTTATGCGTGAAAATAATATCATTAATCAATAATTATTCAATATAATAAACATACAAATACAAAATAGCTCAGTTGATGAGAACTAGAGAACAAATTAAATTGATGGATTGATGATGGAAAAAAATATTACTTTAAAACCTGTCAATCAATTGGTCGTAATTAGATTGGTTAGATAACAGGTAGCGCCAGCAAAAATTTCAGCTTCTAGCCAAAATAATGCATTTATAAAAGACCATAGCGGACAGACAATTGGACGGCCATCCGTCTATAGTAGACCATCGGAGTGGTCATATATCATATAGAAGACTCCTTGAAATGTCATATATTCATCTACGCTGTAGTAGCCGGCCAGAATGGTCATCTACTCTATAGTAGAGGACCAGAATATACATATACTCCATAGTAGACGACCAGAATAGCTATTTACTTTATATTGGGTGACGAGAATGATGATATACTCCACACTAGACGACCAGAATGGTCATTCGTTCTAAAATAGAAGAATAGTCATCTTGTCTATAGTAGACGATTATCTATTTTATGGTAGAAGACCAGAATTGTCATCTATTTATATTGCATAACCAGAATGGTTATCTATTTTATAGTGTACGACCAGATTGGTCATCTACTTTTCTATTACATAAACAAAATGGTCACCTACTCTATAGTAGACGACTAGAATGGTCATCTACTCTACAGTGGACGATCAGAATGGTCATCTACTCTACAGTAGACGAGCAGAGTGGTCATCTACTCTACAGTAGACGACCAGAATGGTCATCTACTCTGCAGTAGACGACGAGAATAGCTATTTACTTTGTAGTACAGAACCAGAATGGTCATGTACTCTATATTAGGTGAGCAGAATGTAATCTATAGTAGATGCCTAGAAGGGTCATGTATTCTATAATAGACTACCAGGATATTCATATACTCTTGAGTAGACGATCATAATGTTAATATACTCTATAGTAGATTTATAGTACGTAACCAGAATTGTTATCTATTTTACAGTTGACGACCAGAATGGTCATCTACTTTATACCACAGAACCCGAATGGTCACCTACTCTATAGTAGACGACCATAATGGTCATCTACTCTTAATTGACGACCATAATGGTCATCTACTTTATAGTAGTCGACAAGAATTATCATTTACTCTACATTAGACGATCAGAATTGTCATCTACTCTATATCGGACTACCAGAATGGTTATCTACCTTATAGTAGACGACCACAATGATCATTATCCCCTCACCTTAGAGAGGAGGGTATATATAATTTTCTACGAACCAAAAGTGTAACACATCGAAGGAGTGACCTAAGACCCTAAGTATGTCTGGCGGATATACGTTTTGGGTAATTTTAAGTCGAATGAGCAATGTCCGTCCGTCTGTCTGCTGGCTGGTGCGCACGATAAATCTCGTAAGGAGTAACTGGTTGACTTAAAATTTGGTATATTGTAATATTTTCTTCTATCTCCGGCTAAGATCGAAGATGGGCCATATTAGTCTACTCATTCTAGTTCCTCCCCCACAAAGGGTTAACATTTAGTGAAATATTGAGTATTTAATAACTTATATACTACTTATTTTAATCCTCTGAAATTCTACACATAGTATTCGTTTATTATTCCCTATTACATCGAGAAAAATAGACGAAGTTGCCACGCCCCTTTAGGTACCTCCCACACAAATGGACAATTTTGAACTAAAAGTTTATAGCTTATAACTATAGTACCAGTGCATACAAAGACTTGAAATTTTGTAGAGTGCAATGGTTTATTAGTACCCATAATACAGTGAAAAATGGGCATTATTGCCACGCTCCTTTTGGTACCTCCCACACAAATGGTCCATTTTGTACCAAAAGTAAAGAGCTTTGAACTTTAATACCAGTACATACTTTAAAGTTATTAAATGCAATTTAAATTGATAATAATTTAAATAAAACTAAACATAAATAAATTTACTAATATTTTTTGGGACTCAAGGTGAGGGGATTCATTAGTAGGTTTACCCGGCTGAACTTTTTTACTTGTTTACTTTATAGTAAGTGACAAGGACCGTAATCTGTCTTATAGCAGACGACCAGCATGTCCATCTACTATATAGTAGACGATCAGAATAGCAATCTACTTATAGTAGACGATCATAATGGTCATCTGCTCTATAACAGACGACAAGAATGGTAATCTACTCCATAACAGACGACCAAAATGGTCACCTACTCTATAGCAGACGACCAAAATGGTCATATTCTGTACACTGGGCGACCAGAATAGTCATCTACTCTATACTAGAGACTTTAATGGTCATCTGAACTATACTAGACGACCAAAATAGTCATCTACTCTATGAAAGACGATCAGAATGGTCATTTACTCTGTAGAAGACAACCAAAATGGTCATCTACTCTATGGGAGACGGCCAAAATTGTCATCTACTCTATACTAGTCATTTACTCTATACTGGGCGACCAGAATGGTCATCTACTCTATATTAGATTATCTATTTTATACTAGGCGACAGAATAGTCATATAGTAAATACTAGAGACCGTAATGGTCATCTGAACTATACTAGATAACAGGAATGATAATCTACTCTATAGTAGACGGCCAGGTACTAAGCGACAAGGATGGTCATCTACTATATACTAGGCGACCTGACAGGTAATATCCCCTTTAGTAGACTACTAAGATGTTTAGCTACTTGATATGAGATGACAATAATGGTAATGCACTTTATAGTAGACGACCAAGATGTTTAGATACTTTACAGGAGATGACCATAACGATAATGTACTATATAGCAGACGGCCAAAATTGTCATCTACTCTATACTAGTAATTTTCTCTACATATACTAGGCGACCAGAATAATCATCTATTCTATATTAGATTACCAGAATGGTCATCTATTCTATAATAGGCGACAGAATAGTCATATAGTATATACTAGAGACCGTAATGGTCATCTGAACTATACTAGATGACAGGAATGATAATATACTCTATAGCAGACGGCCATTAATATAATAGTCATTTACTCTATACTGGGCAACCAGAATGGTTATCTAATCTATATTAGAAGACAAGAATGGTCATCTAATCTATATTGGAAGACAAGAATGGTCATCTACTATATACTAGGCGACCTGACAGGTAACCTACTCTATAGTTGACTACCAAGATGTTTAGCTACTTTATAGGAGATGACAATAATGGTAATGTACATACTTTACTCGTATAGAAGACGACCAAGATGTTTAGATAATTTATATGAGATGACCATAATGATAATGTACTATATAGCAGACCGCCAAAATTGTACTGTTCTCTATAATAGACAACCTTTCCGGCAATATACTTATACTCTATAGTAAACGACCTTTCCGTCCATCAACACTATAGTAAATGACCTTTCCGCTCATCTACTCGTTAGTAAATGACCTTTCCGGTCATCTACTCGTTATTAAATGACCTTCCCGGTCATCTGTTCTATAGTAAATTACCTTTACGGCCATCTACTCTATAGTAGATTCTATCTATTAACTCTATGGTTAACAATCTTAATTATCATCTATCTATAGAAATATGTCAGCTATTAATCCGCTCAGTTTATTCTCTATTTATGCCTCTTTCTACTAATTTTCTATTGTTTTTTTTTATTATTTTTTAACATTTATTCACTGAATTGATTAGTTCATTATAGTCGAAAATACCTAAAATTAGTTATTTGTTTTGTGAAATTAGTGTAAAGTATTTCTCAACGATTAAATAGCTAGGACAAGTACTTTTTTTAGTTGGTGCTTTTGATTAACATATTTAATTTCCTATGCTTGTTAAGTTATTAATTATTTAAATACAAGCACAGCGATCCCTTTAGAATTTATAAAAGTAGCTGCTAATTTTTAATTTGTTGTATAGCTATACATTAATTGTTTGGACTAGATTACCTCTATCCATATCAATATTCTATATTTACCTAATTATTTATTTATAATCTCTCCTCTACTTCAAGGCAACTCAATAGATTTCACACTTAGAACTGTTAACTCTATCACACAATCGGCTATTGTTTGATTTTGTGTTTCATATTTGAGAATTAAAATCAAAACGTTTCGCTTAAGCATTGTTTGATTTTTGTTAATTCCAAATAAATTATTAATAATGAAGACAAACAAAATCCACAGCATACTTTGCAGCAATTATGAGTAAAGCAAACATTGCCTATATTTAGGCGTTGAACTTGATTAGCTTTCTGATTATAACAATAGCGTTAACAACGGCAAACAAATGAAGGAGTTTTGGTTGTTCTTGTTGTTGAATAATCAATTTTCAAGATGATTATTATTTTTTGACAAACAACAACTTTATCTCAACACTAAAAATCCAGTCATAGTCTCTTACAACAGCTCTATGTTAAATCTATTTGTTTGTTTGGCATTTAATTTATGCATAATTATTTTTCCCAAACACACACACTTTCACTCTCATATACACAAATATCTCGCCAGTATAAGTCTACCAAAGTATATAGCCTTATTTCCGGCTTTGTTCATCCCTACAATATGCTATGTTTTTGTTCTTGTTGAGGTTTGCTCGTTCATGTCAGTCTCTGATGTGGAGTAAGTCAGTTTTCGTATTTGTTAGGGAATTCAATGTCTAACACTGATAAGGAAAACTAATTAGTTATTCTCAGTTAATTAAGCATTTTGTCTAATAAAAATTGCTTAAATAATGAATAAATTTTAATATTGTGTTTGAAGAAGTAAAGGAACAAGAAAACCAAGAGACGGAATTGTGTGTTGCTTCGGTAGTTAGGTTTTGTTGGTTTCCGGAGTTGGCGGCGGCTGTCTTCGTTTTTGAAAAGGGTTATATATATTTTGCTCTTTTGGTTTCTGGCTTGGGTTTTTTTTGGCTTCTGGTTTTGAAAGTCAAAAAGACAACAATATTGTTAAAGTGGTTTTCATCTAGGAGAATTTGTTAAGTGTTGTTTATTATTTAGATATTTGTTATCAACAAATTTGTCTAAACGGTTTCCGATCATTGATTTTAAGCCAAAATGTAAATGTACCTTTATAGTGTGAATATTTTAATTTTGGCCTTAAATTAATATATCAAAAGGTAAACATTTAAGTTTAATCTCCGTCCAGCAAAACTTTAATTATGACTATAATTGGAGTAGTATTGTATTTAAAGTCACAGATAAAATGACAAAATTGATTTGAGAATTTTAAGGGGTTATGATTAATGAAGCGAATGCGTATAATTAATATAAATAGAAAATATGCTTATTTAGTGTCTACTTCAGATAGATGACAATTCCGTTTATAGTGATACATACATCGGATGAATACTATCGCAAATTTCAGTAAAATTGTTTAGCCATATGAACATTAGAGCGAAGTTTTATCCGACTACGCATTAATTTGTATTTTTTTGGATTATCTATAGCAGAATAGTCGAGACAGTACCTTTTCAATCTTGACAGAGAGGTAGGAAACTGTCTGTGCACAGATCCTTCTGTATGTCTGACACCTCTTCATCCCAGCAATCCTATCTATTAGCCCGTACATATATGTATCTATCTATCGTCCTGTCTGTCAAATTCAGTCAGTCAACTATGTATACGAGAACTATCTTATATGTTACCGTTATTCGTGAAATAACAGATTTTTTAAGATCCAGCCTAATTAATTACAGAGAAAAAAACTTTGTAGGCTCCTGGAATTTAATATGCGATTTTTTTCTCAAAGATTATTCCTTGTAATATCATCTACTGTATTTTATTAAAAAAATTCATGAAATACTTATCTTTATTGGTAAAAGGAAAATTTTCTGAAATGTATTCTTTTGGTCTCTGTCTCTCTCCCCTGAGTTCAAACTTATCTTCCCTGTTAAAAATTACTTAAAATATTTTTCATATTGTAAAAACTAAAAAAGTTCCAGAATTCTTTCTATTTTCTCTTGGTACTCCTTTTCATTTGCAAATTCAAATAATTTCGTTATTTGCTTCCTGACAACAATATAACCTTTTTTCTATTTCTTTTTTTTTGTATAACCAATCACTCGTCGTTGTTTGTGATATTGTTAAATATTTCAATAGTTTAACTTTTGTTAGAGTAAAAACAAACTAACCCGCAGAAAAAAAGAGAAATGAAAAAAGTTGAAATAGGGGACTATGATTTTGAATGCAGTTAGGTCGAAATTGAGGAGCGCTTTAATTAATGACCAATGTTTATAGTAAATGGAGGAGCAGATGACCAGAATGGTCATCTATTTTATTATAGACGACCACAAAGGTCATATATTCTATAGTAGACGACCAGAAATTTCAGCTACTCTATAGTAGACGACAAGAATAGTCATCTACTCTACAGTAGACGACCAGAATGAGCATCTACTCTACAGTACTCTATAGTAGACAAACATAATGTTTATTTACTCTACTGTAGACGATCATAATGATTATCTATTCTGTTTAAGACAACCAGAATGGTCATCTGCACCATTGTAGACGACTAGAAGGGTCATCTACTCCATTGTGGAGGATCAAAATGGTCATCTGCTCTTTTCTAAACAACTACAATGGCCAGAATGGTGATCTACTTGATTGTAGAAGGCCACAATGGTCATCTACTCTATTGTACACAACCATATTGGTCATATACCCCATTGGACACGACCAGAATGGCCATCTACAATATTGTAGGCACCCATAATGGTCATCTACTCTGCTGTATAAAGCCAGAATGGTCATCTACTCTGTTGTAAACGGTCATAATTGTAATCTACTATATTGTAGACGCCCAGAATGGTCATCTACTCTGGTGTATAAAGCCTGATTGGTCTGTAGACGACCTAAATGGTCATCTGCTCTCTTTTAGACTATTTCAGATGACCAGAATGGTCATCTACACTATTGTAGATGATCAGAATGGTCTACCATTTTACTCTAGACAGCCAGAATGATCACCTACTCTATCAGATGATCAGAATGGTCATCTACTCTATCAGATGATCAGAATGGTCATCTACTCTATCAGACGACCGGAATAGTCATCTACTCTAGTGTAGACGACCAGGACGGTCATCTACTCTATTGTAGACGATCAAAATTATCATATGACTTATTTTAGAAGACCAGAATGTTCACCTACTCTATTGTAGACGATCAGAATGGTCATCTACTCCATTGTAGATGACTAGAAGGGTCATCTACTCTATTCTAAACGACAAAAATTATCATCTACTCTTTTCTAAACGACTAAAATGATCATCTACCCTACTATATACGACCAAAATGGTCACATACTGAACTATATACGACCAGAATGGTCATCTACTCTATTTTAGACGGGCATAATGGCCATCTCCTCTATTGTAGGCGACCAGAATGGTCATTTGTTCCATTGTAGACGGAATGGTCAAAATCAGAATGGTTATCTGTTCTACTGTAGACAGCCAGACAGTCATCTACTCTATTTCAGATGAACAGAACTACTCGTCTACTCTACTGTAGACGATCAGAATGGTCATTTTCTCTACTGTAGACGACCCGAATGGTCATCTACTCTAGTGTAGAGGACCGGAATGGTAATCTACTCTATTGTGTACGATCAGAATGGTCGTCTACTCCATTCTAAACGACCAAATTGTTTTCTACTCTACTGTATACGACGAAATGGTCATAGTAAGAAGACATTTTCGCACTGAAGTTTTTGAAGCACTAGAATACAAAGGTTTAAACTGATCGGAATAAATTATTTTGAAAATCAATTCACGAAACAAATGGTGTTTTCTTATAGCCCCTGCATAAAGGTTCCTTCCGATTTGAATAGTTGAAGCACTGCAAGCCACATTTTTTCTATCGATTTAGTTCGACATTGGCTGTTTGTGTTTTTTTCGCCTAAAAGTAATTCGAGTAAAAAGGAACCAAATTTAGTTAAAATAAAATTGCTCATGATTTGACATTTTTTTACTATAATAGTAATTTAGAAACATATCCCCCGATTTTAGACTTTGTTTAAATGTTTCAGTACAAAATTTACGAATACAAACATTTTTTACTATCAGAATTACGAAGGAGGCAATATATATATATTTAGAAATAAATTATTTTCATTTATAATTTATCCTGTTTTAAAATACCGTTGAGGGGTAATACAGGGTGGCGTAGAATGAGGTATATGGTTTAAATGGTAAACTTTTTCATTTATGCGATTATTAATTTTTTTTAAAAAATGCAGTGTATTATTGGGGAATTTTTTACTATCAGAATTACCAAGGAGGCAATATATATATATTTAGAAATAAATTATTTTCATTTATAATTTATCCTGTTTTAAAATACCGTTGAGGGGTAATACAGGGTGGCGTAGAATGAGGTATATGGTTTAAATGGTAAACTTTTTCATTTATGCGATTATTAATTTTTTTTAAAAAATGCAGTGTATTATTGAGGAATTTTTTGCAATTATCTTTGAAAAATGATATTCTGTAAGTGATGTCCATTTTCTGTTTCGCACATACGTGCTCTTTTTAGCATATTTTCCATAACTTTTCGCAAAATTTCGGAAAAATACAATAATTTTTGTTCGTTGTTCGATTCATAATTAATTCCCCAAGTCTCCTTCACAAAATGCTGAAAAAAACAAAGAAAGAATAATAATTAAAAAAGTTATAAAGAATTCAAACCATATAGCTCATTCAGCGCCACCCTGTATTATAACTGTTTAAAGAAGTGGGGGATATGAAATGAACGAAAAATTCAATTATTTTTGTACGTTGTTCGATTCATAATTAATTCCCCAAGCCTCCTTCACAAAATGCTGAAAACAAAGACAAAGAAAGATTGATAACTAAACAAGTAAAAGCGTTAAGTTCGGCCATGCCGAATCTTATATACCCTCCACCATGGATAGCATGTGACCTCAAAAAATAACTCAAACCTAAAGAAAATAACACCGAAAAACACAAAACACAAAAAATATAGTAGGAATAAATATAATATCGCCCATTTTCAATCCCAAGTTACCTGCAGCTATAGGAAGTATCTATACCAAATTTCAGCCACCTAGCTCAAGTATTATAGATTGTAGCGTGATTACAACAGACGGACGGACAGACGGACATGGCTATATCGTCTTAGAATTTTACGACGATTAAGAATATATTTACTTTATGGGGTCTCAGATCAATATTTAGAGGTGTTACAAATGGAGTGACAAAGTGAATATACCCCCCATCCTATGGTGGAGGGTATAAAAAGTTATAAAGAATTCAAACCATATAGCTCATTCTGTGCCACTCTGTATATATAGTCGTCTCTGTCAAACATTTTATTTACCTCCTTCGATTTTCTATTAAATTAACGCCCACTTACCTAATTACAAAGTGCCTGAAAGTAGGCAATATTTGAATTTAAAAATATCCTTTAAGTATGCAAAATTTATATATGTCTTAAACTAGGCAATACTTATATTTTACAAATATCTTGAAAGTAAAACAATTTCCAGAAAAATTAAATTTTGACATTATTACTGAATTTTTCTTTAATTCAACCATGGGTAATAAATATTCTAAGAATATTCTACTGGCTGCAATTGCTTGCAAACGTAGATTAAAATTATTCACATGTTTTTTTATTATTATTATTATTTCTCACATTTTTATTCACAACAGGCGGACAGACATAACAATATTAATTTGCATTTATTTACAGACTTCTAGAAAATATATATTTTTATGGTCAATCTCACGCATACTTCGAGGTGTTATAAACTCACAGACTAACTTTAAGTATTCTTCGCCAAGCTATAGCGGAAAGTATAAAAACAAAATAGTTTTGAAGTTAGAAAAAAACTGAGGGTTAAAGAAACGCATAGTGGAGGGGGTGGGGGACATAAGGGGAGAAAAATAAAATAGATTTTGTGCTGACAGCAATTTTCCATTTTTTATATACATATATATGTATTTTCCCCCCCCTATACCCTCATCCAGTCAGTCAGTCAGTCAGCCAGCCATTCATCCATCTATGCATTCATGCAGTGTTATTGACTCCTCTCTCCCATTTTCTGAAAGTATGCATCAATGAAGCGCATCTTTTATGGCATCAAACATAAATGATTCTCGTTTCCATTGTCGTTGTAGTTTTCTGCTTCTAGCTTTGGTTTTTCAGTTGCAATTTTTATTACTATTATTTCACTAGCCACCGATAGCAACGAAGTACTTTAGTTCAGTTATTTTTTTTGGCGAAACGCCGTATCAATGCCATAGTTTAATAAATATCATAGAATTTCAAAAAAAAAAAAACAAAAACAAATCACCACAGCTCTGCATACTGACGACATGGTTGATTTTATTTCATTGCCAGTGTGAGAAAAGTTAAGTTCTATTAAATTGAAAAGGGTAAAAAACTGGTTGGCAAAGTGTCACAACACACATACAGCAAAACTTTTAGTCAAACTAAAAGTTCCTGGTAAATATAAATTGTTGTGTAAATTTTTCCAATGAACCTTTAAAACGGTGACATTTTTCAAAAGTTACTACGGCAATATTTGAACATTGGCCTTGACACGTGCCATGTGACATCTGAATATTACATTTTTATTGTTAAACTGAAATAAAAAAAATATGTTTGCCTAAAACTATACTAGCTTTTTAGTGTCTTTTGCCATAGAGGAAATTTAAAAAACCCTCTTCATAGTTTTGCTTGCAGAATAACAGCTATGTGATCTTGTGTGTATGAGTAGGCTATAGTTTATCATTTCTTTTATAAGTTTTAAAACTGAAGTAATTTAAATGCCTGGAAATGTGCAATGATTATAATGATTTTCAACCCTAAAAATATACGTCAAATTTTCAAAATAAAAATTATTGATAAAACTAGTTTACAAAATTGTTGTCGACGGGATGTGCATAACATTTTCTGGTGTAATACCAAAAGAAAATATTTAAAATTTTTTTTTATGTTAATTTTTTTAATTCAAATTTTCTCGGTAGTTGCCTTTATTATTTGGAACATATTTTTAAATTAAATTAAAGAAAATTATGAGACCTACAGATGTTGAAAATGTCACTTTCTCCTAGAAACAGAAGTTTAGTAACTGTCGTTAAAACAAGTAAGAAAGTTTCAGCCGGGTAAACCGACTAAGGTATACCCTCACTTTGTGAGTAATGTAATATTGAATATTACACAAATTATTCTGTCAATTTTTGTGGGAGGTACCAGAAGGGGTTTAAGAAATACACCTATATTTCGCTGAACAGTAGATACTTTAAATACATTGCACTGTGCCGAATTGTAACCGTTTATATGGACTGGTATATTAACGTTGAGATATTAAATTGTGGTATAATTTTGCCATTTTTGTGGGAGGTACAAAAAGGGGCGTGGTGATAACGCTAATTTTTCACTGGACTATAGGCATTATAAAAGCATTACACTGTACAAAATTTCAAGTAATTGTATACACTGATATTAATGTTATAAACTGTTAACTTTTGGTGCAAAATGGTACCTTTGTGGGAGAGGTACAAAAAGGGGCGTGGCAATAACGCCCATTTTTCACAGGGCTATAGGCACTATAAAAACATTACACTGTACAAGTATTTTTATACACTGGCTTTAATGTTATAAGCTGTTAACATTTGGTGCAAAATGGTGCATTTATGTGGGTACCAAAAGGGACGTGGCGACTTCGCCCATTTTTCTCGAGTTGATAGCGACTAATAAGCTAATACTGTGTGTGGAATTTCAAAAGATTCGAATAAGTAGTATAGCAGTTATTAAAGAATCAATATTTCACAACATTTTAACCCTTTGTGGGGGAGGTACTAGAAGGAATGGACCAATATGGCCCATCTTCGAACTTAGCTGGAGATAGAAAAAAATATTACCACATACCAAATTTGGGCTCAATCGGTTACTCCTTTCGAGAGTTATCGTGCGCACCAGCCAGCAGACAGACAGACAGACGGACGGACATTGCTCATTCGACTTAAAATGACCCAAAACGGATTTCCTCCGAACATCATTTGCTTTTTTTCGTAGCAAATGATATATACCCTCGTCACACTAAAGTGAGGGTATAAAAAATCCAAAAAAATGTATTTAATTTTCAAAAAAATCTTTTTTTGCTGGCACGAAAAAACGTAAAAAATAGAAAAAAAATCGTAAAAAAATGTTTGTTCCAAATTTTGAGAACTAGCATCCTAAACAAGAAAACAATGGCTATTTGAAAAAAATATTGATAAATGTGGAAATTATAGCCCTTTTGGTAGAAGTAAGAGAATTTCAACATAATTTTGTTTCTATACTATACCCTTATAGTGAACGAAGGCTGCGGGCCAAAAGTGAAACATATCGAAGGTGTGATATAAGATACCTCCTAAAATATTTGGCGAAAATCCGTTTGGGTCACTTTAAGTCATTTGAGTAATGTCCGTCTGTCTGTCTGGCTGCAGCGTTCGTTTTTTTAAATATTTTACTTAAACAAAAAGGATCGTTTGATGCGTTTTCATAGATGCGAACAGTAGGAATCACAACAAGTTAGATGTTATATATGGGAGCTATATCTAAATATGGACCGATATCGCCCATTTTCAATCCCAAGTTACCTGCAGCTATAAGAAGTATCTATACCAAATTTCAGCCACCTAGCTCAAGTATTATAGATTGTAGCGTAATTACAACAGACGGACGGACGGGCGGACAGACGGACATGGCTAAATCGTCTTAGAATTTTACGACGATTAAGAATAAATATACTTTATGGGGTCTCAGATCAATATTTAGAGGTGTTACAAACGGAGTGACAAAATGAATATACCCCCATCCTATGGTGGAGGGTATAACTTTGATTTTCTGATTTTTTAGAAAATGTGGTGTTTATGGCTTAGATAAGCATTTTTGGGAGCGACATCTATATGTTGACTATGACAAAATATGAACTTATTTAAAAAATGTTTACTGCGATAAATTCGTGTCTTCATTAAATACATACTGCAAAGATTCAGTCAAAATATTTAGAAAATGTGGTATTTATGGCTAAAAAACGTATATTTTGGAGCGACCTCTATAGGGGGATTATAGCAAAATATGAACCAATTTGTATAATTTTTGCTGTGATGAATTCTAGTCAAAATAGAATGCAAACTGCAAAGTTTCTGCTAAATTGCTTTAAACATGTGGTGTCAATGGCTCAAAACCCGTATTTTGGGGCAACCTCTATAGGGGAGCAATATCAAAACATTGACTGATATGGACCATTTGCAATCCAAAACAACCTGCAAATATAAATATATCTACCAAGTTTGATCAACCTAGCTCTATTATTACGGACTGTAACTTGATTACAACCGACGGACGGACGGGCATGGCTAAATCGTCTTAGCATTTTACGACGATTAAGAATATATATACTTTATGGGGTCTCAGATCAATATTTAGAGGTGTTGCAAACGGGGTGACAAAATGAATATACCCCCCATCCTATGGTGGAGGGTAAAAAAATATGGGAGTGCCCCAGTAGGTGAGTTGGTACCGTGCTCGCTTATGAGTTTGGGGGTCGTGGGTTCGATTCCCGCCAGAGGCTCTGTGTCTGTCGCTGCAAACTCTAGTCATATGGTTTTTGTAACCTGGCTTTTTTCTGGACCGTTAAATTAGCATATTCATTTACTTTGTATTGTTATTCTACTTCTACAACATGCGTCATAATTAATACATTTAATCTTAGATTTTTTTAAAATATGCATTGTTTTCTTCGTTATGATGCTAGCTTCCTAGAATTGGAACAAACTATGTTTTTCACCATTTTTTCTGTTTTTTATGGTTACATTCGGGCCAACAAAAAATGTTTTTTTTTAAATCAAATGTTTTTTAATTGTTTTAACGACAGTTATGAAACCACTATCTATACACCCAGGAAAATAATTGGTTGGAATTCGATTGTGACAATAAAAAAATAGTACTAGCAACAATATATTGTACTAGCAACAAATATATTGCCTACACCGTTTGTCGGTTGTATATTTAAATATAATTAGTTGAAACAACAATAATAACATGGATACGATCAAATGAAAATGCTTGCAACTAAATCGATGGTTGTATCAATCGAATTAAGATTGTTTTTTTTTTCATTGACACTCGGTTAGTTGTGGTAACCAATTTTAAACTTTCATTATAGTACCATATGATCGATTTTTGGTGGTGACAACATAAATTTTATCAATAGACCAAAGATTGTTATTGCAACGAATAATTGGTTACTACAACAGAAAAATATTAATAAATAATCGTTTTTTGGTTATCCCAATAATTTTCCAAATTTAGAATAATTAAAAGTATTTTGGGAAATACAACAGAAAGATTGATTGCTGTTCCTTTGCTGATGCATGACAAACAAAAAATAAAACAAACAAACAAAAAAAAAAGATAAATCTTCAACATTTTGTTCAAGAACGGTATATGTAGTCAAAAATAATCTCGTGTGTATAATAATGTGTGGAATGCAGAATATGTTGTGTAAAAAGTTTTACATAAATAAAAAATAAAAGCAACAATCATGAAATTGAAAGCACAGGGTTAAGCGATATTTGCATAAAAGTTTTGTGTTTTTTTTCGTGTACTAAAATTTGTGTCAAATATTTCCACATCTCATAATAGTGATGCATTTATAATATGGGATTTTTAATTTGGTTATGAATTGTTTGGTTTTTTGTCCAATAAATAAAATACAAATTAATGAAAACTGTTTTTAATTAATTGTCGGTAGTATATGACTGACAAATTGTCAGAAAAACCAATTGTTTAAAACATTTGGTTGTGGCAACTTACAAAAGATAATTTTAGCCACCATTTCCGTAGTTGGCGCAAGCAACTATGATTATTGTCAACATGGAAGCAGAAGTATACCACAACCGAAATGTTGGTTGTCCTGATGGAATCGCATGATAGAGACAGAACTACCAAAATTCGGTTGACAAAAACTCGGTGAGGCAACCAAACTGTATTGTGTGTGTAAGAGAAAGTGATTGTCCAATCTTCATAAGCTTGGACTTATTGCGCTTTATATTTATATAAATTGAATTATAAATTTACAACTTTTAAAATTAACTACCTTGAATTATTAAAATAGCATAAGTCGATTATAAGATCAGTTCAATTGTTCCTATTGTGAATTGTAAAACTATTAATTATCGGAAAGATACAAAAGAAAATGTAAAAGATGAATTTTCTTCCGAGGTTTGCGTAGGCAAACACGGCCATTTTTCCCACAACACGCTTTTGGTAAGCATCTCCGCTAACTCAATAAAACACTCAGAATTTGCACTAAAATCTGTATATTCTTTCTTGTATGTCTGTCTGTCTTCAACTTCTATAAATTCACTTGGCAAATAATTTCTCATATAATGCGAAATTGTGCAAGTCATTTGAATTTAATTTATCTCTTTTGAAGATCTGGAGTTACACTCAGTCTCATCTATAATAAAAGAGAACATACAGTCCACACTACAAAGAAACACTTGCTGACGTCCAAATTCCCAACTCTTGATTCAGCAGCGCTTCATATCTCAAGTCAGCCGTTAATTTATTCATGGTCCATTCGCCGAGAGAAAGAGCTACGCAACGACGATCAATGTCAAGAGAGGACATGAGGTAACACCATTTATGCAAGGAAGAAGTAACATTAGTCATAATCGGTATCGGTAAGCCAAAAAAGCAGAATTCGGATCGCGGAATAAAAATGTTGTATTACAACAAATATGACAAAGTTCATATTTTAAATTGTGAAAAGTCAGAAAAACATTACATACTTGCTTATTTATTCTATTCAAAAATTGGTGATTATATAACTTAAACAAACAAAAATTACGGAAAAAACTAAAAATCTCTCTATGTTCATAAATTCAACATTAAAAATTAACAAAAATAAGCAGTCGTCCGTCCGTAAAAATCAGTTCTGAGGCAAAATTTTGGTGACGTGTTACAAAAATCGTCATTAGTTGTTCATAATAATTATATAATTAATAATCTTCAATCTCCTGTCCGTCCGGTAAATCTCCTTCAATTCACCTTGAAATAAATGCAAAGTGCATATACTCATGTGTATGTAAATCCAAAGAAGCATTGTAACAAATCATTGTAATACCATACACGGTATCACAAATTACAAAACAACACATTTCAGAAAAATCAAAAAATTGGGTTTTTCAAATACCAAACAAATTCACAAAATTTTACCGTTACGGTAAATAACGGATATTCCAGTCTCTACTTGAAATCATATTTTCAGTAATTCACATTAACACCCGCATAATATACCTGTTTACATACTTATTTTTGTATGTACTTAGTTACATACGTACATCATAACCAAAAGTTACATACTTACATTTTACATAACGAAGGAGAGATAATTGTAAAGTGCAATAAGAATACTCAAAGTGATAACAAGAAGAACAAGAAAATTAGTTACAGTGAGAGCGCAAAAAGGAAGATACAAAGCGAAAAAAGAAATACAAAAACACATAACCAAAAAATTAATTTCTAAATTCATTGGCTTCAAAAATTTCAACTATAAATTACATACATTACACATTTAATTATATTTTTCGGACCGATTAAAATCGATTTAATAATCCGCCCGTTAAACAACCAATCCTTGTATCCTTCAACTCATTTTCACTCAAAGAAAATCTGCAGTATATTGAGGTAAATTTTTAATTAAAAATTTCACAATTAAGCATACTAAATGGGTAGTAAAGATAAGAAGTGATACTTCAAATATTAGAATGAAATAAATCCCTAAAAATTTGGGCAGTCTTTCACAGCGTCAATGTGTACGATAAGTATACACCTCCCTCATAAAAAATTTACTTTCGATTTTGTTTAGAAACAAAAAAGTGTTCAAAAGATAATTATTAAAACAAGATATTTTAAACTCCACCACTAAAGCTTTCAAAAGCCAAATCGTACAAAGAAAGAAAATATGAAAACAATTTTATAATCCATCACAATTTTTGGCATGTACATAGAGAGCAATTGTTATAAGAGATTTATATCACGTATTTAAATTACTCTTATTTCAAAAGAGAAATCATTTACGATACTTTGAAATACATACACATACATACATATATATTCTCTTTTCAATATTATACTCAAAAAACAAGAAAAGTGATATTTTTGGTTTGTTTGAAACAAAAATCAAGAGAACAACACAGCTGTATATGGAATCCCGTAATATTGAGAATGGCAAAAGATAGATTATCATCCACCAAACAGAAATTTTAGAATTTGCAAAATATACCAGAACATTAAACGCAAACAATATCTACAATTAATAATCTATGCACATACACTCTGCTAAATAAATCTATGATCACGTGAATAAAATATCAAAGTTAATGTTTACAAAATAATATGCACAAAAATACAAATTATTGGTTGTAATACCAAAATTTATCGGAATATATTCAATTTAATGAAATATAAATTTTATATGTACCTCATTTGAGATGAATTGATACACTTATTTATAATCATTAAAACATCTTCAAAAAACAAACACATATTAAAAATTTTAATTTATACCACTCAAGGAAATATATCGATGATTTATGCTTAGTGCGATATATCTTCAAGCTATATTTGTTAATACAGATTTCGCAACAAAACAATTAATATTACAATTTTAAACACACACTACAGATTCGAATAAATTGTTTGTCTGATTCTGTTTATTTAATATTGCAATTTCGTTGAATCAAAAGGTTTACAATCAACCTAAGGCTACACTTTCAAAAGTGTTTAGTCCCGCTAACCTATTTGAAGGCAGAGAACTATTTCTCATCCTTATCTTTTTTGCCGTATTGATTTTTTAACAAAGTGATCAATATTTTCATTTTTTAACTCCCACTATCAGATGTGATTACATTTCCTGCTTGATTCTTGTATTTTTTTATTTTTACTGTTTACTTAGCACAATTGAAAGGTTTGCAATAATTTAAGTCTACACCTTCAAGTGTTTAGTACTCATCTACATATACTCGTATGATTTAAGGGCCGAGAACTATTTCTCATCCTCATCTTTTCCAAACAAATAAAGGCAATTAAAATTGCTAAGAAATAATTAAGGCAATTGAAATTGCAAATAACTATTTCTAGTCGAGATTTTTTCGAGTCAAATAAAGGCAATTTAAAATTGCAAGGAAATCCTATCACGTTCCAGATAGAAAATTTTTATAAATCCCTCTATCTTTCGTGCAATAAAATGCAATCGGAATCTTCTTCCACTCAGCCCACTGGAACAGGTGGAACTGTTTCAAAACCCTCGTTAATTCACGAGACATTTCTTTTCGATTGTGACCATCTGATAAATTTTTGTAGTAAGTTTGAGAAGTGTGACATCACTGATCAAACTGACTCAATTCTTGAAATCAAGTTAGAAGATTTGGAACATAGGTGGAAGAAACTTCAAGTTGATTACGAGAATCTCATGATATCTCCCGAGTCTTCCAATACAAAAGATTTCAAGGAAAACGCTAAACTCAACTTTAATGTCTGTTCCGAAGCTTATTATGAGACGCGTTCCCAAATATTAGATGTTCTTCGAATATCAAATGGACCTTTAGCTCGCAATAGTTTTGCAAGACAAAGTATTGCAACTGTATCCCAAAACCAGTCTCTACCCCACATGTCTCAAATCCCACCTAATTCCGAGATTACTGATAGTTACATAAAGGTACCCCCATGTGACACAGAAATCTTTAAAGGAGGATATGAAGAATGGCCATCGTTTCGTGACATGTTCACGGCCGTCTACGTGAACCACCCAAAGCTCACCCGTGCCCAAAAGCTTTACCACTTGCGAAATAAAACAAGAGGTAGTGCAGGTGCCATTGTAAAAAGATTCTCACTTTGTGATGATAACTTTGACCTTGCCTGGAATGCTTTAAAAACACGTTACGAAAACAAACGTGTTTTAGTGGATAATCAGCTCAAAATTCTTTTTAACATTCCCGTTGCTACTGTGGAAACTAACGAATCCCTTCAAAGGATTCATTCCACAGTAAATGACAGTATTAGCACTCTTAAAACACTCGAAGTCAAGATAGAAAGCTGGGATCCGCTTCTCATATATCTCATATCCACAAAATTGCCCGATGAGACTCTTTCCCTTTGGGAACAATCTCTGAAATCTCATAGAGATTTACCTACATGGTCCCAAATGGATGAATTTCTCATAAACCGCTTTGAAGTCGTGGAACGTATATCCAGTATACGTGTTACCAAAGATCGACACAGCCTTCCTGCTTCCACTACAGGTCAATCACAAGGTAAAATACAAACATATTCATCGCAAGAAAGATTAAATAACTCTTGCCCACTTTGCAAAAGTAACCACAGCATTAGAATATGCCCAGAGTTTCGCAGATTCTCCATTCAAGAACGAATAGATTTTGTATTTAAAAACAAAATCTGTAATAATTGTCTTTCTGAATCTCACGTAAAATCCAAATGCAAAAGCAATAGTACATGCATCGCGTGTAAAAAACAACACCACACGTTGTTACACTTAAAATCAAACGGTTCTACGTCTAACAATGAAACTCCAAAGACTCATTCCGTCAAATATTCGTCCAACCCAAATACCTCCAAGGAGGAACCAGGTCGCAAGTTTGAAACCGAAAAACCGTCTACATCTCAAGCGCAATCATCTCAAGTTCAAGCTAACTTTTCTTTTAATAGTGACACAATTTTATTGCGCACTGCCCTTGTTCAAATTGAACACGAAGGTGAACTTTTTGTAGTCAGAGCACTGATTGATCCTGGTTCTCAAAGGACATTCATCTCTGAACGTATTCGAAATAGACTCCAGATACCTTACTCTAGATCACACTTTGAGATAATCGGTATTGGAGGTAAAACTCAATCGGCCGACAAAGAATGTAATCTAGTTTTAAGGTCTCCAAAACGTACTTTCAAATGCTCTATAAATGCAATTGTTTTACCAAAATTAACAAAGCGGTTACCATCCGCTTCGTTTAAGATTCCCAACCCAACAGACCTCCAAGAGCTCGAGTTAGCTGATCCTCATTTCAATAAATCATCTAACATTGACTTAATCCTTGGAAATGATTCCGAAAGATTTATTAACCTCGAAGGGATAAAGAAGAATATTTGTGGCAACGCATCTGCTTACAACACCGTTTTCGGATGGGTTCTTTGCGGTCCTGTAAAGGCAGATACGGTCCACACATTTTCTACGAATGTTGCACCTTCTGAAAACGATAATCTCAATGAAATTCTTCGGAAATTTTGGGAATCAGAGGAAATTCCTAGTATCCCCTCAATCCCTCCTGAAGATAAATACTGCGAAGAATTATATTCAAAAACTACCACTCGTCAGTCCGACGGACGTTATGTTGTTAGGTTGCCCTTTAAAGTAGAATTTCCCGACACAATTTATCTTGGTTCCTCGCGGTTCATCGCTCTCGGCCAGTATACACGTATGGATAAAGCTTTGTCCAAAGATGAAGCTCTCCAGGCGGAATATAACTCAGTACTCAATGAGTACATTACGATGAATCACATGGAAGAAATTTCTTCGAATGAAAAAGTAACTGATGGGAAGTACAGCTCATTTTATCTCCCTCATCACGCAGTTGTTCGACCTGAACACAAGTCCACGAAGGTGCGAATTGTATTCAACGCTTCTCGCAAATCTAAATCAGGATATTCCCTCAACGATGTACTCCTGACTGGTCCAACCCTCCAGACAGACTTAATATCCACCATTCTCAATTGGAGGAAGTATATGGCGGGGACATACAAAAAATGTACCGCCAGATTATTCTCCACCCTAATGATAGAGCATTCCAAAGAATTCTCTTTCAACGTTATCCCAATGGTCCCATAAAGGACTATCAATTTAACACGGTTACTTTTGGTCTAAATTGTGCACCATTTCTGGCCATCAGAACCCTCCTGCAGCTAGCCTCAGACTCAGAAGATCAATATCCAGAAGTCGCTCAGATATTACGGAAAGAAACATACGTCGACGATATTCTTTCTGGTGGATTTTCGATCGATGAAACAGTTAAATCTCTTACCAATCTCATATCCGTTCTCAATTCAGCGGGCTTCCCCTTAAAAAAGATTATTGCTAATGACCCCAGTTTGCTCACACATCTCCCTCCCGAAGATTTATATGATCTAGATTTATTAAGATTTCAAGAAGCAAGTTCTACAAAGACCCTATGTCTAAAATGGAATGCAGCAAGGGATGCTTTTTTTTACTCTCCCATTCCAATTCCAAAACAGTCTGCAACGACCAAGCGTCAAGTACTTTCAGCTGTAGCACAATTATTTGACCCTGCTGGGTGGATAGCTCCGGTTATCATTAGAGCCAAACTTCTCATGCAGCAACTGTGGATTGAAGGCTTAGATTGGGACGAATCTATCAGCACAGACGCACTCCAAACTTGGAACAATTTACTCACAGACTTGCCGCACATAGAATCCATAGCGATACCACGATGGATTCAATTCATGCCTAATGATCTCATTGAAATACACGGATTTTGTGACGCTTCAAAAGGAGCTTACTGTGCATGCGTGTATATACGTTGCCAAACTTCCAAATCGATAGTGTTCACAAATCTTCTCATGGCCAAAAGTAAAGTAGCACCAATAAAACCGATGTCTCTGCCCAGATTGGAACTCGCAGGAGCAGTATTACTCTCAAAACTAGTAAAATATGTTGTAACCACATTCAATCTCAATGTTAGCGCAATTACACTGTGGACAGATGCATCCATTGTACTTGGCTGGCTGTCCAAACCCCCATGGACGTGGGAGACTTATGTAGCGAATCGTACAGCGCAAATCCACGATCTTACACCACAGGCGAAATGGAGACATGTACCCACACATGACAACCCAGCTGATCTAGGAACTCGAGGTTGCAGACCTCAAGACTTAATTTACAATTCCTTATGGTGGTCGGGACCTGATTGGATCACTGTTTACACTCCACTTACTAACTCAGGAGACATCGACAATTTAACTTCCTTTCGTGAAGCTGAAATTGTTAACACTTTTCTTACTACCTCAAATGAGGAGGATATCTTAGTAAGATTCTCTTCGTATTCAAGAGCTTTGAAAGTCCTATCATATGTGTTTCGTTTTTTCCATACAACGCATAAAACTTTCAAAACCCACTACAAATATGATTCTGTGAAACTCTCCCTAAAAGAGTTGGAATTCGTCAAAATTCGTCTAGTTTATTTATGTCAACGCCGCTTCTATCAACAAGAGTATGAAGAAATCATGAGCGCAAAACCTATTCAGAACAAAAGCAGCTTAAAGCCCTTAAATCCCTTCCTTGACTCTAATAATATCATGCGAGTAAATGGTCGTTTATCTGATTCCACTCTCCCATATAAAGAACGATCTCCTACTATACTTCCCAGAAACTCAAGACTCTGTTACCTCTATTTGTCTCACTTACATACATTCCTTGCACATGCAGAATGCAACCTTATGTGCCGTTTCGTGCAAACAGAATTTTTTGTCTCTCGTCTCAAAACAAGAGTTAAAAGCATCATACACAATTGTAAAATATGCATTTTGTATAAGCAGAAACGATGTCACCAAATAATGGCACCATTGCCACCCGAAAGATGCACATTTACCCCACCGTTTCACATAACAGGCATTGATTTCGCTGGTCCCTTCGAGTTGAAGAGCTCATGCTTACGCAAATCTCCAACCCTAAAAGGCTATGTATGCGTCTTTGTATGTTTTGCTACAAAGGCTGTTCATTTAGAAGCATGCTCAGATCTCTCATCAGCTGCCTTTGAAGCCGCATTTGCTCGATTCGTTGGGAGGCGGGGGCTCCCCAAGAGCATAGTCTCGGATAATGGCAGAAATTTCATTGGAGCAAGTAGAACGTTGTTAAGAGAATTTGCAAAATTTTTGAAATCAGCGTCAAGTGACGTGGCAGAAAAATACTCAGTCTATGGATTCGAATGGAAATTCATCCCACCCCACGCACCTCATATGGGCGGCCTCTGGGAAGCTGCCGTAAAGAGTTTTAAAACACATTTTAAAAAAATCGCTGGAGCTCATAAGTTCACGCTTGAACAATTCTCAACATTACTGACTCGAATAGAAGGTGTATTGAATTCGCGCCCTATATCCGCTATATCTGAAGATCCCTTGGATTTGACTGCTCTAACCCCAGGACATTTTCTTAAAGGTTCTCCAATAATGGCTTTCCCAGAACCAATATCACCGAATATATCTCTACTAAATAAATGGTTGAAACTTAAATCTCTTCATCACCAATTCGCCCTAAGATGGAAAGCAGATTATCTCAAAGCTCTCCACAAACGCACCAAGTGGCAAAATCCTGCGCCCAACTTAAAATCTGGAGATTTAGTTGTTGTAATCGACGATTTACTACCCCCCAGCGAATGGCGTCTGGGTAGAATTGAAAAAACATATTTAGGCTCGGATAAAAATGTAAGAGTGGCAGATATACGTACTGCAACTGGCATCATCAATCGCCCAATTGTTAAATTATGCTGCTTACCATACACGTCTGACTCAGATCAATCCGTTTAACAGCAAACTCATTTATATATACTATTCATTCTTCTCTACACATTCTTCACGAAAGTGAGGAATTCATTTTCCCTAATCCAGTTCGTCTTTCATATAATTTCAGAGCTTCGTCGAGAAATAGGTCATACGATCCAGACTTCAACAAATGTAAATGGTGCCGCAGATTCCATTCTTTGATTGATTGTCCGAAGTTTTTAAAAATGACGTCAAAAGAGCGAAATGTGATGGTCCTAAAAAACAATTACTGCGTAAATTGTCTTGCGAGAAGTCATGGTTTCAGAGATTGTCGATCTCGCTATACGTGCAGGAAATGTGGAAGTCACCACCATACCTTACTTCACTCCACACATACACAACCTAAGTCACAACAACAACAGCAACAGAAAAAAAACGCAACATCAACAACAGAAAAAACCTCAACAAGTCAGTGGCCAAGGCGATGTACAAGCACCAGACCAATACATCGTATCTGAGGCTATTCGATCACTGGCATCAGTTTTATGTGCAACCCAGCAGCCAACAAACACCCAGGCCCGCCGGCATGTCCAATCTTCATAAGCTTGGACTTATTGCGCTTTATATTTATATAAATTGAATTATAAATTTACAACTTTTAAAATTAACTACCTTGAATAATTAAAATAGCATAAGTCGATTATAAGATCAGTTCAATTGTTCCTATTGTGAATTGTAAAACTATTAATTATCGGAAAGATACAAAAGAAAATGTAAAAGATGAATTTTCTTCCGAGGTTTGCGTAGGCAAACACGGCCATTTTTCCCACAACTCGCTTTTGGTAAGCATCTCCGCTAACTCAATAAAACACTCAGAATTTGCACTAAAATCTGTATATTCTTTCTTGTATGTCTGTCTGTCTTCGACTTCTATAAATTCACTTGGTAAATAATTTCTCATATAATGCGAAATTGTGCAAGTCATTTGAATTTAATTTATCTCTTTTGAAGATCTGGAGTTACACTCAGTCTCATCTATAATAAAAGAGAACATACAGTCCACACTACAAAGAAACACTTGCTGACGTCCAAATTCCCAACTCTTGATTCAGCAGCGCTTCATATCTCAAGTCAGCCGTTAATTTCTTCAGTGATATTCCCAACATTTGTAGCTCCCATAATTTCCTTTAATCTAAATGGTATCGTGGTCTTTTCAATCTTATACCTTAAAAATATGGTCCAAAATAAAAAAAAATAAAAAACTTTACCAGAAAAAAAATGTTTGGTTTCGGTTTCATAAAATATGCCTCAATAAAAATTGTAGGTCTCGGACACAAAAAAATTGTGTTGCATAGTGTAATTGTCGTATTTTAATTGAATTGATATTTTTTTTGGAAAAACGTCAGTCTGTCATGTTACTGTTTTTTTGTATTTGGAGTACTGAGACTTTCATCAAAACCACAAAAATTACCCTGTGTTCATTTAAAGTCAAAACGCTCTGGAGAATTTTCTTAAGCATTTTGAGAGAATAAACAATCTCCAAGAATGACATTTAATTTACCTATCCTAAAATCAAACGAAAGGATTTATCATGCAGATAGAAGCAAATAGTTGCCAACACAACTATTCCCAAATGGCAACACCGCTACACACAGGTGAATAGTCAAAAATTCACACAGCCATAAATGTATGCAATATCCTGCTAATACCATATCTATGTATATAGGTGTGTTTGTAGACATCATTACGGTATACGAGTATCTTGTTCCGATAATGATATTGAGCATAGCCCTAGTCGATGCTAATCAACAAACCCAATCAATTGGCTATACCTATGTACATACATACGAGTATGTATGAATATTAAATATGTGTGCAGTGTGACTATGATTGAAGGACTCCATTTTGTGTGAGTGCGACAGTTACACACATACATATAAACCTAATCGACACTTTTGCATATCACACAACAACGGACAACCGACATTTAGTTAACCGTAAAGCAATTTAACAATACATGTCATATGTCATGCTGAGCAGTTAAAAGAGACATTTTCAACATAATAATAATATTTTGTTAAGTGCCAACCACTCACTCTTTATGTTGTTGCTGCTAAACCTGTCCCTTAGGTTCCTCCCTAACCCCTTTCTCATTTGTGTCATTGTATATGTGCCAGTGTTCAAGTGTTAAACATTGATGCATGTATGCGTGTGTGTGTGACCACAAACTACACAATTGTGTAAAATAAAATGATCACCATATAATAATGTCGAGGTTATGCTAATTAGATTGTTGGGCTGGATTGTGCCTTTAAAAGGACATCTCCCTTTTATACGACTTTCTTAGGCCAGTCTTATTTACCTGATGACCCCTGAAATGAACTGACATGACGGCCAACTCTTAAGCAGTCACTTAAGATGACATATTATGGCAGTTAGGTACACACTTCAAATGAAGTGTAACAAAAGACTAGGCAATCTTCCCAAAATGTCTTCGGAGAATTTTTGAATTAAGTAGAAAATGGCTATTCTGAAGTTGAAATTGTTTATAACAACAGGGCTGACGTATGAAGTAGTATGCCACAAAGGCAAACAATTGTAAGCCAAAGATGGCCTACTTTTAGGCAAATTAAATTAAAATGTTACTTTGTTGGTAATCAATTAATTTGAATATTCGTAGTATATACATATTATATATGTTAACATAAAGTAAAAAAGGCAGTAAATTATATAGCATACTTCAGGGATTCAATATGAGTTGCACAAAGTGCCTACTTTTAGGTGTCTCTTGAAAAACAAGTGCATTGACGGAGTTGTGCATTAAGGAGGGTAATTAAAATTCCTTTAAAGAGGAAAACATGGAACCATCCAGTGGTGTGATATTCGAAAAACAAAATTTAAAATATTTTTCAAAATCCGAGAAGCATAAATCTGTGGTTATCTGCATAATTATTATCTTTTTAATGCATTAAAATAGTGCTTCTTAAATGGAGAGCCGTTTTGCAACTTCAGGGGAGTTGTTGAACAGGAAAATTTCAGTCGGGTAAACTAAGAAACGACTAAGAAATACCTTTACTTTGTGAGCGTCGCAATGTGGAATATGTGGGATCATTTGCAAAAATTTTCTAAAATACCGAATATGAAAACAATTAGAGGATTGCTTCAGAACTTATGGGGAAATTATATTCGAACGAAATGGTCATTTTGTGTGAAGGGTAGCAGAAGGGTTTTGTAAAATACGCCTATACGCAGGCCCATATACAGGGTTTACCAATAAGAGTGATATGATTTCTTTAAAAAAACACACTTATTGTTAAGGAAATTAAAAAGTTTTTAATTTTATGTGAAGTACAATCGATACAATTAAGTTCTAAATAAAACGTCATTCAAACGGCCTCCACGACTTCTTCTGCAGGAACAAATTCGATGAACCCAATTTTTCCAATAAATCAAGTCTTATGTCATGAATGGCACGTTTAATGGCAAAAAGATCAATGGCAAAAAGATAGCTCTTAACAAGAGCTAAAATATTGCTCATGGGTGTCAAGGTCGTTGGTCGAATGGAAAGTGTTTTTTTTGGATTTTAAAAAAAATTGACTGAGCTTCATTTTCAAATGTGAACGGATTTATTTTTGCTCTAGCTCCTCAACGGTACGTCGGAGCGGGAATCGGTCAATGGCAAAAATATAGCTCTTAACGCTAAATATAGCTCTTAAGGCTAAAATACTGCTCATGGGTGTCAAGGTCGTAGGTCGACTGGAAAGTGTGTTTTTTTGGATTTAAAAAAAATGGACTTACGCACGAAAAGTTGCAATTGGAGAACGATTATTTTGATAATAAAACTGAATAATTTGTAAATGTTGTTTTTGTTGCGTAGAATTGTGAAAGATTCTGAGTAGTAGTATAGAAGTTATGAGACAATCAATATTTACCTAAATTTGACCCTTCATGGGGGAGGTACTCGGAGGAGTAGACCAACATAGTCCATATTTGACCTTAGCCTGAGGTAGAAAAAAATATTGACGCATACGAAATTTGAAGTCAATCGGTTAATACGATCGAAAGTTATCGTGCGCACAAACCAGACAGACAGACGGACATAATATGGCCCAAACTGTTTTCCGCCAAATATACTTGGAATCCCTCACTCTATAAATGTGTTACACTTTTGACCCGCAGCAGCTGATATATACCTTCGTTCACAATAGTGGGGGTATAAACACGGGATTATGTTGAAATTATCTTATTTCTACCAAAAGTGCTATAATTTCTACATTTACACATAGATTTTCTTCGAATGGGCATTGCCTCCTTCGTTAGGATGCTTGCCTTCAACTATTGTAATAACGATTTTTTCTATATTTTATGTTTTTTTTCGTGCCAGCAAAAAATGATTTTTTTTTTAAATCAAATTTTTTCCTAATTATTTTAGAAGTTTTTACTAAACTTCGGATTTTAAGTGAAACCTTCATTAGTGACCTTTGAAGTCCTCATAATTTACTTTAATTTAAAGTGTACCCCGACTCTATCGGGGATATACTTAACAAGTAAGAATGTTCAGTCGGGTAAACCGACTTGTGAATCCCCTCACCTGGAGTCCCAAAAAATATTCGTAGATTTATTTTTTTGGTTTTAATTAAATTATTATCAATTTAAATTGCATTTAATAACATTAAAGTATGTACTGGTATTAAAGATAAAAGCTGTTAACATTTGTTACAAAATGGTCCATTTGTGTAGGAGATACCAAAATAAGCGTGCCAATAACGGTCACTTTCTGTGGAATCTAGAGACACGGTACAACATTTCACGTATTTATAATCACTGCTGTTAAAGTTAAATTGTGTTATTTTTTGGTGTAAAATGTTTCATTTGTGTGAGAGGTACCAAAAAGGGCGTGCTAATAACAGCCACTTTTCTCTAGACTCTAAGTACTATAAAAGCCTTACACTGTACGAAATTTCAAGTATTTGTATGCACTGGTATTAAAGTTATAAGCTGGTAAATTTTGGTACAAAATTGTCCATTTGTGTGGGAGGTACCTAAAATGGAGTGGCCACTTCGACCATTTTTCTTGACGTGTTAGCGACTAACAAACTAATACTATTTCTGAAATTTCAGAAGATTCGAAGGTATTAAAGAATCAATATTTCACTAAAAGTTAAACCTTTGTGGGGGAGGTACTAGAAGGAGTGGACCAATATGGCTCATGTTCCAACTTAGCAAGAGATATAAAAAAATATTACTGTATACCAAATTTGAAGTCAATCGGTTACTCCTTTCAAGAGTTATCGTGCGCACCAGCCAGCAGACAGACATACAGACAGACAGACGGACGGACGGACATTGCTCAAATGACTTAAAATTACCCAAAACGGATTTCCGCCGAACATACTTAGGGTCTTAGGTCACTCCTTCGGTGAGTTACACTTTTGGTTCGTAGCAAATTATATATGTATACCCTCCTCTCTAAGGTGAGGGGATAAAAAGATATGGGCCAAATACTAAAGGTGCCTTCCAAGAAAATGTGAAATTTAAAGAAACAAATTTGATTTTTTTTAAATTTTTTTGTTGTCTAGGGCACAGACCTTAAATTATACAGATGTGCCGTCAGCCAGAAACGTCAAAATCTATCAGTTACGAACGAATAGGAATGAAATGTCACACGCGAAAAAACAGATTTCCGCGAACATAGTTTGAACTTTTTTTGCACTAATCGATTGATATTAATTTTTTAATTGTGACAATTACAAAAAATTCGGGAAAATCGGTCCGAAATCCGCGAAAAAACTCACTATCTGAACACCTACTCGTTGAAATTTCTATTCGTTCGTAACTGACAACTTACTCGCTCCGGGATGACATATATTATTATTCATTATTTTTGGTCTAGGGCACCATATTATACCAGCAAATGTTATGCACATCCCTTCGACAAATATTTTCTGGCATAGTGTAATAGTTTTAGTAGCGTCTGATTGATAGTATCCATACATTTCTGTCACTCCTTCAGGGGTAACCCTATATTCGTACTAAGCATTTGGCACATAATTCCCTTAGGCGCCCTTCAGCTGACCAAATCTATGAAAAACTTAAACTTAAATTTAAAAGCTACTAGCTGAGCCCGGTGCGCTTCGCTGCCCATGTCAAAATTAGCGCTGTAGAAACTGTATTTTATATCCGATCAGTACGAAATTCGGCAGAAAGAGGTTTCTTATTACATAAAGGAATACTGCCAAATTCGGAGAAAATCGGTTCAGATTTAGATATAGTCCCCATATATATGATACCCCCGATTTGAAATTCAAGCGCTGTAGAAACTGTATTTTTTATCCGATCACTAAGAAATTCGCCAGAAAGAGGTTTCTTTCAAGGAAAATCGATTCAGATTTATATATAACCTCCATATATATGTTCCTCGAGATTTGGTTACAAAGCGCTATAGAAGTTGTACTTTACTTCCGATCATTACAAAGTTCTCCAGAAAAATGTTTCTCAATTTAGGAACGAATATTGCTTAATTTAGCGATTATCGGTTCAAAATACATTTACCAATTATTCCAAATTATTATCGCAATGACCCTTATTGCATTGTTAGGGAGGTGTAGGGTATTATATAGTCGGCCCCGCCCGACTTTCTGCCTTTCCTTACTGGTATTAGTAATAAATTCACTGAATGAAAAAATACCGAATTCAGTGGAAAGTCCAGAAAATAGAAATGTATACTTATAAAATTTCCAAATTCTTGTTTCATTGATATTGCATCACATTATCATATTGCGATTGTATTGGAGTGAGCAGCTGTAATTATCGCATACCGAGCATTTTTGTTCATGTATTTCCTATATAATACTTGCAAGATATATCAAAATATGGGCTGTGCCACGCCCACTGGTCCTATTCCGCCCATTTGTAAGCCAATCACGTAGACTGCTACCAGATACATATACGCAAAATGTCAACACTCTCGCTAACAAAATGAGCAATATAATTCAATTGCAAAATTTGGCTTATATGGGCGGTGGCACGCCCATTGGTCAGATCCCGCCAATTTTTGGACCAATCACGTGGACTGTCACTAGATACATATGTACAACATTACAGCACCTTAGATAAAAAATTGTGCAAGATATATCAATTTCGAAATTTGGCTAATTTGGCAATTACGTAGAATGCCACCAGATACATATACACAACATTGCAGCACTCCCGATAGCAAATTGTGCAAGATATCAAAATTTGGTCTATGTGGGCGGGGCCACGCCCATTGGGCCGATCCCGCCCATTTTTGGACCAATCACGGAGACTGCCACCATATACATATACACAAAATTCCAGCACTCTCGCTAACATATTGTGCAAGTTATATCAATTTCAAAATTTGGCTTATATGGGCGGGGCCAAGCCCATTGGTCCGATCCCGCCCATTTTTTGACCAATTACGTAGAATGCCACCAGATACATATACGCAACATTGCAGCACTCCCGCTAGCAAATTGGGCAAGATATAACAATTTCAAAATTTGTTCAATGTGGGCGGGGCCACGCCTATTGGTACGAACCCGCCCATTTTTGGACCAATCACGTAGATCGCCAACGGATATATATACACAAAATTCCAGATCTCTCGCTAACAAATTGTGCAAGATATCACATTTTTAAAATTTGGCTTATATGGGCGGTGCCACGCCCATTGGTTCGATCCCGCCCGTTTTTGGATTAATCACGTGGACTGCCATCAGATACATATGTACAACATTGCAACACTCTAACTAATAAATTGTGCAAGATATCGAAATTTCAATATCTTATATGGCTTATATATTATGTATTATGAAAGATATGTATATTATATCTTTCAATGGCTTATATGGGCGGTGCCACGCCCATTGGTCCGTTTCCGCCCATTTTTGGACCAATCACGTATACTACCACCAGATACATATGCAAAAACTTACAGCACTCTCGCTAACAAATTGTGGAAAATATTTGAATTTAAAAATTTGCCTTATATGGGCGGGGTCACGCCCATTGGTCCGATCCCACCCATTTTTTGGACCAATTACGTAGAATGCCACCAGATACATATACACAACATTGCAGTACTCTCGCTAGCAAATTGTTGAAGATATCGAAATTTCAAAATTTGGTCTATGTGGGCGGGGCCACGCCCATTGGGCCGATCCCGCCAATTTTTGGACCAATCACGTAGACTGTCACCAGATACATATACACTTAAAGACAGAACTCTCTCTAATAAATTGTGGAAAATATTTGAATTTCAAAATTTGCCTTATATGGGCGGGCCCATTGGTCCGATTCCGCCCATTTTTTGAAAATTCACATAATCTGTCACTAAATGCATACACACAAAATTTCAGCACTCTAGCTAAAAAATTTTCTCAATATCAAAATTGGACCCATATGGGCGGGTCCACGCCCACATGATATATCGAAAATTCAAGTACCCTATTTTCAGCACCCCCTACACATGTACATTCTGTGAAAATTTCAAGATGATCGGTCTAGTCGTTTAGGCGTCTATACGGAACAAACAAACAAACAAACAAACAAACCCACAAACAAACCCACAAACAAACCCACAAACAGACACTTTCTTTTATATATATAGATACGAATTTTAAGTCTATTGACATAATTTGGCAATTTGATAACTTACAGTTGTCTGAAAAACTGACTTTGTCTGAATAGACTTTGAAAATTTTTTTCAATGATATAAATGTAGATTTTGCAATAAATGTATGTCCACTCTTGCAAGGATATTCATTACAAAGGATAACATGTTATAGCTGTTGTTTTTTTAGGTTAAAAGCTAAAGCTACTACAAAAAAAGTGAAAAAGAACAAAAATTCTATAGGCAAATAATGTCCAAATGAATGTATGTATGCAATAAAATAAACCCTCAACTTTTGCTGATTTGTATAATCTATTCATTTTTTTTTGTGGGCATTGTGTACATAATTGAAAACCTTTGAACATTGGCATTGTTTTCTTAACGGAATGAGTCTATTTTAATCTTTGACTTTAAACCTTTTCCTCAACGCCAATATTTGTGATAACTCTTTACACTTTTTTTAAGTCATAACCAGACTGTTTTCTCTCTTGCATTGTTATCAAAAGTATATCATTGGTTTGCCTTTGACCCTTTTGCCGCACTTCAGAAATGACAGACAAAGGATATCCTGTTAACCAAGACAAAAATTGAAGATTTTTTTCTTATGAAATGAAACCATTTAGAAAATTGCTTATTTTCATCATTACAAATTTCCACAAAAATTGCTATTTTTATATTTGTGGTCTCCGGTTGTATGTGGGTGTGTGTGACTCCGACCCCTCATCTAGAAGCTAACTCCTTGTTAAATTTTATTTTTCTGCAAAATGTGCAAAAAGTGTACTATATAAGATTTAATACGATCCCTTTCTTAGGGACCTTTTTAGCGTGCGATGTCAGTGAAGAATAGCGGCTGCTCGAACAAAAGCTGTGACTTTTTTTTTTGTCATGTTCACACTTTTCTGTCCCGCTCTATAGACCACCAACACTACACAAAAATGGACAAAAGAGTTTCTTCGAATAAAAAAAAAATTTGACAGTTTATTTGTTTTGTAATCGAAAAAGATTGGTCATGGTAGGACGGCTGAATGGATGGCTGGCTAGATGGAAGGATGGCAGGACGGACGAATGGCTCAGAGCTGAGCTGTTTTTGTGAATTTGGTGAAGAGAAATGTTATAGAAAACTGTTTTTGACATTTATGTAATGAGTTTTATTTAATTTTATTATAAAGTGTTCAAATGTTAGCCCATTATCCTTTTTTGAAGGATATCCACACAACACGACAACTGGTAGCTTTATTGATAGCAATTATTGGCAAACACAAAAATCAATTGATGATTTTCGGGGTTTTTGGGTTTCAGAACAGCTGGGTAGGGATTTGTCCTCAATCGAAAGGAGAGATGTGTGAGTGGATATTTTGGGTTTAATTAAGGAAACTCAAACGGTTAGGAAAACAACGAACAATTAATACAATTAAAATTGATGGGAAATAAATGAAGGGCCATTATAAGCAGAGTTTATGAAATGAATGGAAATGTGAATATTTCCAGAAATAAAAATATTTTAAGGATTTCCCAATAAAAAAAAGAAATAACAATTTAAATTACGCGTTTAGACCTTTTGATATTAATCCCAATATAATTTTGAAATTTTTATCATAAAAGGGCAACACTGATTTTTAGCGTTTGATGGATAAATGTCAAACTAAAGTTGAACAAACTCAATTGGAAAACAACTTGAATTTATCGGTATTCATTCAAGATTATTTATTGTTTACCCTACATCACATTGTGGTACAGATTATTTAAGTTTGTTTTGTCCCAGATATTTGTGACGCCCTTAAATATTGGAACTAGACCCACTTTGAAGTAGACCGATCGACTCAGAATCAGTAGCAGATTCGATCTAACCATGTCTATCTGTCCGTTTGTCTGTCCATCTTAAGTTGTTCACAAAGTACAGGTCGAAATTGTACACTGATATTGATAAAATTTGACACAAAGAACACTTGAAGTCAGGGACGAGGACAATTGAATTTAGACAAAATCGGTTCAGATTTAGAGACGGGCCCCTTGTATACGTCTAATCGCTATGGGTTAGAGTTTTTAATACCAACCTATGAAAGTTATTTTTGCCTAAAAACTTTATAAAATGTTGCTAAATGGAAAAAAGACATCGCTTTAAATTATTTAAAAAAAAATTAATGAGGGTATTAAAAAATTGAGAAAAATTCATTTTTGGTTTTTACGACATTTTTAATTGCTCTTGAATGGCCGAACCAAAGAAAATAGATTTATAAAGAAGTTCCGTCCCGCAGCGAGTAATCTATCAGTGACGAACGAATAAAAATTTGATTTCGGCGAGTGATTTTCTTGTGCATTTTAAGACCTGTTTCCGAGATGTTTTGTAGTTATCATATTTAGAAAATCAATATCGTTCGTTAAGTTCCAAAAAAGATAAAAAAAAAGATTCCAGAAAACTATTTTTTCGCGTTTCAAAATCATTCCTATTCATTCGTAACTCACGCAAATGTAAACAAAGTCACGACGGAACATCTGTGTAATACAGTGTCTGTGGGCCGAACCGATTTTTTACAAAGTGTGTGTCGTTTAAAAGAGAATATAACTGGACATCTTTATGGATACTCTCCCTTCGATGAAGAAACAAAAGAAAAATGTCACAAATTGTCAGACCTTCCTTAGTACTTCGTCCATAACTTTTACAAATATTGAGTCCACAGAAATCCAATTACTGTTTTGAATTTGTGAGAGTCTGGTGCATGTTCTGAAAAATGTACAATTTGTTTTCTTTCAGACGATGTAAACTTTGTAAAAATCGGTTCAGCAGATCAAGAACAATTAAAAATATCATAAAACCCATAAATTTATTTTTCATAATTTTTTTTATAATTTCGAATCACTGTAAAATTTTGAACAACAATTAAAAAAAAAAATAATTACCGATATCTTATTTTACCATTTAGCAACTTTTTATAAGCATTTTTTGTAAAAATAAAATGCATAGATTAATATTAAAAATTTTGACTCTATCGAAGCCGCATTTTGCAGCCCCTATATATATGTACATACAGGGTGGCTGATATAATATTGCTACATTAAGAAACTCAAATAACTTTTTTTTCAGTGTATGGAATTCAGTTTTCTTTTATTCATGTTAAAGCTCATTAAATTTAATTAAATATAGCTTAATTAGTTTTAAAAATAATGGAATTTAAATGCCCCCCAGCTCGTTGATGCATGTGCGGCATCTTACCAAAAAGTTGTTCATTACTGCTTGGAGAGTTGAGACGGGAATAGCCGCAATTATTTCTCGAATGGATTGCTTTAGTTCATTCAAATTTGTTGGTTTTGCTTTGTAGACTTCCTGTTTGCAATAACCCCACAAGAAAAAGTCAGGTGCAGTAAGGTCAGGCGACCTGGGGGCCAACGGAATGTGGAGTTTCTGGATATCAGCTTATTGGGAGATTTTCGCCGCAATTCTGTCATAACAGGCCGGGCTATGTGAGGAGTTGCACCATCTTGCTGAAACAACACAGAGTTGAAAGAAATTCTCATTCGGCGTAATTCTGGATAGAAAAACTCTCTCAACATGCTCAAGTAACGGCCTCCAGTAACTGTAACGGTGTGACCGTTTTCTTCGAAGAAGTAGGGCCCGACAATGCAGCGTGATGAAACTGCACACCACACTGTGACACGAAGTGGATGCAATTCCGTCTCATGGAGTATCTGTGGTTTGGAAGCACTCCATATTCGACAATTTTGTTTGTTTATGTTGCCGTTTAAATCGAAATGGGCCTCGTCAGACATGAAAAGACAGTTCAACATGTTTCCGTCCTCTACCACCATTTGAAGCATCTTCTGGCAAAATTCCAAGCGAATCGGGAAGTCTACTGAGTTCACTTTGTTGGTCATTTGAATTTTATATGGGAATAACTCCAAATCTTTATGCATAATTGACTGCAATGACTGTTTGCTTATACCCATTTGAGCAGATAAGGTTCTTGTCGAAAATCTTGGATTGTTTTGTATGGCATCAGCTACAGCAGCGATTGTTTCCTCCGTCCGAACTGAAGGATTTCGATAGTAAGGTCTTCTGCTGACTGTCCCATGCTCGGAAAAATTGTTAACAAGTCTCTTCATGGTACATCTGCTCGGAGGATTGCCGCCAAACGTGCCCCTATACTCTCTTTGAACCGAAACTACGGACTTCAGTGCGTAATAGCGGCGGACAATCCAAATTCTTGTTTCAGTGTCCCAGTTATCCATTTTTGTTAAATCTAAAAATCAATCTGCAAAATAAAAAAAAAATTAAGCACTTTCATTAAATAGAAAAAAAGTTAAAAATTTTTTTTTTGGTAGCAGCTTTCATCAGCCGCCCTGTATATCGACAAAAAAGCAATTTTAAACCCAGCACATAAAGTGCCGAATTTAAAAAAAAATCCCTTTAGATTTAATTACCCATATAGCCCCCATATACATATGGGTCCGAATTTTTAATATAAACCTTTAAAATTTATTGCTTCCTTAAAAGTTTTTAAAAAGTTGCTAAATGGAAAAATAAGATTTCGCTATCAGTTATTTTTTGAAATTTTTGTTTTACAATACGTTATAGGGATTTTAATAAATTGAGGAAAATACATAAGTTTGTAGGCAAACATAAATTTCATAGGTTAATATTAAAAAAATCTAACCCATATATCACTACCTCCATTCTAAAACATGTCAAGTGGACTTGTTGTTAGGGAAATAGCATTTTTAACTTCTAATTATTTCAAATTAGATTCAGTCAAAATTTGGTGTTTATACGTCAACACAAAAGTCAAAAGTTATTCACAAAACTGTACAGGTCATTCGATTTCCATTACAAAGGAATTCCACATAAATTAAAAAAAAATCATCAAACTTTGATCGCCTCTCCTGAAAAACTTCCTTTTTGCACTTAACATAGTTTAGAATGGAGGCATCGATATGTTCCTTCCGATTTCGCATCTTAGAGCTATATGAGCTGTACTTTGCTTCCAATCATTTTGGAATTTGGCATGTTCTAGATACAAAGATGAACCCTGACCCCATTTAACAGGTGGCGCAAAAGTAACCTTTCGATGTTATGTTAGACGCGATTGGCGGTCAACAGCTAACAGCTGATGCACCGTCTGGACTTTGTACGGAAACATCTTCAAATCTTGTACCAAAATTCGCTGTAGAGACCGTCGACTGATACCCATTTGCGCGGCACGTCGTCTGGTCGATGTCGACGGCGCTTCCATGACATCCTCGGCTACAGCAGCAATATTTTCTGCAGAACGAGTAGCTGTTCTGCCACGTCTGGCAGCATCTCGTGTTGTGCCAGTCTCTTCGAGGCGAGCGGCTAAACGTCGCAGTGTTTCACCAGTAGGCGTTGGACGGCCAGGAAATCTGTGCCAAAGTCACCGACCGATTATTGGTCAAATAAATAGTCAGCAATATTCCGCGTTCTGGAGCAGTGTAGCGTAACATTGTTTATTAACGTGTATTTCGCATGTGTTTACTACACAAATGTCAAAACAGAACTGACATTAGGGGCCAATCGCAAAATTTATAGCATTTTCTGATAGGAGGATTACTTTTGCGCCACCTTGTATATACCTATATCCAGATTTTTATCTAAGCGTTTTGGAATATATATTTCTCAACAAATCCTTATCAAATTTAACAGATAACAGTTATTTGAAAAACAAACGATGTCTAATTTGAAGCAAATTTATACACATATCTCCAAATTTTGAAACTAGGTACAATAAAATACACATTTTTGGACAGATCTTTATATTATTAGAACAACAGCATTGGTAAAACTTGACAATAGTTATTCTTATTCTTACAGAGGTACTCCCATGTTGGATCTTCACCGATCATTTAATTCATTATTTAGCAGTGCATTCGCACCAGAGCTCATAAAGTAATGCGCAAATGCTATTTTTGGATACTTTTAGAATGGTAAGAATTTACCAAGAAAAACAATTTGCTTCCATTTTATTTAATTTTATTGTTATGAAAAATTTTTGATTACATTTTTCAAAGTGAAGTTTTTGGTCTTGACATGAGTTGAACCTGGTCTCCTAGCGCTGCAGCAAAATAACTATAAATAAAAATTAATGCGCATGGCCACGAATGAGTTAGAATTACTGTCCACTGTCCAGAGATATAAAGAGTGTTTTTTTAGACGTGTGGTTTTTAAGAAATAAATTTAAATAAAACGCATAAATTCGAACCGAGAGGCCCAATTTTCGACCACTTTTTGCAGAATTTGGGGCTGTATGTCAGCAATAACGCGCCGAATATTCTCTTACAAGGCGTCAATCGTGTCGGGCTTATCTACGTATGGAAGTGACTTCACATAACCCCACAAAAAATAGTCCAGCAGTGTTAAATCGCACGATCCTGCAATAAATTGATTGTTTCGTTGGCTGTATGGCATGTATCGTCGTCTTGTTGGAACCAAAGGTCGTCCACATCAACATCATCCAATTCAGGCACGAAAAAAGTTATTAATCATGGCCCTATTGCGGTCATTGTGGATTACCATTACTTCAAATGCGACAATTTTGTTTATTAACGTACGCATTCATCCAAAAGTGAGCTTCATCGCTGAACAAAATTTTCTTGTGAATATCGCAAAATTTATTACCACTATTTTGTTAATAAATTTTCACGATTTGAAAACGTTGTTCCGGAGTAAGTCTAATCATTATGAAATGGCAAACCAATCTGAGCATAGATCAAGTGACAGATGAAAACCGTCTGGCATTACTTAAAAAACACCCTGTATAACTCATAATTTCCTTACATTTGACGCAAATCCCGGCTTTATCGGGCTTATACTTAGAAAAAATATGGTACAAATACTAAAGGCACATTCTCCGAAATGGGAATTAAAAAATAAAAGAATTCCCATAAACAATTTTTTTAATATTTGCACAGCCCTTCACCAACATTTTTCTAAACTAGTGTTAATGGAGAAGTATTAAACTCATTTAGCAAATGATTTGGAGACAAATGTAGCCATTCCAGATTTAAAAAACTGAAATGATATCATATTTTTCATGACATCCTTTACACTATATTACTTTGAAAATTGTTGTTACTTAAAATTGCAGCCTTTTTTCAGACTGACATATTTTTCATCAACAAAACTGGAAAACCTACATTTAGGAGCTTAGTATTCTATACGTTACCATAATTGCCTAAATAATCCCAGCCATTATCCTCGTATTACATGTGCATAAAGAAAATATATTATCCTTGAGTATAAAGCAAAAAAAAACTCCTGATTCACCCATAAAAATTGCACATCTTTTCATACTCAATGTCATTATAGTTTTCTCCTTTTTTCTTCTGTTGATTTTGTTGCATTATCAACAAATTACTAGAGAAATATTAAACTCAATTCCTTAGGAATTATCCTTTGGACCATTGAGAGTTCATAAGCTATTGATATGAGTGTGTGTGTGCGTGTGTTTGCATGTCGGGCATACAAAAATTTTGCTTTTGATTTCTTCTTTTTCTCACAAGAAAAAAAGGAAAAACGGATTTTTGTTGTGGCTGATTGACCATCATAGAGAGTAATGATAGTGAAATAGAAGAAAATCAAACAAATATGAACATGAAAGTTACGGAAAAGCTTACATGGCAAAAACTATATATTTCAAAGTGAATGTTCGACAGAAACGAAGGATTTGTGATTGGTGCACGTCTTTTATTTTTGCTTTATTCTTGTTGTTGCTTTGATCCTATCGAAATAGACAAGCACACACAGACGTGAATGAAGTCATTTGTGATCATATATTCATAAAGCATACGGAAAAAATTATTTCAAAATATTCCAGTAATATCCTTTTGATGTTCGATTGATGTTCCAAATGTGTTCTATATGGCTTTTTTCTCTTTTGTATTAGAAAATATTTATAAAATATAAAGGAACTGTAAAACAAAAGCCATTCATCATTTGAATTCATGACAATAATAGAAAAAAATGCTGCCAAAGCATTAGAGCAATTTGTTTACAATGAATATTGAAGAATATATTTCATTTTTTTTTAGAAAATTCAGTGTAGTGTTTTTAGTACTAGTCACATTATATTTCAAAATAATATGAATCATAATTGTGATACTAAAATGAACGTTCATCAAAGACGGTTTAAAATAATGCAAAATTTGTTCTTACCTTGAAGTCGAGCATAAAGATATTTAATTGCAGAGTTATTAGGCATTTTGTCTGAAAAATTAAATAAATAAAAATGAGATCACAATTAAATTATACATCGTTTATAACTACAATAAAACTTAGATATAGTATATATGGAAATATTTATAGATTTCCTAGAGTAAATAGAAAATCAAACAAGTAAGAACACTTCAGACGAGTAAACCGACTAAGGTCCACCCTCACTTTGTGAGTAATCTTCTTCTTATACATCTAAACAAAAATAAAATGGGAACTCACAGTCTTCTGAACAGATTTCGCTGAATTTTTGCATGATTATTTCTTTTCGTAACAGAGAAACTGTGAGAGGTATAAGGACTATGGACAAGAGTGTAAATTGTAAACATTTCGAATACCATTGCAGGCTTTTTCTTTGATAATTTCTATGATCTCTCTTAATAAAACGACTAAGGTCCACCCTCACTTTGTGAGTAATCTTCTTCTTATACATCTAAACAAAAATAAAATGGGAACTCACAGTCTTCTGAACAGATTTCGCTGAATTTTTGCATGATTATTTCTTTTCGTAACAGAGAAACTGTGAGAGGTATAAGGACTATGGACAAGAGTGTAAATTGTAAACATTTCGAATACCATTGCAGGCTTTTTCTTTGATAATTTCTATGATCTCTCTTAATAAAACTACGCGCAATCGAGAAAATATGGTCGCCATCGGGCAAGTAAGCGTGGCCAATCCATTAAGACCTCATTTTGAAAACCTGACTCAGACAGCGCCAATGCACCAAGAGTTTGGAAATTGTGTGTGGATTCATTTGACAGCAATGAACAAAAAAATCGGATTAGCCGGCGCCAACCCGTATGGCTCCAAACCTGAAAAGGAGATATTCACCAATGATTTTGAAGTTTGGAGTTTATGCTTTTGATAGCACAGATATTTCTTTCACCTTTAAATCAAGGCCATTGAGCTTTAGTCGGGGTCAATTACATTACAATAACGCACATTGCGGCCAATGACCCTTAGTAGGTGTCAGTTACCCTTGATCCGAGGCCTTTGACCTCAAATCAAGTAGGTGTCAGTTACTCTTAGACCGAGGCCAGTGACCTCAACTCGGGGTCATTTAGTCTCAGGTCAATGACTTTTAATCCGGAATCAATGGTCTTTATTCGGGATAAATGACCTTTAATCTTGACCTCAGATTCAACATTCATTCGGAGTCATTAACCTTTAATCGGGGTCAATGACCTTTAATCGGGAGCCAATGACCTTTGGTCGGGCCTTTAATTCGGAGCACTGACCTTAAATAGGGGTCAACGACGCTTAATCCAACGACCTTTATACAGGGTCATTGGCCATTCATCGAGGTCAGTTGCCCTTAATTTGGATTAATGACCTTTAATCCGAGGTTAATGACATTGAATCCGAGGTTAATGACATTTAATCCGGGGTCAATGACCTTTAATCCATACCAATGACCTTTGATTGAAGTCAATCCCTTTAAATCGGGGCCAATGACCTTTCAGGGTCAATGATCTCTAATCCAGGGTCAATGACATTTGATCAGGTTCAATGACCTTTATCCGGTGTCGTTGGCCTTTAATCCGTGTTAATGACATTTAAGCTAGATCAATGATCTTTATCCGGGATCAATGACCTTTTTCAGGGTAATTGGCCTTTAATCTGGGCCAATGACCTTTAAGCCGGGGTCATTGTCAATAATCTTTAGTCTGGGTTCAATTACCTCATTGCAGTGTCATTGACCTTTAGCCGGGGTCAATGACCTTTAATCCGGAGTCATTGGCCTTTAATCTGGGCCAGTGACCTTTAATACGTGGTCAATGACCTTTAAGCCGGGGTCATTGTAAATAATCTTTAGTCTGAGTTCAGTTACCACTTTGCAGTGTCATTGACCTTAAGCCGGGGTCAATGACATTTAATCCGGAGTCATTGACCTTTAGCCGGGGTCAATGACCTTTAATCCGGAGTCGTTGACCTTTAATCCAGGGTCTCTGCCTTTTAATCCGATGTCATTGCCCTATAAACGGAGTCATTGTCTTCCATTTGGGGCCAATGACATTTAATCCGGGATCAAAGAGATTTAATCCGGGATCAAAGACATTTAATCCGTTGTCAATGGCCATTAATCCAGGATCAATGACCTTTAATCGGGGTCCATGAATTTTAAACGGGGCTAATTACATTTAATCTGTGGTCAACTACCTTCACTCGTGGCCAATGACTTTTAATCTGGGCCAATGACCTTTAATCCGAGTTCATTGACCTTCAGCTGTGGTAAATGTACTTTATAATCGTGGTCAATGACCTTTAATCGGCCTTTAATTCGGGGCCACTGAACTTTAATTCAAGTTCAATGACCTGAATACCTTTCATTGCCTTTAATGTGGTTCAATGGGCTGTAATCCGAGGTCAATCACATTTAATCCGGGGTCATTGACATGTAATGTGGGCCCAATGATCTTTAATCCGAAGTCAAACCTCTTAATCCGGGGTCAATTGTCTTTAACCAAGGCTTAATAACCTTTAACCGGGTCATTCACCTTTAGGTCGGGTCAATGACCTTTAAGCCGGGGTCGTTCGAGTAATAAACTTGGAAAATTGGAAACCTTTCGAAGCCACGAAGGATGAGTTGAAGCACTGGGCAGTGATGGCTCACAAAACTGTGTGGAATAGAGCAACTGTAGGAGCAACTGCAAAGATACTGTGGGGTGACCCAAATGAGAAGAAAACAAGTAGTTTTCTGAAACTAAACAAGATCGAGATTAGTAAGATGATGACTGTTCTAACGGGGCTCTCAATGTTACAGGCACATCATCATCGCATAGGACTAGTAGAAAACGACGAGTGCAGGGCATGCCGTGAAAACATCGAAACGATGGAACATTTTCTGTGTCACTGCCCAGCTTCCACACTTGCAAGATCCCGATATTTTGGTTCCGACATACTTATATCCAGACTTGACTCATCTCAGAGGATATGACTGGAAGATACTGAGAAAATACGTGTCTAGTGCCGATTTTCTGTAACCCGTGGGGTATAAAAATCATAAATAAGGAGCGCACAACAGGTCGAACCACTGGCATAAGTGTATGGCCGTGGACATGAGACGTTTAAACGTCTCCTCTATTTAACCTAACCTACCCTAAGCCGTGGTCGTGGATATTTAATCTGGGTCAATGATCTTTAATCCAGGGTTAATAACCTTTATCCGTGGTCAATTATCCTTTGATTCGGGTCAATGTCATTTAAGCGCAGTCAAAGACCCTTAATCTGGTGTCAATGACCTTTAATACGTGGCCAATGACCTTTTTCGGTTTAATTGACCTTTAATCGGGGTCAATGACCATTAATCCGAGGTCAATGACCTTTATTCGGGGTCAATGACCTTTACTCAAAAATTGGTTGTCAATCGAAGAAAATATAATAACAAATTACAAATAGTGTTTGTTTTTTTTTTGTTAAATACATATACATATGTATGTACATGTTTGTTGATGTTCTACCTTCTGTTTTATCGAATTTTGCTATTAAATATACAATAAGGATTACGTCCTACCGTTTCTTTTGAATTCGTCTTTCTTTCTGACTGTTGAAGATAAAGCATAAATAAAAAAACGTACTGTCATAAAGAGGAAAAATGGGTCAACTTGTATACATATGTATGTATATAACGAAGTGTTTATTACAATGACATTTCTTAACTCTCATTTCAGCTATCTCAAATTGACAATATTTTTCAGGTTATAATGGTACATACTATCATTATCAAAGAGGAAGAAAAACGTTGCCTACTTTCGGGTTATCATAATGCTGTCATTATGAATTTCTTCTTTTCTGATTTTCCTTTTGTTGAAATTAATTTTAAAAACATTTTTGACTTTTGCCAACTGATGTCAGAGAACATTTTTACAGTATTTTAAAGTAAAAAAAAATGAAGGAAACGCTTATCTCTGACACTAGCAAAACGATCAACTTTTATGAATATCTGTCTGTCTGTCCGATGGAAGGAGGTAAAGGATGTTTGCGATTGTATATTTTTATTTCTCTCGTCTACGTCTGTGTCTGCGTCTGAATGCCTTTTATGCTAATTAAGTTATTTTAACTTAACGCACATCAAACAAACATTTATCTTACACTTCAGGCTTTAACGCGTACTCCTTTAACGTGTATTTTGATGTAATTCATACAAATGTATGTTGTATATTACACTCCAATACATGAGGCTTAACGTTTATACTCGCATATGCATATACATATACATATGTAATAGAGGTAAGGAGTGGCGGAATGAAAATTCTCTGGAAAGCCGGAAACGTTGTACACAAATAGAATGACAATTTTAAGCCTTTAATGAAAACACACACCGACTTTAGTTATGTAGTTGTAATGCCTGCATTCAAGAGCTTTTGAATGGCAACATGTGTGGTGGAAGGGGGAGGTGTAACAGGATGAGGGTCATTTGAGAAAATGTAAACTAAAAACAGATGTGACGTTAAGTGTTGGTCCTTAGAACGCGTGTCAGAGCTAAGCCGTGTTAAGTGTAATCGCAAGTAAATGCGTAGCCAATTAGAAAATATTTTTCTAAAATAAAAGTAAAGCATACCTCTAGGATTAAATCCTTAAAAATAACTTTCAAATGTTTCTGGCGAAAACGGAAAGTTCCCGTTTGATAGCAAAATACATTAGGAACTCATTAATAGCTTTTGTATTGCTCACAATATAATTTCTAAAATCATTGAATTAAACAACTACTCACATTCTTGTGGTATGCTTTTAGGTCCTTAGCTGTCGATTTTTTCAATGGAAATAAGGTACATTATTAGGATACACTACTACTATTTAAGTAAATCTAATTAATGGTCTATATTGGGGAAGAATAATAATAAATATAATTAGGTGTTCACCACGGAAAATCGTGATATTTAGAAAACCGTAGATTTTATGGTATACTTTTTGGAGTTTTAATAATGTTTACAGAAACTAAAGGCTAACAATTTTTCTAAGCAGAAATTTATAGTCATTTTTTTTTATTTTGGTGGTTCACTTTTAGGTTTTTTTTATAAATCTAAGATTTTTGTTTTGGTAAACTTTTGGGGTTTTTATAAATCAGCGATATTTGCAATATACTGTAACGGTCTAGAGTAACATTATTTTTCCCCAGGACTTGTGAATCTTATCATTATTGTTATTTGAGCACTGTTATTCGCAAAAATCAGAAAATAACAAATTAATTGAAAATAAGGCAGATTTTGAGGAATAAATTTTTAAAAAGTTGAAAGCAATAAATTACTGAAAATGTATTTGGGTGGTTTCGACATTACGGGCCAATTTCGACATAATATTTGGCATTGAAGTTTTTTGCAGATTTCAATATTTCAGGTAGGTAGAATTTCAGATAGTAAGAATATCTATGCTGTTATCGAAGGTACATATCCTCTTTTTTTCAATTTGTAACCGAAAAAAGTCAATTTTAATGATATCTCGCTTAGTTGTCGAGTTTTTGGATGTTAAAGTTAAAAAAAAGATTTGTTCACACTTTATCGTCCAATAACTCGATAACTAGGCAAGTTATCTTCTTGTTTTGAGATGCTCCCTTGTAAATCGTTATTCCCCTGGCGTAGTTTTGACATTTTTGATTGATTTCATATATGTATAAGTAACTAGGATTTTTCTCGAAAACCTAGTATTAATTTTTACATTTTATTGATGTTATTTTACCAGAAAAATGATTTTTTTTTGTAAATTTTTTCAAATTTTATTGTCCCATAATTCGATAACTAAGCATGTTATCGATAAAATGCCCGTTAATTTTTCTTCTTATTTTCAGGTGTTATATCCTAATATGTCATCAGATCGAGGATCCTAGTGGTCGCCCTTATTAATCGTCATTCCGCTGTCATTTTTTTGACAGGGGAATGACGATTGCCTATAATAGTCTTTGTAATTTTGGTTTATATACTTGCATTCCAAAAATTTGAATCCATCGGAACTTGGTTTTCACAATGAAGTTAAAAAGCATAAAGAGGTTATTAAAAATATTGAACTTTAAAAATAAAAGCAGTACAGGGGAATGATTGTGTGTAAGCTCATTTTGAAAGACAAAGTGCAACTTACATAATTTTATTAAAATCGTTGGCGCAAAACCAACCACAAGTATATGTATGTAGTAGAATTAATACTCTTTTTAATTTTAATTATTGGAAATTAAGAATGCTTTGGAAATTTGATTTTTACGGTATATAAGTTTTGACATGGGAATGACGCAAGTCTTCAGGGACAAAAAATAATCATCCATAAAAATTTTAATTGATAAAAAATTATAAACATTAATAGAAAACATAAATCAGTAAATATATTATATTTTACATTGAACCAATTTTATTAAATATATATTTACTATTTTTGTTAACAAATTTTAAAAAAATAAGTGAAAGTAGAGTTAGGGACAACCAGGGGAATGACATTTGAGCACTTTGATAGGCAAAGTTTCATAAAAAATGAAATTTTCCAAAAAAATATTCTAGTGACCGCAAAGGACCTGTAAAGCAATAGGGATGATATGATTTTGAAGTGACGTTTCGGCCAATTGTAAAATGTCATGATCTGTCATTTGTTTTTCATTGTATTCAGTAGTGTTTACAATTTCATCATGGAGAGATATACGCAAGAACAGCTTTTACAAATTATTCAGTTTTATTATCAAAATAATCCTTCTCCAATTGCAACTTTTCGTGCGCTAAGTCCATTTTTTTTTAAATCCAAAAAAACACTTTCCAGTCGACCTACCACCTTGACACCCATGAGCAATATTTTAGCTATCTTTTTGCCATTGACCGACTCCTGACCCGACGTTCCATTAAGGAGCTAGAGCAAAAATAAACTTTCCGTTCACATTTGAAAATTAAGCTAAGTCCATTTTTTTAAATCCAAAAAAAACAACACTTTCCAATCGACCTTGACACCCATGAGCAGTATTTTGACTCTCGTTATGAGCTATCTTTTGGCCATTGACCGATTGTGGCTACGTGTCACACAGCAAATGAAACCATTGAATTGTTACGAGAAAAGTTTGGAGATTCGATTATTTCAAGAAATTGTGATATTAAATGGCCTCCAAGAAGTTATGATTTAACACCATTGGACTATTTCTTGTTTGGTTATTTGAAGTCATTGGTCTTTCGAAATAAACCAGACTCTCTTCAAGCTTTACAAGTCATTATTGAAAGTGACATACGACTTGATTTAGTGGAAAAAGTGCTCTAAAATTGTGTTCATCGAATTCGTTCCTGCAGACGAAGTCGTGGAGGCCATTTGAATGACGTTTTATTTAGAACTTAATTGTATCGATTGTACTTCACATTAAATAAAAAACTTTTGAATTTCCTTAACAATATGTGTGTTTTTTTTTTCAAAGAAATCATATCACTCTTTTGGAAAACCCGTTATTTTAACTTTCTTAGGTAATATACGCAAATACAGCAAATTATGGGTAATGTCGAAATCACTCATTTATATTTATAGCGCTACGAAGCTATTGGTGTCTACCTTTTGACTGTTTTGCAAAGATGTTCAGAATTGAGTGGATATACTAAAATTGGGCATTATTATTACAATACAACTTTTTGAAATATGCATTGAATTTCTTTGGAATGGTCTCATTTAATTTTATATATTTTTAAGAAAAAACGTACAAAATTTTTTCAAAAAATTGAATTTGCAATATCTTGTATTTTAATTATTTCGCAATATCTTGCCATCACATAAGCAAGATATTGCGAAATAATTAAAATACAAGATACAAGAAATAAGATGATATTTAACAAGACGAAGGCCTCTTAATCTACAATTCTGTAAAGCTTTCTTGAACCAATTAAGATAAATAGACCACAAAGCTCTTAAAGGAAATTAGCTAAGCTTTCTTTTGAGCAAAACAGTATAGTTTTTCGACAGATTGTTGAAGCCTTTTAACGCCAACGAAACAATGGCTCTTTTACGCGGGAAATTCAATAGCCGTGTTATCTCACGTCGTGGCGATGTTAATTGGCCGCCATGATCAAGTGATTTAACACCGTTGGACTAATTTCTTTGGAGATATTTAAAAGAAGAAGTGTGAAAAGAACACCTCAAGAGCTAAAGAAAGAGATAATTCGGCACATTACGACATTGAATCTCAATTATGTCTCAGAGTCATTGAAAAGCCGTGGCGAGCATTTGGCCGATATTTTGTTTCACACATAATTGTCATAGATCCTTCTATCATAATAAAAACCAGTAAGGAAAGGCTAAAGTCGGGCGGTGCCGACTATATAATACCCTACACCACTCTCGTAATATTGAATAACTCTGATATATAAATTTTGTAATTCATGTATAAATTATTTACATAAATTTACTTTTGGGACATTTTATACTTAAATAATACCCTGTACCACAGTGTGGTGTAGGGTATAAAAACGATTGGATCTAAAGAGCCAAATCGGATGAAACATATATATGGGAGCTATTGCTAAATCTTAACCGATTTTCTTCAAATTCGGTAGTATTGGTTCATGGATCAATAAACTCTACCATTCTAAATTTCAAATCGATTGAATGTAAAATACAGCTTTTATAGGACTAAAGGGCCAAATCGGACGAAACATGTATATGGGAGCTATAGCTAAATCTTAACCGATTTCAACCAAATTCACTAGCGATCTTAAGAGCCGCGAAATACTCTAAACTGCAAAATTTCAGAACGATCGGAGTGAAATTGCGACCTGTAGTCGACGAACAACTTTACATGGACAGACGGGCGGACGGACGGACAGACACTCGTAAGTCTTCATTGGAAAGTTCTTCTAATACTAACCACAACAAAAAATATCGGACATTTCCCTAAAAAAATTTAATTGACTGTATTAAAAGTGTCTGCTTTTAATTAGACTAAATGCAAATGCTTAAAGCTTCCAAATGCCAAAAATTGCCATTCGGCTTTAACACTAAACAGCCGCCTTAGCCCCTTAGCAAATGATCATTTTAAATTAATTTAATTTTGGTTGCTATAGCCTCCTTAAATCTCTAATTGTCCTTAGTTTATTAGGGATAAATCACCCTTAACTAAAACGTCTATTGGTGTGAAAGTATTGTTATGGCTTTGTGCGTCGGGAGCCAGCAATTGTCGGTGGGAGTGTGTGTCCGTGTCAGTGTCCTGGTTAGTTGCTTGGTTATGTATTTGTAAGCTGACTTTAAATCCAAAGTAATAAGACGATTAAGTTTACTTAATGCTTTGTTAAATATCCTTACAAATGTCTTTGGTTTTGAAAACCAGACCAACCCAGCCAAACCACCCAACTCTGAACATCCAGCGACGGTGTGTGTCAGGATAACAACTTAAGACAGACCCAATCTCTTGCAGATAATGACACACACTCATACTCGCCAAGTAGAGAACATTACAAACTCTGAGAGATGATATTTACGAAGAGAGTAGCATTGACCGTAAAAAGCTGAGACAACCGTTTAAAGGCCAATAGAAACGGCAAAGAAATGCCCGCCCAGCCGTCGAGGGCAGTTGGTTCGGGGGAGGGTGAGTGAGAACGACAGCAAATAGAAGAAGATTAAAAGTCAAAATGATTAATTGTTAAATGTCAAATTAGGAAGAACATAAGAATGTCACCGCGCTGCTTCATCAAGCGTTCGGACACCACGTCACGTCAGATCATGTCGTCTTTTGTTGTGTCTTTTAGGAAAACTTAATTTCCTCTCAAACTTCCCTGCCGAAGTTTATCATAATGTCTGTGTAATTTAAAGCAGTGTTAGTGTCTCAACAAAATCATTTTCCTTCTCAACAGCTGCAGAAAGCAGACTTCTTTACCCCTGCTTGCCTTTCCTTTCCTTTTGCACTAGGCCACAACCTCAGCAGCAGCAACAGTCTTGGTCTTAGTGCCACCAGCCACGAACCTCAAAAACCCCCAGAACTTTCAGACTTAAAAGTCTTATAATATAATTGCTGACTTATGCGTAAGGCATGAAATGCATAAATTTTGCAACATTTATTCATTCGCCGCTTTCATTCAGTCACTCAGTTAACCACCAACTTGGCACCCCATTCATGAATCTCTCTCTCTCTCGACCCCTTTCTCTCCATGCATTTTGCAACACTTCCTTGCAAAGTTTTTCCTCATTTTTTCTTCCTCTGATCTCTGGGTTCTTTATATTGCTGCAAAGTTTCCTTAACGCTTTCTTTCTTTCTTTCTTTAGCCTTCTCGGCTTCTTTGAAAGTTTTGCACTGCTTTCAAACAAAACACTTTTTTCTTGCACTTTTTGCCTAGTGCAATTTATGTCTAATTGTGAAATATATTGAGGAACACAAAAGTTGTGAATAAATGTTGTGAGAAAAAGTTAACTAAGAGCTGTATGAAAGTAGCTCTAAAGGATAGGGTGTGCTTTTTCTGGAATGATTGAAAAATATATATAAAAAAATCAAGCTCAAAAGAAAAAAAATTTATTATAGAAATAATTTTATTTCGAGTATTTCTCCCAAAATCGTTATATTGTTATTTTCCTAAAACTATAAACCAATAACCTAGAGACCTAAGACAGCCTACTGATATGCTGCATTTTTTAATTTTCATACAACTAAACAAATTTCGAACAAATTTTGCAATTTAAAATTAAATTATTTAAAGAGATTTTCTTTAAAAATCCTATGAATGCTATAAAAATTCTATGCTATTTTCTATAAAAAATAAGAAATTATTTTTTAAATTTGTGAAAAAAAAGAATTTTCTATAAAAGACCATGAAAACAACAATTATAAAAATATTTATCTCTCAAAGAGTTTTAACATTTAAAAAAAATCAATATTAATTTTAGGAAATTTACATGACAATTTAGAAAATATACAAACAAAATTTTAAGAAAATGTATAGAAAATGTTTGGGAAAATGTTCATAATAAATTTCTACCAAATTTTCTATAAAAATTATGAAAAATGTTCGTTAACAATTGCAGGTAAATTTTTATTATAAAAGATGGTTATATTTTAAGGGCAACATCGGTTGATTTTGAATAAAACACAAATTATTGTAATTTCTTTTCATTATGATAATATTGGTATTGTTCAATTATGTATAGAACAAAATATCGGCCAAATGGCCGCCGCCTCCATCCGATGGTCCAAATTTTCGATGACGCTGAGGCATAATTGAGGTTCTATGCATTTAATGTGCAGAATTATTTCATCCTTTAGCTCTTGAATTGTTGCTGGCTTATCGACGTACACCTTTTCTTTCAAATAACACCAAAGAAAGAAGTCCAACGGTGTCAAGTCACATGATCTTGGCGGCCAATTGACATCGGCACGACGTGAGATAACACGGCCATTGAATTTGTTCATATATTGTCCACATCCATATCTTCCATTCACAGTAACTGCCTGACCGGCCTCATTTCGAAGAAGTATGGCCCGATGACGTCGCCAGCCAATAGTTAGTCTGAAATTGAGAAATGTCAAATGAAATGCAGAAAAAAACTTGACGTTTAGGTGTGGTTCACATTCAACATTGGCCCTTACAATTTTACTTCTATGAAAGTCTCTATACGAATTCCAAGAAATTTCTATGAACATTTTTATTTCGTATTTTTCTACTCGTATAAGAATTGTAAGTATTTTTCTATAGAAATAAATAGTATTTTTATCCCCTCACCTTAGAGAGAAGGGTATATATCATTTGTTACTTAGACCCTAAGTATGTTCGGCAGTTACCTGTTTTTGGTCATTTTAAGTCGAATGCGTAATGTCCGTACGTCTGTCTGTCTGCTGGCTGTTGCGCACGATAACTCTCGGAAGGAGTAACAGATTGACTTCAAAGTTGGTATGTGGTAATATTTGCTTCTATCTCCGGCTAAGTTCGAAGATGAGCCATATTGGTCCACTCCTTCCAGTACCTCCCCCACAAGGGGTTAACATTTAGTGAAACATTGATTATTAAATAACTTCTATACTACTTATTTGAATCCTCTGAATTTCTACACTTCATATTAGCTTATTAGTCACTATTACCTCGAAAAAATTTTAAGAATTTTTATGAAATTGATTTTTTTTAAAAAATTTCACAAATTTAATATAAAATTTAAATAAAAATTTAAAAAAAAATTGGAAAATTTTTGGTGCAAATTTTAAGAAAATTGTTTAAAAAAGATAAGAAATTTCCTAAAAAAATCTAAGAAAAGTAAGTAAAATTTCAATACATTCTTTTAGTAAAAATTTTAAGAAAATTTGAATACAAATGATAAAAAATATTTCAACAAAGATTTCTAAAAAAATTGGTAAAAATTCTAAGGATTTTGCTGTAAATTGCAAAGAAGTGATCTATACATTTCTATGCAATTTCAAAGTTTTAGTAATTTTTCACTAAAAATTTTAGGAAATGGTCAATACAAATTATAAGAAAATGTATATGCAATTTTAAATTTATAGCCTATAAACAATTTCCTTTAAATATTTTTAATAAAACGTCTATGAAATACACAGTACAATATTTGTCAGCTCATTGATTTGGAACTCAATTCTGAGAATTGGGCTTGAAAGTAGCGCCACAAATAAGAAACTTGGCTCAATTAATAATTTAATGGCCATACGATTTTTTTGTTCAAGGTGGATTATTAGCACTTTTTCTATATTTTTTTCTCGGTATACCGTAGGGAATATCTCTTTTGTGTCTGAAGCAAAGCTGTAGATATCGAAAAAAATGCGGACAAACCTACCCCAAAAAAATTGCATCCAGTGCCTTAAAAAATGGCAAAAATGTTCTGTTCTGTTTCATAATGTTCTGTTTTATACGTATACGTCGTATTTTTCAATATTTTACTGACAGATATTTTATGACTTTGTGGGCATTTTTAAGGCACTAGGTGCACTTTTTCGGGTAGGTTTGTTCCGCATTTTTTTCTCCTTTTCAAAAATCGAATGGCTATTAAATTATTAATTGCGCCAACTTAACTAAACGAATCATGCAGATCTTCTTTTTTTAGAGGCAACTTTCACGTCCAATTACACTATGCAACAAAAATTTTGTCCAAGGGATGTGGATAACAGTTTCTGGTGCAATTAGGTGTCACAAACACAAAAAATATTTAAAAACATTTTTATGGTAAGTTTTTTTTTTTAATTTTTAAATTCCAGCTTTCATGGAAAGTACATTTAGTATTTGGACCATAATTTTTCAAGTATAAGCCTGATTGAGCCGTGTAATGCCTCAAACTAAAGGGAATTATGAGGCTACTTATGCTGCAAATATCGCTTTCACGTAGAATCTTTGGTTTAGTCGTCAAAAATATGAGAAAAAAATGTTTTTTTTTAAACACTTTTTCCTTGTACAAAAAAACCATAAAAAATAGAAAAAAAAATCGAAAAAATATTTTATCACATTTTTAAATAACCAGCATGCTAACGAAGAAAACACTGTCTATTTGATAAATCTATGGATAGATGTAAAAGTTATGAGCCATTTTGTAAATGTTAGGGAAATTCAAAAAAATCTTGTTTCATATTTTTTCGTTTTTAAATGATGTTTTTGCTTATATTGAATTCGCCATATGTGAGAGAGACATATAAGAGACATTGCACATGCATTTTATTTTATGAGGATTGATGTCAGACATTATAAAATTATAGAGAGGACGAGGTTTTATGGCCGTTCGTAACCCTCCATAAAACATGATATGCAATGTGAGAGCTATATTGGATGAGATCCGCTCATTCAACAATATTTGTGGTTTTTTATTTATGAGGTTTCCATTCAGTTACGCCTTTTAGGGGCATGGACATCCCAGTCGTATATACAGGTAGTAAAATTATATGTAAGCAATACAAAGTAGTACGCGACAGTCTTGAAAATATTGGGTGTCTACTTTCCAAGCAAACTATACGTCAGCTACAGGTACTGCAACTTATGAACCTTAAACCCGGAATTTATGAATGACGTTTCTTATTAATAAATTAGTGTAATTCAGCGCCTTAAAGATATACGTCGATTTTCTGAAAAATACTACAATGTTATATTTCGAAGTATGAGTAAAAGGCAAATAACTTTTCAATGTGTAAATGATCCCGACAATTTCTGCTACATCTGCGGAAAATATGTAATTAAAAAAATCGACGTGCGTTTAGTAAAATAATAGAATAAATATATGTGTAATATTTTGGTATACGAGTTAAAAATATGAACGAACCGTGGACACCTAGTATTTTGTTTAATTCGTGCCATGTAAATCTTACTCAATGGACTTTTGAGGTGACATTGCTTCTTCGATGGTTTGCGTAGCAAATTATATACAATCATTTTAGAACACTAGAAGGAGTGGGTCAATATGGCCCATCTTCGAACTTAGCCGGAGATAGAGAAAAATAGTACCGCATACCAATTTTGAAGTCAATCGATTACTCCTTACGAGAGTTATCGTGCGCACCAGCCAGCAGACAGACACACAGACGGACGGACATTGCTCAAATGACTTAAAATTACCCAAAACGGATTTCCGCCGAACATACTTGGGGTCTTAGGTCACTCATTCGATGTGTTACACTTTTGGCTCTTAACAAATGATATATACCCTCCTCTCTAAGGCGAGGCGATAAAAATGCATATATTTCAATTTCAATCACTCCCTTTTGTTACAGCCCTTCACAAAGTGTGGCAATATTTCATAAGTAAATACGTGTAATTAGTGATATTCTTTATCGTACTCGTAGATATTGAAAATCATATGTATTATGACAAAATGCAACTATGCAAGCAGCCGCCTGATCAAGCATTCATTAATACCCCAGAAAGTAGGCCACATTTATTAGTAGTATTTTTCCGCCATACAACTTACAATAAATAAGTTTATGACATTTAAAGAAGATACTAATTATAGGAAATAATAGATACCAAATGGGGTATTATTTTATTCTGATGGTCATTAACCCCCAGTTTTTGTAAAACGTTTTCGTTCGTCTACGACGAATCATCCAAAATCATTCAATTTATACGCGAAATATATAAGCCACAGGAGTCTATAATTCGTCATGTACTATAGGAGAGCTGTAAAATAGTTTGTACCGAAAATATTTCATGCCTGTGTTTCATAGATATCAAGTTATAGTTAATTGAAATTTGAGGTTTCGTCGTAAACGAACGAAAACGTTTTACAAAAAAACTGGAGGTTAAGCATATTTCCTGCACGTTCGTAACATTTTCCTCCTAAATGTATGCTTTACTTTTCCCAACTGCAAAAAATAATTTTTTCTTGGATCTCAGTACACAAGGCTAGAAATACATGGAACATGGCATACATTATTAAGAAATAATAGATAGCAAGTATGAAACTTTATATCATTCCGTAGATAATGGATTCATGTGTTCTTCATCATCTTAACATTTTCATCCTAAATGCATGCTTTACTTTTCCCAACTGCAAAAAATAATTTGGTCTTGGATCTCAGTATATATGGCTCGAAATTCTTGGAACATGGCATACATTATTAAGAAATAAAAGATACCAAGTAGAGTATCTTTATATCATTCCGTAGATAATGGATACATGTGTTCTGCATCATCGTAACAGTCTCATCCTTAATATATGCTTTACTTTTCCCTTTGAGATACTAAATTGCAAAAAAGCAGTCTGATCCTGTATTCAATTCAATTTTTCCAATGATATGTTTAGCTGTAAAAAAGTAATCTCATCCTAAATGTATACTTTAAGGTTCACGATGAGATTTTCAACTACACAAACAATTTCAAAGATTTCCTCGAAATACTTGGAAATTCGAATGAAATTACTTGTTAATTTGTTGAATATTTTAATTTTGATTTCTAGGAATTATCTCTCGAATTTTGGTGTCCCAAATTAAATTATTTTTAATAACGTGACCTCAGTCTGTTCATGTCACTATATTACAGTTGTCATGAAGTTTGATGATTAAAATTTTGTTATCAACATCCTGTGATTAATTGAATACTTTTTCCACGAAAACTGGATTTCAAACTAAAAATGCCACTACGAAAGTTTTTTTCTATGAGTTCGCAATAGCTATGTAGTGGCGTTCATGGCCAATAGTAAATATGCCAAGAACATCAAAAGCAATTTATATGAATCGGATGTTACAGTGCACTACGAAATGTGGGTGCTATGGAAGTGTAACGGGAGATTAAACACCCAGTCCATCTCCAGCCAGCGCAATGTGCAATCATACTGAGTATTCCAGGAAAAACAGAAAAATAAAATCAGGAGAAGAGTTTCGAACAAATTTTGCTACAGTTTCGAATGAAAATGGCAACTCTTTAGAGGGTATGCGAAGGGTTGAGGGAGAAGTTTGAAACTTATTTTGAACTTATGGCAATAATTTAAACATTTGACTTTTTCAGACATCTGGAAAATATTTTATATTTGATTTATTTAAAGTTAAAACTATTTTACTTTCAGCGCATTTTAAAATTTTTAAATATAGTTAATAGATTGGTAAATATTCATAATTTTATGAGGCTATGTGATCAATTATTATGAATCATACGCCACCTGGTCCATTTTTTTTAAAGATGAAAATTGACTGATTTTTTAATATTTTAAATGAATTAATAAATAATTTTGTACATTTTTTTTATAAAGATTTAAGAAAAACCTCTCGAAAAAGATTTGGGAAAATTTTTTTAAATGCAATAGGTAATTAGTTATATGGATTCGAAAACAGCGCTGTATGACCAAAATGTAAAAATTCAACACCGACCAGTCCTCAACCGATGTCGTTGAAATGTTGTGTCATAACTACTTCCCAAATAGGACTAATGTTGGTTCGAGTTTCCTGCCGATCAGAAGACATAGGCTTCAAAAGTTCACTCACTGCACATGAAATCCCCAAATGTGTATTTTAACTTTCTAAATTATGTCTATTAAGAAAGTTTCAAGAAAATTCACTGGCCTCCTTTGATGAGTTATTTTGATTTATTTCTCACAAATTAAGTATATTTCACTTTAACTTAGATTTTTGAAGGCTAAACTAACAACCAAACTTTTATCGGACCTTTCGACAAAATGTTGCAAAAAATGGTATTTTCGCAAAATTGCATAAATAAGAATGGGCAAAAATGTGTAAATGTGCTGATGATTACGGTCCCGTAGAAGAGAGTGGGTGCGTGTTTGTGTATATGTCTCTGAGGACTCTTCTGACATACATATTTTTGAGGGTGTATGGGTGCAAACTACAGGATTGCCTATGAAATTTCATGCGTATGTATAATAGAGTGTACCGAAATAAATCAACCATTAAAGGTGAGAGCTTATTTACTTTGGATTTTCATTTCATCATGGATAGACTTACAATAGAGCAAAGCTTGCAAATTTTTGAAATATTCTGCCAAAATAATGGTTCTATTCGTAAAACTTCAAAGTTCAGCGACGAAGTTCATTTTTGATTGAATGGGTACGTAAAAAAGCAAAATTGTAGCATTTGGAACGAAGATGGTCCCCAAGTTTTTGTCCAACAGAAAATCATCTACGCCGATAAACCAGAGACAATTGAACACCTGAAAATCAACATTCGACGAGTAATTGGCGAAAAACGGCCGCAGATGCTGCGAAAATCGAAAGTGTGTGAATTATCTGTCCATTTAAGCCAGTCTAATTGGTATTAGAAATATTTGTCTGTCCTTTATTTTAAATTAAAGCTCTGTAACTCTAAAACAAGTAAGAAATTTCAGTCGGGTAAACCGACTTATGAATCCCCTCACCTTGAGTTCCTAAAAAATCTTCGTAAATTTAGTTTAGCTGTTTACATTTGATACAAAATGGTCCATTTGTGTGGGATGTACAAAAAGGGCGTGCCAATAACGCCCAAATTAATATTAGTCATACGCTCAGGTGGATACAAGTCCTAGTAACTAATTCATATTAATCATACGCCAACAACAAACAAATCCGAAAACACCCTTTCGTTACCATCTAATATATATTTCCCAGTTGTATTGGTGCATCTGCATGTGTGAGTGTATATGACTGTGTGGACGAGTGTAAGTGAGTTTATGCGCTAATAACATTTCGCTCGTTTAATTTTGATTCATTTCCATTTACGTTCGAGTATTGCAAATTTGTAATTTGATTTTTGCGCATTGATTCACTTATAATGTTATTTTCTGTTAAATTTAGTGTGTCTATATGGGTGTATGTACACATACTCATATGAGAAAATCACAAGCGAAATTCATATATACATATCAATATATATACATATGAGCAAAAAAATGGGAAATTTCCACGATTGATGGCAATGCTGATGACGATGATGAAGTTGGACTATAGTTTCCATACATACTCGTATAGGCGGATAGGCGGATAGGCTGTAAATGCACAGAGACTACATGCAGCTATTCCCAGAATATCGATCAAGGGGATTTGCAATGATAATAATTGTGGCGAGTCACATACACACACACACCACACACATTTTAATATGTATGCCAAAACGTGCAACACATTTAACACTTTTTCAATTGCAGCTACGTATATTGCGTGTTAGTGTCCTATAGTTTTAGGACTGCAGGGCCCAGGACTCTTTGTTGTTTTTTTGCCCGTGTTATTCATATGTTTATTTAATGAAAATCAAATTAACATCCATACAAAAATTAACATGATTTATTTGATGTGATACCCAGAAACAAAATACATAGAGACATAAATCCACAATCAAATGTGTTGCCAGCCATCCCACTAGCAAATCAAGCTAATTGGGAAAACAAATCAAACAAGCTGTATGCAGGCTTAGTTTGTGTTCGGCATTTGAGGATTATTTGCAATTGATTGATGAGGAATTTCAATTTGTGAGTATTTTAAGAGAATTCCCTAGCAAATTGTATCGGTTAAAGTGAGAGAATTTGAAGGGAGATGATAGAAGAAGTTAATGAAATTATATTCGATTAACTTTCTCAAATTATTACAATAAGTTAAATATTTGGAACATATTAATTATTTGTTGTGCCTACAGTTGATTTCTCTATCTTTCTTATGATGTTTAAAAATGTAAAATATCTTCAGTGGTATGGAAGATATTTATATTTTCCCGTGGCGACCATGAAATAGTAGGCAATTAATATGGATCATACGCCACAAGGATCAGCAGATTTTTTTAAAGAACAAAATCGTTTGTCTTTTCCTTCTCTTATTAAATAAATAAAAAAATAGATAAATTAAAGAAATGCAATGTAGACACTTCATATGAATTAACGAAGATTTCGAACAATTATATTTTTCATACGCCACAATGGAATGAAGGGAATAAATAAGTATATGCGCCACAAAAAAGGTGCAAATAAAATCATTGTTATACTCAGATGTGCGCAATTGTTTTAAAAATCCCCAAATATTTTCCAGACAAGTAGCTAAATGGTGTCTCTAAAGCTAAATACAGACGATTCCCAAATCGGACAATATTGTCAGGAAAATGGCGGAAATATGCAACCAAGTGAACGTACAACAGTGTGAACATAAAATGTTTGCCCTGTAACGTTGGCAAAAAAGTCATTGTGAGATAATTTGTAGATTGTTAGATATGCGAAGTTTATGCATTGTCAGAAAAACATTTTATTGGCAACACTGTCTATAAATATGTTTATTGACAATGCGACATACAAATATTTACAAAATATTTTGTAAATTTATGGAATTGTAAGGATTTCTTGCAATCGTCTGAACTGTCAATTCACCTTTGCCTAACAATCTGTCATTGTCCGTACATTTGCAGCATAGGAATGCTTTTTTGAATTTCATCTTGATCAATTGGAAAGAACATGTCTTATAGAGGAAGTCGACTTTCATATCCTTCTTATGCTATTTAAATATTGCAAATATCTTCAGTAGTTTGGAAGATATTTATATTTTCCTGTGGCGGCCATGAAATCGTAGACAATTAATAAGAGTCATACGCAACAATGGTCAGTAGATTTTTTAAGAACAAAATAGTGTGTCTTCTCCTTTCTCTTATTAAATAAATAATATGCATGTTAGTAAAATGAAATTTGAAATTTAATATGAATTCACGAAGATTTCGAACAATTAATATTATTCATACGCCACAATGGAACCAGGGGGAAATATATGTACTTATATATGTATATGCCACAAAAACATGGTACAAATAAAATCATTTCCATAATCAGATATACGCAATTATTTCAGAAATCAGATTTCCAGAAACGTAGCTAAATGTGCTCTCTAAAGCTAGGAAAAGTAAAATACAAGGTTTTTTACTTTCCTATGATCAACATGCGATCGCAGGAAGTTAATATGAGTCATACGCCACAAGGGTCAGTAGAACATTTTGAAGCAGAAAATCGTTTCTATTTTGATTTTTCCTTCTAAATACATAATAAATCGGCTAAATAAAACTGCAATAGCTAACCTTATTTAATGAAGGTTCCAAATATTGAATAATAATCTACGCCACGCACAAACAAGTTAGGGATAAATAAAACAACAAAAACTAGCTTATCTTTAGACATAATTGAAACATCGTACAAAGTTTGGTAAATAATTTTGTTTTCTTTTATGAAAAAGTCGGGAAATGGGGAATATATCAAAATGTGGACCGATATGGCTTCTTTAGGGCTAGAACTTTAAACTAGGAATGGCTTTAGGAATAGTAAAATACAAATTTCTGAATTTCATCATGACCTATTAAATGTATATATATATACTAGAGGTAAGTCCGCTTTTCCTTTAATGAAGGTTCCAAAAATTTAAAATGTCATTAAGATCGGTTCATATTTGTTAGCAGGACTTTGATTACTAGGATATGTAAAGAGAGAGAGGGACGGACATCGTTTATTTGACCCAGAAAGTTGTTCTGAGTCGATTGGTATGGGAGGGGTTTTTATAGGAGTGTTATAACTTTGAGTTGGTAACACTTGGCAACCGATTTAAAACCTGATAGTTGGTTTTTGTTTAGTTTGTCACTTCACTGACATTTTCTATCAACATAATGGTTCTGTCAGTCAAACTTCAAACATAGTTCAGCGATGAAGCTCATTTTTAGTTGAATGGGCAAGTAAATAAGCAAAATTGTCACATTTGGAGTGTAAGTTAGTGTTAGAGTGTTTTAGTAGTTATCTCAACTGTATTGTACTGTAATTTACTGCATTGGCCATAAGGCTTCAAATTACTTGTTTGAATAACTAAATAAATCCAGAAGCTTTTGTCCAACCACCATTGCATCCACAGAAAATTACTGTCTGGTGCGCTTTTTGGACCGACGGAGTCATTGGTCCGTATGTCTTCAATCACGATGATAGGAAGAATGTTACTGTCAACGGTGAACGGAATAGAGCAATGATTACAAGTTTTTTCGTACCTCAGTTAGCTGGAAAAGATCTTGCTGACATCTGATTCCAAAAAAAACTGTTGATGAACGAATAGTTTCACGTAATGGTCTTATTGATTGCGACATGCACGCGCCAGCCATGGCGGTCACATAGCCTAGTCATATTTAAACATTAATGGCATAAAATGATCTATCCAATAAAGCTTTATTATAATTTAAAGTTCTGTAACTCTATAAAAGACATGTTATAATCAATGTTACATATTCGCCCCATATTTGTATGGATTTTATGAGTATTTTCACATTTGTTGACGCACTTTTTTTCTTGATGTATATCTCGAGGTGTATCGTAACAGCGTAACATATCGAGCCCTAACAGCCAAAAAGACGTAAGCGCCACCATGATTTACTTTTAATTTTATTAGGGAAATCGTTTACTTATGACAAATGGCATCATGTTTCCGAAATTTATAGCTGTAAATTGAACCGTTATACTACATTTCACAGTTATATTAACAGATGTATGCATTACATATGCATTTAAACAAGAAATAATCGCAAAACAAACCTTCTCCTCTAAATTTTTGTGAGTGGCGCTTACGTCTTTTTGGCTGTTATGGCTCGATATACTAATTAATCCCGCACTGAACAAAATTGTTTGAATATATCTCTTTATCGCATACTTCAAAAATTATTTCATTCCATTCCTTTTGCAGATTATTAGAACATTTCAATTTCTCTTAGTCGACATTTACGATTTTGATGTAAAATAAATTGTAAAATCCTATTCATCAATAAATAATATGACTCATACGTCCCCATGTTTTCGAAATATCATAATTAATATGAATCATACGCTACGAGATCCTTGAATAAGCAGTTCTCCCCTATCGATGAACTCGGCATTATTTGACTGTTTTTAGGATTATACACTAACAAATTTTTTTCATAAAATTAAAGAATTGCTCCAAAGACGTCCTTATTCTTCAAAATAAGTACAATAAGTACATAAGTACATTTTGTACTTAAAATTAAGAAAATGTACTTAAAATTAAGTAAATTACTTAATATTATTGAAATTATCTATATTTTAAATACAAAATGTACTTATTTTAAAAACTAATGACGTCTTTGGAGGCATTCTTTAATTTTATGACAATTTTTTTTCAGTGTAATTGTATACCATAATATTAATTTGCAATAGGTGTGATACAAAGCAAAATACTAAAAAATTCGATTCGCTTGACACACAACCTGAAAATAATATGAAAAAACTTCAGTCATTAAAATATTTTCTTGTGATCGAAGCATAAATGAGACTACATATTGAAAATAAGATCGGCTTCGGTTAAAACTTTTTCAATATTACAGTATTTTAATGTATTTTTTAATTCGGAAATATAAATCGGACCATAGATGTCAAAGAATAGATGTCGAAATTGTAACTAATTAATAGAAGTACGGCACATTTGAAAATTATTATAAGTACATTAATGAATAATTCCATTTATTTATTTATAAACTAAAGCCCATATTGGGACTATACATTGATACGAACACAATTCATTTAGAAAAATTTCGTAAACTAGACTTAGTACTAAAACCTTAGAACGCACATTTTCTATACATAAATCACCTGGAATTTATGAGACTTTTAAATCCGAAAAAGTGTATACCAAATCTGAAAAGTGTATACCAAAAATTAAAAAAAAATGCCAAGTGTGTAATGTACTTAAAATACATATTTTAGTATAATTTTAAAGCATTAATTAATTGTAAAGAATTATTTTAATTTAATTTTAAAGAACTCTGAAATAATTGTTGTTGTTGAAGGTTATATAAAAAAATATTGCATTCAGAACATAAATTGTCTGTGAGAACTCCAAACATGAATATATTCGTCCAATTGAGAATAGTAACGAAGTAGAATTTAATTAAATTTTCTTGCGGTTGTTGAAAAATTCTTGATACTGGAGGGGTGAGGGTTAGATAGTCTTGCAATACGAACTGCAAATGATTGTTCATGAATCGTTCGGTTGAAGTGTTCGATAATAATTTGAGAATTTCTACTAGAATTTAGAATGAAAGAAAAGAGTTGTTTACTGAAGTGATCGTAGTTACTTCTACAACGAGTTCCTTAAACATATCTTAGAATGGCATGGAAGCAAGTCGAAAGTCTACGTTTGTTAGATCTGTTAGTAGCAGTAACAACTTCTATATTGGAAATTATATTAGGCGTTAGAAGCGAATGGGCCAATAGATATTTTATTCGAACAGGTAAAATCACATTCAGATCGTAGTTACTTCTACAATGATTTCCATAAATAAGAGAATACGATATATTTAACAGGAAGTAACGGGTTTTCCAATAGGTATGCTATGATTTTGAAGTGACGTTTCGGCCATTTGTAATATGTCATGATCTGTCATTTGTTTTTCATTGTATTCAGTAGTGTTAACAATTTCAATGGAAAGATATACGCAAGAACAAACATTCCTTTAACATTTGAAAATTATGCTAAGTCCATTTTTTTAAAATCCAAAAAAATCACTTTCAATTCGACCTACGACCTTGACACCCATGAGCAATATTTTAGCTCTCGTTAAGAGCTATTTTTTTGCCATTGACCGATTGCGGCTGCGTGTCACACAGCAAATTAAACAATTGAATTATTGCGAGAAAAGTTTGTAGATTCGATTATTTCAAGAAACTGTGATATTAAATGGCCCCCAAGAAGTTGTGATTTAACACCATTATGTAGACTATTTCTTGTGGGGTTATTTGAAGACGTTGATATTTCGAAATAAACCAGACTCTCTTCAAACTTTACAAGTCAATATTGAACGTGCCATTCATGACGTACGACTTGATTTAGTTAAAAAAGTGCTCGAAAATTGGGTTCATCGAATTCGTTCCTGCAGAAGAAGTCGTGGAGGCCATTTGCATGACGTTTTATTTAGAATTTAATCGTATCGATTGTACATTAAATAAAAAACATTTGAATTTCCTTAACAATAGGTGTGTTTTTTTCCATGAAATCATATTACTCTTATTGAGGAGCAATTACCCTTCATGAGCAATATGGTTGGTAAACTTAAGGTTGCAGTCAACATCAAAGCCAAGGCACGCTAGATCATCTGTTGAAGTAGTAATACTACCCTACACAGTTATGTCTTGATCTGCAATGGATATTTGCCCTCTACGGAGTGTTACACATTTTGTCTTTTCGATAGTAGTTCTCAAATTATTAATTGTTACCCAAGAGCAAATACGACCTATATCTCCATCTAAAAGTCCCACACATTGGTCAAGGGAATTTGAATCTAACGAACAAAATAATTGAATATCATCTGCGTAAATAGGGAGTTCAGAACTAACAACGAATGACTTGATATCATTAATGTAACTCATGAATTATATAGGTCCTAGTATTGATCCCTGAGGAACTCCGGAACAAAGATCGCATGAGATTAGTTTACGAGGCGCATTTGAAAAAAGTTTACTATGAAGAATGTTATGATCAATTGAATCAAACGCTTTGCTCAGGTCAAGTACTGCGAGTATCGCTAGCTGGCCCGTGTCAACTGCGCGTCTAATAGTCCGAGTTTTTGGCACTCATCAGCCCAAATACGGCAATTTTGTTTATTAATGTATCCATGGAGCCAAAAATGTGCTTCATTGCTGAACAAAATTTCACGATAAAACGCAGGAATTTCATTTCGAACAATTTGGAGACGCTGATGTGGTGTGTATCTTCCATGATGACTTGCTAAACGATGCTAAACAAAAATGACAAAGCAGATTGATATGGGTCACGCGTGATCTGTATAAAAAAGCATATTGAAAATCTAACCTCACCAGGAATCGCCCTTGATTTTTATAAAGGGCGATTTCTGGCAGCACATACACATTTAAAATAATTTTATTACAGACTACTTTTGAATCGCAAATATATATATATAAATAAATAAATCATACATCACAGGGACTGTAAATAAAAAATAATTTTAAGCGAATTTTCAGGATTCATAGTTTTCGAGTTGCTACGATTGCAAAAGTGATCCATGTTTGATGTTCTGTGGATACGGTTTAATTATACTATAATTCATGTACTATACTTTCATAGATCAAAAATATTTTTTTTTTAAATAAATCATTTGCAAAAGTTTTTCATTTTGAATGAGAATTCTTTGCAATCGTATTCAATATATGCATTCATACATCACATTGACGTTCACTCAATAATTTATTAAATCTTTTATAGTTAAAATTACTGCAACAATAGCACTCAATTTGTTTTTTTTCAATTCAAATATTCATTCATTAACACTTGACATATTTAAAATATTTGCAATAGTTATTAATGCGTCGACTAAAGTCAATAATAATAATCATAAATAATTAATATTGTAATTAACATCAAGTACTCATTTACTACACATGAACAGAGTAGAAGAGATGTGATATTGCAAGAGCAAATACGGCAGATAACTTAAATAAATGTTCATATTCTCAAATTGTTGAATATTAATTAATTGAAATTTATCGTAGCAACAATATGGATGAACATTTTGCAAAATTTTCATTTGGCATTTGGATTAGGCTAAACGAATTTAATTCATAAATGCTTTCATTCAAGTATTTATCTATTTTTAAAGGGGATAGAATATATAATCCTTTATATGTATACCCTCCACTTATGGTAGAGGGTGTATGTAGGATTCAACCTGGCCAAACTTAATGCCACATTTATTTGTTATCTAGTCTCTAGATAAAGATCCTTTCTACGTTTTATTTGTTTACGCTCTAGATTACACTTTTCATCCGTAGGGTTTATAAATAGTGGTATAGGGTATTATATAGTCGACTGTGCAATACTTTAATATATTCTTTTTTTGTTTTATTTAAATAATTATCAATTTATATTGCATTTAATAACTTTAAGGTATTACTGGTATTAAAGTTAAAACTGTTTACTTTTGGTACAAAATTGTCCATTTGTGTGAGAGGTACCAAAAGGGGCATCCCAATAACGGTAACTTTTCTCTGGACTCTAGATACTATAAAGGCATTACACCGTACAAAAAATGCAAGTATTTGTATTAACTGGTATTCAAGTTAAAATCTGTTATATTTTGGTACAAAATGGCCCATTTGTGTGGGCGGTACCAAAAGGGGCTTGCCAATAACGTCCACTTTTCTTGACGTGTTGGCGACTAACAAACTATTACAATGTGTGGAATTTCAGAAGAATCGAGTAAGTAGTATAGAAGGTATTAGAGAATCAATATTTCACTAAAAGTTAACCCTTTGTGGGGGAGGTACTAGAAGTAGTGGACCAATATGGCCCATCTTCGAACTTAGCCGATGATAGAGAAAAATATTACCGCATACCAAATCTGAAGTCAATCGGTTACTCCTTTCGAGAGTTATCGAGCGCACCCCAGCAGACAGACAGACGGACGGACATTGTTCAAATGACCTAAACTGACCCAAAACGGATTTCCGCCGAACATACTTAGGGTCTTAGACACTCTTTCGATGTGTTACACTTTCGGTTCATAGCAAATGATATATACCCCCCTCTCTAAGGTGAGGGGATAATGACCCAAATCGGATTTCCGCCGATCATACTTAGGGTCTTAGGCCACTCCTTCGATGTGTTACACTTTTGGTTCGTAGCAAATGATATATACCCTCCTCTCTCTAAGGCGAGGGGATAAAAATCACCCTCATTACAGCTGAAACCTTTTCCAACCTAATTCGCTTCATGGTGTTAATTCGCCAAACACTTTCCACCTCTGAACAAAAGTGAAACTTCAATTGCTCTTCAAAGAAAGCCTAACCTGATTCTCATTTTCATTTTCATCCACTTCTGCAAATAAGAAATCAGGGAGAAAATCAGGCGTAGAACTACTTATTCACGTGACAGAAAACATATCTGTCGCCTGGAATCCCCCACAAATCCAGTGACTTGATGGCATTTGAACACCATCGAAAAGGAGTAGAGAATACTAACGCCATAACAGGCAGAGATGGAGGCGACAATTCCTGTTAGTTATGTTATGACACGACTTAACATTTTCCCATAAATCATGAAACTGAAAACAAAACTCAAAAAATCGCAAAAAGGCAACGTAAACGAGACTTAATAAGATGTTCATGTTGCTATTCTTGTTGTTGTTGTTGTTGCTGCTCTTGCTGATTATGTTTTGTTGACGTTGTTTTTGTTCCTGCTACTTTCCAGCTGTATCAGAAACAAATTCTCACAAAATACACAAGAGCTCACAAATATAAGACGTACTCAAAGTTATACTGGCATTCTCAGATTGCTACTCCTACACCTACTCGCGCACACACATACGCCTACAACGTGCTTGGCAGTTTAACAAAATTATAAAAACAACAAAGCACAACACTGAGGGTTTGGCGGGATGTGTGAGTGAGGGTTGTTGATGGCATAGTTGGAGAGAGTGAATGTATGTGGACACGTGCGAGTATGTGTACTATATACTTATACGTTAGGAAACACCAACTAAAAGTTCATTAAACCGGATTCTAGGGATTGATGTTGTTGTTTCTTTTCGTTGGGGAGTGGAACCGAGTGATTTTTGCTTTTGGTGCTATTTGGGTGGGTGGTTATATCCTATGCTCACCTACATACATATTACACATTCCAGCAGTTGTAGTCAGTGTGTGCTCATGTTTTGTTTTTTCTGTGGCTCATTGCCTTACTTCCACCTGGGCGGCGATTAGTTTCTCCTCGGAGTACGTCACTCACTCATATGTACCCGAGTTTTGCATCAGCCTTCGTACCGGAAAAACAAACATGTTTAAGCATAAACATGTTGATTCTGTTACGTTCCCTCCCTCACTAACCCCACCCCATCCCGCCACACAAACAGTGTGTTAATGTTTGCTTTCTTCCTCAGCACAAGTTTTCGCTAATCAGGTGCATATAAGCTTTGGATTAATGTGCTAAGCACGTCCCTGTTGCTTTTCCTAATATTAGAAATCTAATTCTTAATTATGCTCTCTGTAGGTATGAGTATGTTTGCGCTGGAGCAACCAAAACAAAGTGGAGCGGGAGTAAACCTTAAAGCTGAAAACTATTCTAGAGGAGTGAGAGAACTCAATGTAGTAGTTCCAGTGAATTAAGTTTTGATTAAATCAGGTGCGTGCAGAACTGACACAGATACTGATACTAATACCGCAAAACAAGTAAAATCTATCAATAAAGGAAGGCATCACAGTATTGTTATCGGTACCAATTAATTTAGTGGTTAAGAGGCTATATACACATATTTTGAGGGGATGATTACCAGATAAAGTCATGTAAGGAAAGATCTTATTTTCAACGATAGATGCATAACATTAGTATTCTTGAGTGTAAAAAATCAATTCGGAAAGGACACCTTAATTTGAGGATATATTTCCATTGAGATACATTTCCATGGGCTAATAACACTATGCAACAAAATTTTTGTCCAAGGGATAACAGTTTCTGGTGCAATTAGGTGTCACAAACGCGAAAAAGATATTAAAAAAAAATTTTAAAGAAGGTTTGTTTTTCTGTTTAACAGAAAACAAAAACAACGATCTCGAACTCAATAGTCAAAAACAAAACTATGAAAAGTCACAACAGATCGAATAACAAAAACAAAAAACAATGATGAATGAGGCAGAGTACGACCGAACGTTTGTTGTCGCTGTAAGAAGCGACAATAACAACAAATCGTGTGCCTTCCCCGCAAATTGCATATGCTGCAAATATCGCTTTCACGTAGAATCTTTGGTTTAGTAACAGTCGTCAAAAATATGAGAAAAAAATGATTAAAAAAAAAACACTTTTTCCTGGTACAAAAAAAAAAACGAAATCACATTTTTAAAAAGCCAGCATGCTAGCGAAGGAAACACTGTCAATTCTAAAGATAGATGTAAAAGTTATGAGCCTTTTTGTAAATGTTAGGGAAATTCAAAAAAATCTTCTTTCATATTTTTTCGTTTTTAAATGATGTTTTTGTTTATTTTGAATTCGTCCATATGTGAGAGAGACATATAAGAGGTGCAATGCCATATAAGAGGTGCAATGCCATATAAGAGGCATTGCACTTGCATTTTATTTTATGAGGATTGATGTCAGACATTATAAAATTATAGAGAGGACGAGGTTTTATGGCCGTTCGTAACCCTCCATAAAACATGATATGCAACGTGAGAGCTATATTGGATGAGATCCGCTCAGATAGAGGGTCATTCGTCAATATTTGTGGTTTTTCATTTATGAGGTTTCCATTCAGTTACGCCTTTTAGGGGCATGGTCATCCCAGTCGTATATACAGATAGTAAAATTATATGTACGCAATACAAAATAGTACGCGGCAGTCTTGAAAATATTGGGTGTCTGCTTTCGAAGCAAACTATATGTCAGCTACAGGTTCTGCAACTTATGAACCTTAAACCCGGAATTTATGAATGAAATTTTTTCTAATAAATTAGTGTAATTCAGCGCCTTAAAGAGATAAGTCGATTTCCTGAAAAATATTACAAAGTTATGTTTCGAAGTATGAGTAAAAGGCAAAGAACTTTTCAATGTGTAAATGACCCCACAATTTCTGCAACATCTGTGGAAAATATGTAATTAAAAAAATCGACGTGCGTTTAGTAAAATAATAAAAGAAATATATGTGTAATATTTTGGTATACGAGTTAAAAATATGAACGAACCGTGGACACCTAGTATTTTGTGTAATTCGTGCCATGTAAATCTTACTCGATGGAGTAGTGGAAGCATGCGGTAAGTACTTTACAATTAATGTATTACAATGTTTTGTGGAATAAAATGTTTTAATTTTAGACTTCACGTGCAATTTGGAATGCCAATGATTTGAAGAAAACCATTCATTCACGTTACGGACTGCTATTTTTGTCTAAGTTAACAGATTGGAGTAGGAAGTGTCCAAGTATAGCTAACAGCCTAATTACGGAAACATCATCAAGTTCAACTGAGTACTCAACTCTGAGCGATTCAAGTTTGAGTCAGAAGTCATCGCTTTTAACTCAGTTTCAACTCATTGATCTAGTGAGAGATGTGGAACTGACCAAGGATAAGGCAGAAGTACTTGCATCTGGGATGAAACAGTACAATATTTTGGCCCCAGATGTTAACATATCATATTATAGAGTCCGTGATATACCTTACAAACAATTTTATACATCTGTGGATAACAGATGTTTTTGCAAGGACATTCCCGGATTGTTCGAGGAACTTAATCAAACATACAATTCAAAGGAATGGAAAGGAAGGAAACTGATGAAAGATGTGAATTTCGAATCATATTTGACGTCGGATGAAATTGCAGCATTGAGGTCGTTTAAGCTTGTAGTTTCAAATTTCCTTGGATCCAATAAAAGCCCGCAATATGAATCAATGATTAATGATTTGTTAAAAAATTATGAAAAAATTGGTTAGAAATATATTCTTTCATATTTATGTATATAACACATATGGATGTATTTTTCCAACTTATTTTTAGCTTTATGTATTCCAACAGGTGTAAATATGTCCCTCAAAATTCATTTCTCGCATTCTGATTTAAACTTTTTCCCCGAGAATCTTGGCGACGTAAATGACGAACATGGCGAAAGGTTTCACCAAGAATTGAAGTCCATCGAGTGGCGTTACCAAGGGCACTGGGATGAAAGAATGATGGGAGATTATATTTGGTTCCTCATTAGAGAAACCGATTCCGAAATCTACAAACGTCAACAAAGAACTCACAATTACTTCTAATGAGACTTGTTCATCAAATGTACATAACATAAATAAAAGTTATAAATAAAATCGCTATTTAAACAGAAATTAAAAAAAAGATTTCTTGAAATTATCTTACCTCTACTAAAAGGGCTATAATTTCTACATTTAGCCGTAGATTTTTTTCAAATAGGCATTATTTTCTTCGCTAGGATACAAGCTTTTAAAAAATAAAATAATTTTTTTCGATTTTATTTCTATTTTTTATGTTTTTTTTTGTCCCAGAATTTTTTTTAAAAAAATCTACTTTTTCTAATTTGTTTAATGGCTGTTACTAAACCACTGTTTCTAAGTGAAAGAGAAACAGTGGTTTAATGTGGGCTACCAACATTGGTAGCCCACATTAATAGCTTCAATTTAACGTATAAGTCGACCTGATCGGGCATATACTCCAAAAATGATAGTGCAAATACTAAGGGTGCCTTCGACGATAATAGCATTTTTAATAAAAAATTGTTTAAAAAAATGTATCCATAACAAAATGTTTGGTTTTGATTTTATATAACAGTGTGCCACAAAACTATACAAACAAAAATGTTTAGGTCTAGGACACAAAAAAAATTTTTTTTGTTGCGTAGTGTAATATGATAAATATTGTATAATATTGAGATTAAAAGACATATTTTAATAGTCCCCTTTCTATGTATAAGAATTTCGTGCTGTCCGGAATATGCCGCCCGGACTTTAACAAAAATCTAAATAACTCAAAAATTTTGCATTTTAACAGTAATTGAGAAATACATACTTAAGAAGCATTGACTCTACATAGTATGTGCAAGCACAGAGTTAGGTATTATTTATAAAAGAAAATTCCTTTGGATTTTTTAAATCACTTAATACGAGTACCTCAAGAATCGTGTTTTTTTTTGGTGCCGTCCGTCACGCCGTCCATTTGTCGATTTTTAGGCAAACAAAAAAGTTTTCGAAATTCAATAAATGCATTGTTATTAAGCTCGATATACTTTAAAAATTAGCTAATAACAATAATATTCCTAAGATCAATATCAAAGAAGTTATTGGGAAAAACTAATGAAATTCCTGCCGTCCGCAACGCAGGAAATGCCCATATACATATGGGGGACTTCAAATCAAGTGAGTGAATTTTTAAAATCGATGTCTTCTGATTGGGATGAAACTGTCACCAACTTTAGTCCTATTGGATAGTAGTTATGACACAAAATATTAAACCAGATCGGTTAAGGGCTGTCCTAGTTGGAGGGTGTTAAATTTTGACATTTTGGTCAAACGGCCCTTTTGTCCCATACATGTACCTATGTATTTACCTATAGCATTTAGAAAATTCTCCCCAAAGTGTGGTCGATAGCTTTTTCTTCAATATTTTAAAAAAAAAAAATAAATATTAACAAAATATTATTAAAAAAACATTTTTTTGCGAATTTTTTTGCCATTTGCTTTGACAGCATAAAAAGAATTTATGGGATGGGACCTGCAAATATAAAGATTTGGTATCTCGAAATCGTTTTTTTATACCCTCACTTTAGTGTGACGAGGGTATATATCATTTGCTACAGAAAAAAGTGTAACACGTCGAAGGAGTGACCTAAGACCCCAAGTATGTTCGGAGGAAATCCGTTTTGGGTCATTTTAAGTCGAATGAGCAATGTCCGTCCGTCTGTCTGTCTGTCTGTCTGTCTGTCTGTCTGCTGGCTGGTGCGCACGATAACTCTCGAAAGGAGTAACCGATTGACCTCAAATTTGGTATGTGGTAATCTTTTTTTCTATCTCCGGCTAAGTTCGAAGATAGGCCATATTGGTCCACTCCTTCTAGTACCTCCCCTACAAAGGGTTAACATGTTGTGAAATATTGATTCTTTAATAACTGCTATACTACTTATTCGAATCTTTTAAAATTCCACACATAGTATTAGCTTATTAGTCGCTATCAACTCGAGAAAAATGGGCGAAGTCGCCACGTCCCTTTTGGTACCTCCCACACAAATGCACCATTTTGCACCAAAAGTTAACAGCTTATAACATTAATAACAGTGTATAAAAATACTTGAAATTTTGTACAGTATTATGCTTTTATATTGCCTACAGTCCAGGGAAAATGGGTGTTGTTGTCACGCCCCTTTTGGTACCTCCCACACAAAGGTACCTTTTTGCACCAAAAGTTAACAGCTTATAACATTAAAACCAGTGTATAAAAATACTTGAAATTTTGTACAGTGTAATGTTTTTATAGTGTATATAGCGCTGTGAAAAATGGGCGTTATTGCCACGCCCCTCTTTGTACCTCACACAAAATGCCCAAATCATACCACAATTTAATGTCTCATAACGTTTATACCAGTGCACATAAATGCTTATAAGTCGGCACAGTTCAATGAATTTAAAGTATCTAATGTTCAGCAAAAAAAGGTGTATATGATAAACCCCTTCTGCTACCTCCCACACAAATTGACAGAATTATTCGAGTAATATTCAATATTACATTACTCACAAAGTGAGGGTATACCTTAGTCGGTTTACCCGACTGAAACTTTCTTACTTGTTTTACAGTTTATTTGGTATTACTGCGTAAGTGGCTAACGCGTTTGTGAAATCTTAAATTGCAACTCATACCCAAAAACTAGATAAATTTACTTTTCCAACGGTATATAACATGGCTAACTAATGTTACATATCGTCATCTGAAATCTAAAATCACATAGCATCAAAAAAATCAAAATTAATTTTATGATTGATTATAGTCTATTAGGCCTAACTACACATTCCTACAAAATTTTGAAGTTCAATATCAAAAATTGACCATTTAATGAGTGATATTCAAAATGACGTTACAGCAAACAAGGTCATTAAAATAGCGGAAAGATTCGTAAAACTTTATTTTATTTAATTTCGAATGTATGTACACCACAACTAATTGCGCTAGATTTGATTTCGCCTTAATAGTTTGAAGTCCCTAAATTTAGTCAAAAGCATAAAATTACTTTACTTTGTTTTTTACTTCTCCTGAAAAATCATGAACATGTGGATTACGTTATGTATTTTGGATTTCAGATGACGATATACTCGATACTATAATACGCACAATACATATATATTCGAAAGACCAATGACTTCAAATAAACCCACAAGAAATAGTCTAATGGTGTTAAATCACAACTTCCCAACCATTCAATATCACAATTTCTTGAAATAATCGAATCTCCAAACTTTTCTCGCAACAATTCAATTCGGTCAAAGATTGCTCTTAACGAGAGCTAAAATGCTCATGGTTGTCAAGGTCGTAGGCAGAATGGAAAGTTGTTTTTTGGATTTTTAAAAAAATGGACTTAGCGCACGAAAAGTTGCAATTGGAGAACCATTATTTTGATAATAAAACTGAATAATTTGTATACGTTCTTCTTCCGTATATCACTCCATGATGAAATTGTTAACACTACTTAATACAATGAAAAACAAATGACAGATCATGACATATTACAAATGGCCGAAACGTCACTTAAAAATCATATTATCCCTAATGAAAAACACGTTAAAATCACTATTTTTTCTAAAAAAAATTTGAAAATTTTTATGTTTCTAATTTATTTGTAATTATATTTAATTAAATATAATAGATAAAATATTAACAGAAAGTAGTAAATTATAATAAATAAATAATTAATTTAATATAAACACGCATGGGACCAAATCTGGAGAATTCGTTGCATCCAACGAATTCACCATTGAAGAGATAAAAACCGAATCGCCGAACAAGCAAAACTCTAACTGTTATGTATCTCGCAAACAAACTCAACTGAGAACATATCGCTCACTTACTTGAAGACTGTCATAACTCAAAATTCAAAATTGTCGAGATGTGTAACATAAAGTTACACATCTCGTCCATATAAAAAGTTAAATAAGATGAAAGAGGAAGTTTAAACAAGGTGGAATAATCCGAAATATGATTGTTTACTTATAAAATAAATTTCGTTGAGATTAATTTATGGATATTTGCAAAATTCACTCTTCTGTAAGGCAACCACAAACATTTTCAGTTTTGCGTTAAGACACTCTTGAAGTGAGTGAGCGATATGTTCGATTACGTTATTTACGGTATTCTTTTCGGCCAAAAATTACGAACAATTCGACGTTTTTCTGGTTCAAAATTCAGCAATTTTGGAACGAACTTCGCTACCAGACGATTCATGCCCAACATTCCAAAAAAAATTGTATGGCACGAGCCAACCGATATGCCAACATCCTCTGCAACTTCTCTATTAGTAATTCGACGATTCTCCATAACAATTCTTTTCACTTTCTCAAAATTTTCATCGGTTTTTGATGTAATGGATGTTCCAGGACGAGCGTCGTCATTATCGACCTTCTTTGAAAAGCTTGTACCACTTGTAAATATTTTTCTGACTCAGAGTAACACACAATCAGCATATGCCCGTATATCAATATTTAATATAATTTCAGAACGTACATACATATATCTGAATACGGATGAATTTAAATTTAAATCTCTCATACGTCACATATTTGAATCGGAGCAAAATGCGTTCAACATTAACTTTGAATAAACAATTAAAATAATATGAAAAATATTTCGTAGATAGGACGTATCTAAATAGTTGCTCTAGAAATGTGTAGCTGCAACTGTCATTTTACTGATTTCGCCAGCATTGATATGTTGCCTCCGTTGAATTTTCTGTGGCTACAAATATCTTGGATTCTTGTTTTTTTTTTAAATATCCATTGCAAATTGTAGATATATTAGACTCAATATAATCAACCAACTTAACTTAATTGACCCCCCCCCCCCATTTCCTCAAAAGTGGTTTTCTTATTGCACAAAGGACTCGGTCTCTGTATCTTCCTAAATGGCATCTAAATGCTCTTTTGTATGGAATTTTGTTCACTTTGCTGATTTCTCTATTTGCCACTCACTCACTCACTTATTTTTCTCCATTTGCCACATAATATTTCCTCTAAACAAATTAACTTATAAAAATTGCTGACATTTGAAATGTTCCTCTTTTCAGCGAAAGCTTTGACAAAATGCAAAGAAAAGCCCCACAGAAGAAAACCGCATAGAAGAAGAGCAAGAAGAAAAAAGAAGCAATGGAAATGAAAAAAAAACGGTTGAGTTGAAAAGAATACAATTTAGTGCAGGCGCCGAACAAAGGCAATGAATAGGAAGAAATCTAAAGCGCAATGAAAGCCTGAAGAAAAGCGGTCTGAAAGGGAGGGCAGTAGGGAGTTGGAGATGAAAGTTGGGGGAAAAAATCTACAAGGGAAATGAAAAAAGAGCACCATAAAATAAATAATGATTGCAATGAATACTTTTGCAAGTGAACGAAAAAAATGCGGCGACACTTGCTATTCATTTCAAAATAATAGTAAAAAAATACCAGCACTACTATTACCAACACCACCACAAACATATAAACTGCAGCTACCACTGCCACAAATATATATAAGCATACAAGTTCTATAGACATACTGTCTCTCTCACACACATCCGAACACTTTCCCATAAAATATTGGCTACAAAATGAAGTGAGCATTTCACCAAAAGAACTAAAAAAAGCCACTATAAAATACTCTAATAGGACTATGCTAACTTTGGGAGCGGCGAGACGAGCGGGGAAATACTAAATGAATTTAATGAAAGACTATTTTCAACACATATAAAATTCTAAAGAGTATTAAATTCAAACTCTTTTTTTATAGCGAGGAGATGTAATATGACTGCTAAAGTTGAGAAGCTTTTAATAGTCTTATTTTTGATATGGAACAGAGGATCATTTTTTCCAAATAAAATGAATTTATATAGCTTTAGATCATAGTTGGACCACAATGGTCATCTTCTCTATAGTGGACGGCAAGAACGGGAACATAAAAGTAGAATAGCGGAATAATCATCTACTTTTTAGTACTCTTTAGAAGACGAACAGTATGGTAATCTACTCTAAAGAAGTGGCCTTCGGTAGCTTAGTGGTGAGTGCATTAGACTTGGGTTCAACTCCCAGCCAGGGCACCGGAAAAATTTAACATCAACATTTCATGTTTTCATCATACATAATTCGAGTTTCAGCAGATAAAAATAACTCACCGGGCGCACTACCACTACAACAACATCTGATCAACCAAGTCAACAGGGAAGCTAAAAATAGACATAACACCATGACGACTATTAACAGATATGCAGCGCTTCTAGTGGAGATAGGCAACACTCAAATAACATCCATTCCCTGAAATTAACAGAAGAATGTTAATTTACCAACGGACAACATTGAGTGGATGAAAACAACATAAGGTTTCCGCGATAATCGGATATATGCCGGAACGAAGTCTGTAATAATAATAGACTTAAGGATTATCAACTCAGCGTCTCCAAGCTGCTACAAGACGACCAGAATGGATATCTCCTTGAAAGACTATCTCCTCCAGACTATCTATTCCATCTACTCTATAATAGATAACGAAATGGTCATCTACTCTATAGCAGACGACTAGAATACTCATCCACCTCATAGTAGACTACAGAAATGGTCATCTACTTTATATGTAAACGACAAAAATTATCGCCTAATTTATAGTAGACAACCAGAATCAGAACGGCTATCTACTTTATAGAAAAGACCAGTATGGTCATCTTCTTTATAGTAGAGGACCAGTATGTCCATCTATTTCATAGTAGATGACTAGTATGGTCATCTATTTAATAGTAGACGACAAGTATGATCATATTCTTGATAGTAGACGACCAGTGTGGTCATCTACTTTACAGTAGACGGCCAGTATGTCATCTTTTTTATAGTAGACGACAAGAGTGGTCATCTACTTTATAGTAGACGACCAGTATGGTCATCTAATTTATAATACACGATCAGTATGATCATCTACTTTATAGTCATCTTCTTTGTAGTAGCCGACCAGTATGGTCATCTACTTTATTGTAGACCACCAGTATGGTCATCTACTATATAGTAGACTAATAGTATGGTCATCTACACTATAGAACACGACCAGTATGTTAATCTACATTATAGTAGACGACCAGTATTTACATCTACTGTATAGTAGACGACCACTATGGTCATCTACATTATAGCAGACGACCAATATGGGCATCTACTGTATAGTATACGATCAGTTTGGGCATCTACTTTATAGCATAGGACCATTATGTATAGTAGAGGACCCGTATGTTCACCTTCTTTATAGTAAGCGACCAGTGTGGTCATCTACTTTAGAGTAACTTCGGGTATTGTCGAATATGCGGGTAATGTGGAACCCCCCTTTATTTCGGAAAATAATTATTATTTGGCAAGTCTGTCTGTATATACGCATAGCTTACTGAAGAATATCAACACAACGCCGACGGCCATGAATTTCATCGTATCGTTAGTTTTCAATTGGACTATGAGTGAAAACTCGTGTAGTCGACTTTTTTTGTGAGCATATTCGAGGAGTTATTTTGTTCTACATATTTAGCATTTATCTATGTTTTTCAATTGTATATTATAAGTAGTGATCCAAGCAATACTCTTAATCGGTAAGTATATGGATTTAATATGTTTTATTATTTTTATTAATTTCGTTTTGTATTATTTGCCAATCAGTCAATGTGGAATACCGTAGGGCGGGTAATGTGGAACACTGCTCCCACCTCGGCTGCCGCATTGTTCCACATTACCCGTTGACTAACCTTTGTTTTTTTTATAACAGTCGGAATTGAAACATGTCAAAGCAAGGTTTAATTCGAAAATGGGATCCCGATGCCGCGCAATCAGGTAATAATGGTGAAATGGGTATTAACTTAATTTGTTATAGTATTCCACTTTACCCACCTAGGGTGTTCCACATTACCCTCCGATTTTCAACACTACGGTGTTTTGGGTATCTCTGATTTTGCGTGTATAACTTTTGTTATTATTAAGAAAACATACTTTCCTAATTACAATCTCTTATGAAATCGTTCTACAAATACATTGGAACCAATCCGGTGAAATTTTTGTTAATAGTTTTTTTAATAGCCTCAATATAGAAATATGGGTTCCACATTACCCGAAGTTACTCTATAGCATAGGACCATTATAGTAGGGGAGCAGTATGGTATAGTAGGCGACCACTATGGTCATCAACTCTATAGTAGACGACCACTAAGGACATCTACTCTACATCATACTCTATAGTAGACGACCAGAATGGTTATCTACTCTATTGTAGACGACCAGAAAAGTCTTCTACTCTACAGTTGACGACCAGAAAGGTCTTCTATTCTATAGTAGTATACTATCAGAATGTTATTCTACTCGACGACAATAATAGTCATCTACTCCATAATAAAAGGCCAGAATCTTGATATATTCTATAGTAGGCGACCAAAAGGGTCATCTACTCTATAGCAGACAACCAGAATGGTTATCTACTCTATAGCAGACAACTAGAATGGTCATATACTCTATAGTAGACGACCAGAATGGTCATCTACTCTATAGTAGACGACCAAAATGGTGATCTACTCTATAGTAGACGACCAAAATGGTGATCTACTCTATAGTAGATGACTAAAATGGTGATCTACTCTATAGTAGACGACCAGAATGGCCATCTACCAGAATGGTCATCTACTTTGTAGTAGGAAAATACATCGCTCTATGGTAGACGACCATAATGGTCGTGTACTCTATGCAGATTTCCAAAATGGCCACCTAAATGGTAGAGGGCCAGAATGGTCATCTATTCTATAGTAGAGGAATAGAATGGTCATATAATTTATATTAGACGGCTAGAATTCTCAACTACTCTACATTAGACTATTAGAATAGTAAACTTATTGATAACAAACGACCAGAATGGTATTCTAATTTATAGTAGACGACCACGATGGTCATCTACTTTATTACAGACCACCAGAATGAGCATCTATTTTATAGAATATGGCCATAGTGGTCATCTCGCTTATAGTAGACGGTCAGGATGGTTATCTATTCCATAGTATTCGATCAGAATACTGTGCCAATGATATCGGCATGAAAGTTATATTGTTACCTTCAGTTTTCCTTATTACTCCACTGTGAAATAAAAGTTTATTTTTCTAAGCGAGCTAATGTACAACACAGTTTTAATGGCATTTCTTAAAACCTCTAGAATAAACTGTATACCCTCCAAGAGAATTAACTCGAAGCGGTAGTTTTTAATCTTATTTATTCCTAGGCGAATTGTTATTTGCAGCTACTTGAACTACTTTTTTGGAAAAATACAATTGCATAACCCTTTTTTAAAATCTGCTTGGAAATATTAATTTTTTCCACTTTCATACTAAATTCCTTTTTTTTTGTAAAATCGTTTGCGTTTTAAAAGAAATTTTTGTTCGTATCACTTAAATTGATATAAAAATATTGCTTACATATTAGAGCCTAAAGTGCTTTATTATGCAGTGCTTACAATCCGTAATGTATGCTACAGTTTTTAGGTAATTTCCTAAATCTCCCAACAATAGGCTTTATACGCACCAAGTTAATAACTCAAATCGATAACCATTATTCTTCATTTATTTATTCTCAGGCGATTGGTGGTATATGCAGACACTTTCAACATATTTTTCTGTGGAAAATAAATATCATTACATAACCTTATGGTGTTTACACTGAAAATATACAATTTATTATTGCATTACAAGAAGTGACACCATAAATTTCATATTCCTAACATTTTTCCCGTCACATTATACCTCCACTTGCCGTTCTGACAGACAAAACTGGAAATTCGAATTTTCGTTGTGCTTTTGCGTGATGTATTTTCTAATCCCCGATGTGCCATTTCACCGAATCGAAAGGGGATTATCTAAAATGTTTTGTAATTTCAATAATGAAACAGCTGTCAAATCAAAAGGCTTTACATAATAATTTGGCTTTCGATAACTCTGTTTCATGCTACCATTCAGTCCTCCTTTCCTCGCCTCTCTGTCTCTCAAGCTAGGAAGATTCGCTTAGTTTTTCTCTTACTTTTGAATGGGAGAGTTTGAATTTATACGAATGGCGTTTTAGCTTTGCCACCCTATTAAAAGCCATCAATATTATTTTGATGATAAGATTTAAAAATAAAGATAAATAATACGGCTTTGATATACAGCATTCTAGGCGAATATCCTCCCATTCTTGCAAATGGCAAACATTAAGAGCTGCTGATGCTGCGGTTGTGTTGTTTATTTTGCTGTGCGACTGCCACTGTTCGCCTGCACAGTGTTCAGCCATAAATTTATAGGATTGGCTTCACTTTTGTTCGCTTCACCCATTTCATCCGAACAAAAAGCCATTTAACTACAGCCATTGTTCAGTGGTGGTGTTTTGGGGTTGCTTTGGTTTGGAGGGGCCTTTCTTTTTGTTTAATAATAATTTCGTAATATTTATTCATTTCTGTTGTTGTGTTTTTTTTTGCTTTGCTCTCCTCATCTGCTGAAATATGAACCTATTTTAAAATCATTATTATTTTCGCAAATAAACATACATATGTGTTTCGCACCGAATCGTATCGTCACTTCGTTTATGAGGCGGAGAAATTAAACAATAAATACATGTGTGAGTTATGTTCATATGCAGATATGCGCTGGGATTTCATAGAATTGCCAGCGGAATGAGTGAGAGTGTGTGTATGTGTTTGTGGCTATATGTGCGAAGAAATATGGTGAAGATGAGGGGAGGGCGGAGTGTTGTATCAGCAATTTATGGTTGAGCTCAATAGTGTTACAATTTAACAGTGCGTATGCACAGTGGTTTGAAAGAGAATAAAGACTGAGAAAAAATTCAGCTGAAATTAAGTCTGCTAAGGTAATTTACTCTGTTGATCCCAGATTAAAAATAATTTATAGCCCGACTGTTCCCGAATTTAAGATCATTGACCATATGTTACATGTTATTGATCGTGTAATTAAATTTATTTAAGAGCGCAGGAAGACTCAAACACTTTGACGTTGTATATAATAAGAAAATTATTTTTTTGCATTAATAAATAAATTAAATTGATTAGTTTTTCTATTAATTAAATTAATTTAAGTCCCAAAAGTAGAATTAAGGTACTATTATCTCTCCGAAGACGACGATATAATTTAACGATCGAAATAAGCTAGTGACATCTGTTAAAGACCTTCGACCACAGTTAAAAGGCCATCTAAAATCATTTACTACTATTTAGAGATCAGTGACTCCTGTTAAAGGATATTGATCCTTGTCAAAGATCAATGACCCCAGATTAAGAGTGATTGGGTCGTTGAAACCCCTTTCAAAAAATTGAATGAACATTTTTTTGCGATTTTCTCCCTATTATTAATGATCTATTTTTCGTGTCAGCAAAAAAAAAAGATTTTTAAAAAATTAAATGTTTACTACTTATTTTAACGACAGTTACTATACTTCGTATTCTATGCGAAAGTTATGTTTCAAACTATAGTTCTGATTCTCCGCGAAAGTGATGTTTCAAACAGTTGCAGCGCTCATAATTTCCTTTAAATTAAACCATCTTCACAAGCTTATATTTCAAAAATATCTACCAAAAACTGAAGACGCCTTCCAAAAAATGAATTTAAAAAAATACAATAAACACTTTTTTAAATAAAGAAAGTACACTCCAAAATATATAATATTTGACAAACACAGATATTATATGTTTAGCAGGATGTGGTTCTAAACAAAAGTATGTTTTCATCCAAATATTATTTTATTTGGAAATAATATTTCCGAAATAAGGTTTGATTTGTATTTAAATATTTTGGTAATGTATGCATACCTTAGAGAAGATCGAATTATAATTTTTTGACACTTTATAAGTTTGTAAAATTCGATTAAAATTTAAATCGTATGATTCTGGGTAACTACAAATTCCAATGATGGATTGACAAGTGATGAATTGGAATAACTACACGGGAGAAAATTTCCATTTTGATATGTTTAAATTGAAAAAAAATTATTTGGAAACAAAATATTTAAATATTATATATTTGTTAACAAATAAATTGTATTTGAAAATCAAGAAATGGTGTTTGGAACGCATATATTAATATATTAAAAAAAATATATTTGCGCACTGACCTTCACAAACAAAACATGTATTTACACACAAACATAGCTATTGTTTAAAAAATTTTCCAATTATATTTTATTTAAAAAAAGATTTTTAAAAATCAGCTGACTTTCTAATTTTAGTTGAATTTTTTCCTAGATTTCCGGTTATAATTTACAGTTAAAAATGTCATACGCAGCATTACATTTGGTTTTGCAGCGCTAATTTTAATTTCAGTGACTGTTTGACTGCGATCGCTACAAGACGTATTCTGTGCGGAACAATATTGTTTCTTTTCGTTGAAAAAACAACAAAACAACAAAGTGTTAAAAAAATTGTTATTTTTGTTTGTTCGTAAGTAAACGGTTTGGCGTCGCGGACAAGTAAACGCACTAACAACCACGCACTTCAAGTGTACGCACTTTCTGTGCATGCAGACTACTGCAACAACAAATACACGCTGTTCGCAAAACATTATGAGCACGCGTAATGTGCTCCAACAACAATCACACACCGAAATGGAAACTGGCGACTTGAACTTAAGTGAGGAAAGTAGTGATGATGATGACTCTAACTGGCAGGTAGCCAAAAATGTTCGTAAAAGAACTAGTGCCAAATCACCTCAATTGTTTGTGGCAAAACGTCAACATTTGGAAGAGGGGCCATCCACGTCGAATAGATATGCTGCCCTTGCCGCTGCCGATAAAGCTGAAGTTGATGATGTTGCTGAAAGTGCCCCTCACCAACCAGAGACACCAAAGCCACCACCAATTTTCATCCTGGATGTCGAAGATATTGGAAAAATGATGAAAGATTTAAGTAAGGTCGTTAATAATTCTGAATTTTATTATAAATCATTAAGAGACGGACAGGTTCGTTTAAGTATTAAGACAGTTGACTCTTACCGAACACTTGTGAAGCACTTTGAGGCTAAAAAAATTGTTTACCACACTTATCAACTAAAGGAGGAGCGTGCCTTCACTGTTGTTATTAAAGGTCTCCATCACTCTACACCGATCGCTGATATTAAAGCAAAATTATTATTAAAAGGCCATCAAGTACGAAGTGTAAGAAATGTAAAAAGTCGTACCAATAAGATGCCACTTCCACTATTCTTCGTAGACTTAGATCCAAAGCATAATAACAAAGAAATTTATGATATTCGTTCATTCGGCAAAGCAATCATTGAAGTAGAGCCACCCAGAAAGTTCAATGATATTGTTCAGTGTTTCAGATGCCAAGAGTTTGGGCACACTAAATCCTATTGTAGGAAACCATTTAGATGCGTTAAATGCGGATTAGAACATTCGACTGCGGAATGCACAAAAGCACCTGCTACTCCACCCACTTGTGCTCATTGTTCAGATGCACACACAGCTAGTTACAGGGGATGTAAAGTTTACCAAAGTCTTGTTAACAAACGACCTACCAGAATAAATAAAGAACCTAATGGACAATCTTACAATAATCCCTATTATAACAATTTAGTTGACAATAGCAATAACTTGAATTCAATGACGTATTCTCAAGCCGTCAGAGGTACGGAACCTAGTATGAACAATGTGTTACTGAAAATTGAAACTATGCTCGCAAAACAAATAGAGCTAACCAATACCCTTATGAACATGATGTCAATGCTTATGAATAAAATATGCAATTAAATCTTATTATTGCCGAGTGGAATGCCAATGGTATTACAAATCATGTTAATGAATTACAAACGTTTCTTATATATAACTACATAGATATTCTTCTGGTCTCTGAGACTCATCTTACGAATAAATCCCATATAAGTTTAACAGGATTTGACATAATTACCGCAAATCAACCTAATAATAGAGCACATGCTGGGGCCGCTATTGTAATAAAAAAATACAATTAAATATGAAGTTGCAGAACCAATTATGGAGTCTTATTTGCAAGCAGCTGGAGTAAAAATAACATGTGATAACAGTTCAGTATCAATATACTCAGTATATTTCCCACCTAGATACACCGTGAGTTGTGAATTATATGACAATTTTTTTAACAAATTAGGCAGCAAATACATTATTGGAGGCGACTTTAATGCCAAGCATCCCTGGTGGGGATCTCGTCTGACCAATCCGAAAGGAAAACAACTGTTCAAATGCATGACCAAGAATCAATTTAGCACTCTATCTACAGGAAGTCCTACATATTGGCCGAGTGACCCCGCTAAAATACCAGATCTACTGGATTTTTTTATATATAAAGGCATACCTACATCTGCTTTAGATATTAAACCATGCGATGAACTGAGTTCGGACCACAGTCCAATAATACTCAATTATAGCACAGTTTTGAGAAAGCGGAATAAATATCCACCATTATTTTCGTCTAAAACTGATACCAATGTTTTCAAATACCTGATTGATTCCAATATTAACTTAAATATACCCATTCAAAATGGATTTGAATTAGAAGATGCAGTGGAAACATTCAATAAACTTATATGTGAAGCAGCATGTGAATCTACTCCTACTGATAATAATAACTCAGATAATTCAAATATTAAATTAACGATCGAAATAAAGAAACTAATTAAACGTAAAAGACGTCTTCGAAGAATTTGGCAGACAACAAGGCATCCAGCAGACAAATCTAATTTTAACCGTGCAGTAAACTATCTAACGAAACGTTTGCAGGAACTCAAGAACGACTCAGTTGGTAGATACTTAAAAAATCTTAGCGCAACTAATAACAATGAATATAATGTTTGGAAGGCGACGAAATATCTTAAACGACCTCAGAAAAGAAATATCGCAATCAAGGACGTTAATAACTCCTGGTGCAGGTCTGACAAAGGTAAAGCTGAAGCATTTAAGACATACCTCGAAGAAACTTTCACTCCGTTCCATTTCTGTAATACTCTCGAAGCAAACAAAATTAAAGACTTTCTGGACATTCCTTGCCAAATGTATCGACCAATCAAACCCTTTTCAATTCGGGAAGTTGAGAAAGAAGTCAAAAAGCTGAAAACTAAAAAATCTCCTGGGTATGACAATATCAATGCCAAGGTCATAAAAGCATTACCAAAAAAAGGTTTGGTTTTCCTTACAATGATATTTAACTCGGTTTTAAGATTGTCTCACTATCCTTCTCAATGGAAATATGCAAAGATTATAATGGTTCTTAAACAAAATAAGCCGGAAAATGCAGTTGGTTCCTACAGACCTATAAGCTTATTACCCATAATTTCTAAACTTTTTGAAAAACTTTTCCTTACACGGCTTTCTCCTGTCCTTGAAGCTTTACGAATTATACCTGACCATCAGTTTGGTTTTCGACGTGACCATGCAACACCGGAACAGTGTCACAGAGTTGTTAAAACTATAAGAGATGCTTTGGAAAATAAATTATATTGTTCAGCTGTATTTTTGGATATCAAGCAAGCCTTTGACAGAGTATGGCACGCTGGGCTATTATTCAAGTTAAAACATTTATTACCAAGCCCATTTTATCTTGTACTAAAGTCTTATTTATCTGAAAGACGTTTTTATGTGTGTGTCAATGATGAAGACTCTGAAATTGGTAATATAAAATCTGGTGTCCCACAAGGAAGTGTACTTGGCCCTGTGCTTTATACCTTATTCTCATCTGATATGCCCACAAACAGTGATGTAGTGATTGCCACTTACGCCGATGATACAGCAATATTATCTGCAAAACGATCTTCTAAGGAAGCCTCAGATGCAGTCCAAAATCAGCTCGATGCGACCGAAAATTGGCTAAAAACTTGGAACATAAAGGTCAATGTCGAAAAATCTACTCACGTGACCTATACTTTAAATAAGGGTGATTGTCCTTCGGTGTCATTGAATGGAGATGAAATACCAAAAAGTAATTGCGTTAAATATCTTGGTATGCATATAGACAAGCGTTTAACTTGGAAACCTCATATAAAATCGAAAAGAAATCTCCTCAATATAAAAACTAAAAAAATGTATTGGCTTTTGGGTTCACATTCGCAATTAAACTTGGAAAATAAAGTACTTCTTTACAAAACCGTGCTGAAACCTGTGTGGACCTATGGTATTCAGCTCTGGGGCACTGCTTGTTATTCTAACGTTGATATATTACAGAGATTTCAATCTAAAACATTACGTTTAATGACCAATGCGCCGTGGTTTGTAAACAATAACACTATTCATAACGATCTTAATATACCAATAATAAAAGACGAAATTAAACGATTTAGTTCAAATTATCTTAATAGATTAAGTTATCATCCAAATGTACTAGCTATATCATTATTAGATGACAGTGATGAAGTAAAACGACTGAAAAGACTGCATATCCTAGATCTGCCATTCCTATAAAATTCCATCTGATATTGAATTATTTTTCTCCAATAATGTAATATATTTTTATATACGTATGTTAAGTTTATTGTAACTTTGCATCTATGTTATTTGTAAATTTTTAGAACATTTGCTTAATATTTATAATTGTAAATAGATTGCAAATAAAGAAGAAATGAAAAAAAAAAAAAAAAAAAAAATTTTAATTTATACATTTTCGAATTAAATTTTTTCCAATTTAAATTTTTGTTTAATTTTACAAACATATAAAATTTCTAAAAAATTCCACTTTTAACTTCTGAAAAACAGAAAACTTGCCCTAAAATGAAGGCATTGATACGTTGCCAAAATACTTAAATACAAATTATTCTTTGCTTCGGGAATATTAGTTCCAAAAAAAAATATATTTAGATGAAAACATAATCTTGTTGTAATTTGATCCCAAACGTATCAAATATTATGTATTTGGATTGTACTCCAAATATATGTATGTTTCCAGCTGAATATGTTTGGGACAATATACTACAGAAGCGATTTTTTTCAGCGTGTATAAGTTAAAAATAAGTGCAGTAAAGAACAAGTTAGTTAAATTTATGTCATTTTTAGGTATAAAGTATAACCAGAAATCTTTGAAATATTAAAACTAAAATTAAAAAAAACAAGTAAGAAAGTTTCAGTCGGGTAAACCGACTAAGGTATACCCTCACTTTGTGAGTAATGTAATATTGAATATTATTCGAATTATTCTGTCAATTTGTGTGGGAGGTACCAGAAGGGGTTTATCAAATACACCTTTTTTTTGCTGAACATTAGATACTTTAAATTCATTGCACTGTGCCGACTTATAAGCATTTATGTGCACTGGTATAAACGTTATGAGACATTAAATTGTGGTATGATTTGGGCATTTTGTGTGGGAGGTACAAATAGGGGCGTGGCAATAACGCCCATTTTTTCACAGGGCTATAGACACTATAAAAACATTACACTGTACAAAATGTCAAGTATTTTTATACTCTGGTTTTAATGTTATAAGCTGTTAACTTTTGGTGCAAAAAGGTACCTTTGTATGGGAGGTACCAAAAGGGACGTGACAACAACACCCATTTTTCCCTGGACTGTAGGCAATATAAAAGCATAATACTGTACAAAATTTCAAGTATTTTTATACGCTGTTATTAATGTTATAAGCTGTTAACTTTTGGTGCAATATGGTGCATTTGTGTGGGAGGTACCAAAAGGGACTTGGCGACTTCGCCCATTTTTCTCGAGTTGATAACGACTAATAAGCTAATACTATGTGTGGAATTTCAAAATATTCGAATAAATAGTATAGCAGTTATTAAAGAATCAATATTTCACAACATTTTAACCCTTTGTGGGGGAGGTACTAGAAGGAGTGGACCAATATGGCCCATCTTCGAACTTAGCCGGAGATAGAAAAAAATATTACCACATACCAAATTTGAGGTCAATCGGTTACTCCTTTCGAGAGTTATCGTGCGCACCAGCCAGCAGACAGACAGACAGACAGACAGACAGACAGACGGACGGACATTGCTCATTCGACTTAAAATGACCCAAAACGGATTTCCTCCGAACATACTTGGGGTCTTAGGTCACTCCTTCGACGTGTTACACTTTTTTCCGTAGCAAATGATATATACCCTCGTCACACTAAAGTGAGGGTATAAACAGCAAAGTTTTAAAACTCTTTTTTAAATAAATTTTTTTTTAAAAAAATTCTTAAACAATAACTTTATTTGTGTGCAAACACATATTTTATTTGTGAAAGTTTATTTATTTGCGCTCCAAATTAATTTTATTGATTTTCGAATAAAATGTACTTGCTCAGAAATATAAAATATTAATTAATTGTGGTTTATAAATATATTACCTTTCAATTCAAACATATCAAAAATTATGAGTTTTTCCCGTGTAGGACACCATATTACTCCAGGAAATGATAAGTACAGCCCTTCGACAAAAATGTTGTAATTTTTTTAGTGAGATCATTGAGGCATGCCGTCGTTTCAGTGTGGAGCATAGGGACTACATTTTGTAGACACCGGATGAAAGGACAGTCATAAGTCGCTGGCCGCGAATTAAAAGACATTATAGCCGTAATAAAGACTATTATTGTTTCCGATTTGTGGTTAATGACCTCGGACTAATGGTAAATAATCCTTAAAAAAGTTATTTACCCATATCAATACTCAATTATTCTTTATTAAAGGTTATTTAATAAGGGGTAAACATTTTTACTATCCTCGTTGATGTGTCATCGATCATTGACCCCCCTTATGAAAGCTGGCTTAGTCATTGACCCCTGTCAGAGTTTATAGAAGTCATATTAAAGGGTATTTACGCAGTTAGTTAACCCTGGATTGCCATTGGCTCTGTTTAAAACCCAATGAGCTCCATCCTTTACTAACCCACTAACCCGTGATTATACATCAGCACACGGGGCAAAATCGCCTTTTTTGATATGTTTGAATCAGGGATGGTCCGTCGTAAACTGTGACGTATATGACATACATTTGAGACGTATTCGACATACGTATACAACGTCGTAAACCTAATGTCGGAAACTTGACTTTGTCGCTAACAGTAAATAATTAGCAAATCAATAGAAAAGAAAAAATATTTATTTTGAACTTTCAAGTTTATTTATTGGTTCAAATGAATTATTATTTGTTTATAAATTAGGTTTATTCTTCACTCGAAGAATCATCAGTAATTTTAGAGCAAATGATGCCAATGCGTTATGTCGACTTTTTGCCATATTCCAGAATAAGTCAGGGCTTCTATTTTTTGAAGCAAGCACAGGAATGGGTGGGGTGTCAAAGTTTGTTGGAGAGCGGCAGACAAACTACAAACTTTGATACTTGCTTTGAAAAAATTGTCTCGTGTGAATCAGAACTTATATAATATTTTGCAAAAAAAAACTGAAACTGAACGATTTATTGTTTGTCAAGAATATAAATTAAATGGTCTACAAAAGATGTGAAGAAAAGTGAATTTTTATGATCTGAAAAGATGTGCGTGCCATTGTTGAAAAAGTTGATTTATCGCCGAAAGTAGTTGATTTTCCGATTTGAACTTATTAATTAAGGGTTGTACTCTATATCATACCATTGCGTAAATATTGGTATTCGATCAAAAACATATATTTTGTAAAAAAAAATTTAAATGAAGTTGTATCTCGGATTTCGATTAGTTTTTATGTACAGGGTTGTCCATATTCGACGGACCCATCTGGCAACGCCATAACTTTTGACAGAGATGTCAGATCGCTTAATGACATACCGCGTTTGAAGCGTCAGTCCAAGCAGATTTTTACCATGGAACAATACACGCCACGCGAAATAGTTGAAATTTACATTCAACAGAAGAAGTCAATTGTGAAAACTCAACGTGCTTTTAAAATATTAAAAAATGTGAGAAGTGCGCCTTCTAAGAACACCATTAAGCGTTTATACGAAAAATTTTCGACTGGTGAGGCTCTTTCTAATCCGAAGAGGCCAAATAAAAGTCGACCAAGGCGATCGGCCGAGAATATCGCTGCCGTACGAGCCAGTGTTGAGAGGTCCCCAAGAACATCCCAAAAACGCCGTTCTCAGCAGTTGGGCATGGCTCGGTCCACTTTACAACGGATTATTCGCGTTGATTTGCATTTGTTCCCGTACAAAATTCAATTGACGCAAAGATTGTTGCCTGTGGACAAGCCTCGTCGATTGGAATGGGCCCAACGAGTCCGTGGGTCCGTCGAATATGGGCAACCCTGTATATGGTGTCTACCAGATTTTTACGTGAAGGGCTGAAGTGTGCAGCGTCCTTAGAATTGATATTACAGTTTACGACATTTCATACATTTCAGACGGGTTTATGACGTATGTGACGTTTACACCTTTCTGACAGTCGTAAACCTACAAAATCATGTCGTGGACCATCCCTGGTTTGAATCGAAAGAAAATATATTTGGAACACAAATTTTTAAATGTTTTATATTTCTGAGTAAATAAATTTTATTTGAAAATCAATAAAATTTACTTGGAACGCATATATTAATATATTACAACAAAATATAGTTGCAAACTAATTTTCTCAAATAAAATATGTATTTATATACCAATAAAATGATTGTTTAGGAATATCTTCAAATATATATAATTTAAGAAAGATTTTCAAAACTTTGGTGAATTTTTCTAATTTCATTTTTAATTTTTCCTTCGTTTCGAATTATTTCTCCCAGTCAAAAATACCATTAGTGGCATTGCATTCTGTTTTAAGGAACTCATTTTAAATTTCTGGGTATTTCAGGTCAGCATTTTTTTCAATCCTTCGAGTAAATTAATCTTATCAAAAATTATACGATTTCAATTAAAAATTTCTAAAAAAACTATCATTAAATTACCGAAAAACTTAACACAATTAAGGTTCCATATTTTCGGAATACTTAAATTTGAATAAATTTTTGTTTCGGAATTAAAATCCCAAATAAACGGTATTAGGGTGAAAACAAGGATTTGTTTAGAACAACATCTTCCCAAATATATAATTTTTGTGTGTACCAAATATTATATATTTAGAGTGTACCATAAACATATATATGCTTCAAGCCGAATATGTTTGGGACAATATACTACAGAAGCGATTTTTTTTCAGCGTGCAACAATGAATTAATGATCGTTTTCCGTTGTAAGTCAATAAAGGTGATTGAACCCTAAGAAATTTCATTAAAGCCGAAATAATGGCAATTAGGGAAGTCGCCAAGTGGCTGAGTCGCAACATAGTAACCACCACTGGCGTTGTCATTTACTCGGACAGTCAGGCTAATTTAAATTGTCAGGTGGCAACATCCCTAGACTCACAAACAGCCCTCGACTGCCGCAGATCGCTTAACGAAATGGCAAAGCAGTTTAATATATTATACTGGTACCTGTGCATTAGGATATCTCGGGGAAATGCAAAGTCGATGAACTTGCTAAGAAAGGGACAATATTAGAAATTCTCGAAGAATTTCCATATTTGGTGCGCCACTGTCCACATGGAAGCTTTGGCTTAGGCTGACGGCAGACAATGCATTGCAAAGCAATGTGAAAATTGCTCAAAGTCACTGCTAAAACAACGACTCAACATGTCATACCGACTGCAGAGAGAGAGAGAATATACACATGTGTTAAAGTAAGAAAGCAGAATGTCGGTGTTTGTTTTTCTCTTTCTTGCATTTGTGTTCTGACGAAATAAAACAGCGCTAGAAACGCTCCAAAACGCGCTCTCTTGCTGAGAGTATCACTTTCGGTGTGACTTCCGGCAGCCCAACACATGTAGGGTAGCTAGACAACTGTGGCCAAGAAACTACCTAAAAAGATCAAAATATCTCCAAGACGATTAGGAAGTGGAGAGCATTTGGCAACACTTGTGTTACAGTCCAGCATTGAGTAAAGGATATACTGGGATCGGACCTTCTACCGGTTGTCACCCTTACCTAACTCAAGTTGAAAGGCTTTTGAAATCTGACAAAGGTTATTGACAGTTCATTAAACCAAAATTAAAGTATCCTTCAATCATAATAATTAACTCCCAAAAAAGGATCATTGATCCAGGTTTAAATATCATTGAACTGGGGTTTAAGATCATTGAACTGAGATTATAGGTCACTGACTCAGCATTTAAACTTACGCTGTGCAACAGTGAAAAAATACACGGACTTGACAGTATAGGTTCGATTCTACTTTCTTAACATATTTTGCACAAAAAAATGTCCGGTACTGTAATTTTTGGACCAATTTTAAAATGTTGGCCATAAAATTCTACTATATGTGTCAGAACACACCAAAGCTTAAAACTTAACATAAACACCAAAAAAAGTGAACAAAGTTTGATACAATGCTGATTTAACAGCATTGTATCAGCATTAAAGGATTGAACATAATGTAATGATATCAATTGAAACTCCTGTAAATTGTAGCTTATTGTCCTTTGTTACTGTTTTCCTTCGAAAGGTACATATACTCGTACTTCCAAAGGCGGAAATCATTATATTGACATTCCCGAGCTGTCAGCCCACTGTTACATGACGAGTATTGTTAAACAATACTCCTGTCAATTGTAAAATTTATCGTTGTCGTCTTCCAACTAAAGCTGGCAGCGCAGAAAAAACGGCACCTCAAACATATGCGGTCTCTACTTATCCCTGCAATTCTCCTTCTGCTCCTCATCCTCCCGTTTATCTTACTCTCCTCTGACCCTGTGAAGGCTGTCTCTCTTTTCCCCATAGACTTTGGACATTTGGAGAAACGTCGTCTTTGCCTTGACAGCCGCAACATTTTCCGTGTACGAAGGATCGCTCTTGGTCTCAGTTCTCAAGCTCAGTCCATGTATGTACGTGTGTGTGTGTGTGTGTACGTCTGTGTTCGGTTGTTCGTATACATTGTAGGGCTTTTATAATCTTAGCCATTAAGTTATAATTCACTTCCGGCATAAAATGACATGATACATAATGCCTTGGTGAATCTCTGGGTGAGTGTGACTGTGTGTGTTACATTTAGGAGAATGTTGTAGCTGTTGTGAGAGTGTGTGTGTGTGTGTTTTGCTGTGGTATTGTATTGGTGTTGGGAGTGTAATATTTCTTATCTTTTGTTTGTAATCTTTTATGCCTCCTGTGATTGCTCTCTTAGTTGGTTTTTTCACGCTGTGTAAGGTTCCCTTGACACTTCATTCCGGCTATAAACGTGTCTACGTATGAGTAAGCAGATATGTATGCACGTTAGTGTGTCTATTCTGTTCTGTTGACTGAAAGTCTCTTCCTTTTATGCGAAATTTATTGGCATATCGCCCGTAGAATGGGTGATAGCCCCCTGTGTGATTGGGGGGCCTTTCGCAATCATTTATCAGTTACTATTAACCACAAAACGAAATGAAATTAAATTAAATAATTCGATATTTGTGCACAACGTTGTATGTGTCAAAGTGAATGAATTATTTGTATTTTATTGACGTTTAAATGGAGAGAATTATGGGGATTTTATGGAGAGAATAATAGTCATGTGATGGCCTCGAATAAATTATATTATTTTTAGCATTTTCGTTTAAGAGGAAACAATTTATAAGAAACCCATAGAGAAAGAGAGAGGGGCAGGGAAATTCGATTGTCTATTCGGACAAAGAGATATCCAATTATATAACCCCAATAAATGTGGATTCGGTTCAAGTGCTATGAATATTTAGTTTTATTTGAATATATTGTCATTTAATCTCTGATGTCATTTAAAGGGATCAATTACATTGTGTGTTTACATCAAAACAAAATCATCTTTAATAAATGACATCATTTTGAAACAAAAGACACAAAATATTTGTTCGATAACATATAATTTTTAAGACATTTGTTAACTCTGCTGGGATATAAAAAAAGATGAATCCATTCAGGATTAAATTTCGGATAACGAAATATAAACTCTGCATTTTAAAAAAATTAAAAGCAATTTTCGACACCCAGTTTTCTTACTTAATTTTGTTTCAAATCTTTAAATGGCCATAACTCCTTTAATAAGAGTCCCAACATAACGATACTCGTATTCTGGGCTCAACCAATTTCTGGTAAAAATATTGATTTTTCTAAAAAACTTTAAACAGTAAGCTCCTTAAATAACATGCCTAGATCAAGAAGGACATTACTGTTTCGGATCAGAATAGAATGTTCCCTATAAAGCTTTACATGACCATTAGTACTTAAATAAGAAACCCAAAGAGAGAAAAGGACGTTATTTTGGGATCATCCATTTTCTGATGAAAATTAAATTTTTTTTACATAACTTTAAATGGTCATACCACCTTTAATAAGAGTCCCAACATAACGATATTATGGGCTCAACCTATTTCTGCTAAAAATTTGAATTTTTTCTAACAAACTTAAAACAGTTATAGCGCCTTAAATTAGATGCCTAGGTCAGGATGAACATTACTATTTCGGATCAGAATTAGAATGTTCTCTGCAAAGCTTTACATGGCCATTAGACCTTAAATAAGAAACCTAGAGAGAGAGAAAGGGACGTTATTTTGGGATGATCCATTTTTTAATAAAAATTTTTATATATTACAAAACTTTAAACGGTCATAACTCCTTTAATAAGGGCCCCAACATAACTCTATTATGGGCTTAACCAATTTTATAAGATGCCTAGAGCAGAAAAGACATTACTTTTTTTGCAAAACTTTAAATGATCATAACTCCCTTTTGGTGTTAAGTAGCCTGTTATTTTACATATTATTTTAGGATCATCCATTTTCAAATCAGAATTTGTTTTTTTTTACAAAACTTTAACTTCCTTTATAAGGGCCCAACATGTCGCTATTCAGGGCTCAACCAATGTCTGCTAAAAATTTGAATTTTTCTAAAAAACTTAAAACAGTTATATCTCTTTAAATATCTTATTTCAGGAAGGACATTACTAGCTGAGAAAGGACATTACTAGATCACCAAGGACATTACTAGATCAGGTGGACACTATTAGATCAGGAAGGACATTACTATCTCGGATCAAAATTATAATGTTCTCTACAAAGCTTGAAATGGCCATAAGTCCTTAAATATAAAACCTAGAGAGAGGCACGTTATTTTGGGATAATCAATTTCGGCTCAAAATTAGATTTTAAATGGTCATAACCCCTTTAATAAGGGCCCAAATATAACGCTATTCTGGGATCAACCAATTTCTGGTAAAATTTTGAATTTTTCTAAAAAAAACTTAAAATAGTTATAGCTCCTTAAACAAAGATGCATAGAGTTGGAGGGACACTATTTTTTCGTTTCGAAATTAAAATATTCTCTGCAAAGCTTTAAATGGACATAAGTCCTTAAATAAGAAACCTATAGAGAGAAAGGTTCGTTATTTTGGAATCATATATTTTCGGATCAAAATTTGATTTTATTACAAACTTTAAGTGGTCACAACTCCTTCAAAAAGGCCCCCAACCTAAGGCTATTCTGGGCTCAACCAATTTCTGGGAAAAATTTGAATGCCTTGATGCCTAGAGTAGGAAGGACATTACTTTTTCGGATCAGAATTAGAAAAAGAAGGACATTTCTCTTTCGGATCAGAATATAATGTTATCTATAAAGCTTTACATGACCATTAGTACTTAAATAAGAAACGTAAAGAGAGAAATGGACGTTATTTTGGGATCATCCATTTTCTGATGAAAATTTATTTTTGTTACATAACTTTAAATGGCCATACCACCTTTAAAAAGAGCCCCAACATATCGATATTCTGGGCACAACCAATTTCTGCTAAAAATTTGAATTTTTTTTAACAAACTTAAAACAGTTATAGCGCCTTAAATTAGATGCCTAGGTCAGGATGAACATTACTATTTCGGATCAGAATTAGAATGTTCTATGCAAAGCTTTACATGGCCATTAGTCCTTAAATAAGAAACCTAGAGAGAGAGAAAGGGACGTTATTTTGGGATCATCCATTTCTGGATCAAAATTCACTTTTTTAAATTAATCCTTTTCAGTACAACTGAAATTCATAAATTCCAACCGATTACCAATGTTGAAATGTCCTTTACCTTAAAATAAAATCTATTTATTCAATCTGAAGAATGAGATCTATTGTGGAAGGTAAATAAGATTCAATTTCACAAATTTCGTTTTTACTCCTTCAAATTAACCACACCCAATTAAATTGTTCAGCGAAGTGTATTTACAAAATTATGAAGTTCATTTCACCAGTGTTTCCTGTGTGTAATGGCAAAATTTAATAGTCGACTTTTTGTTACCTTGAAATTGGGTAAATACTTCTTATTAGACAATTTTTCTACACCGGGAAATTCGTTTCCTGCTGTGAAAATCTTCTGTGTGTATATAGAGAATCTCTTTTCTCCAAATTAACTTTAATTTGGATTGTCATTACGTTCATTACCACAAAACGTGCAGCGAGAATTCTCGCTTCAACTTCCAACTTCCCGCACCAAATACCACCAGACAAAAAGATGACACAAGATAGGAGGATCCCAGATCCCGAAGAACAAGAAGTAGATGAAAAGGAATGAACAGAAAAAAATTAATCAATTTACGTTACCAAATAAGATACTTTTGGGCAAACCAATATTTTTGTCATCAGATAAGCAAAAAATCGCATACTAATCATTGTTAAGCTGTGGGCAAAATGACTCAATGACAAATTCTGCAAGAGAATTTCGAACACACACACAGAGATACCCATCCATACATACACCTAAGCATACATTTATTGTAAACACACAATCACAGTCTTCAGTTCGATGATAGAGGATTTTTGTCTATAACTGTGGGACTGTGTATGTGTATGAGTATGTATGTGTGCAAAGTACCAGTATTAAACATACGCACAAAATTAATGAACTTCCGTTACGAACTGATGTGTAATCTCAGCAGACAGACTGATAGATAGACGAACGGATGGACGGACGTACATATATAGACAATCAGACAGAATGACAGATTGGTTATGTGGGTGTGGAAGTATAACAGCTGAGACTAGGTTTGAAATACGAGGACCGGAGTAAATGTGTTTCATTCGAAATAAGGTTATATTATATTGTAATACATAACATATATGCGGAGAAAAATATATGTGGTTGTGGTGAACATATTTGCAGAGCATGATGATATTGCAGCCATGAAGAATTATTATTTCCTCTCTTGATGCTAGAAAATCATATTAAATAATATATAAGTACTATCTCCGTGTAACCACGTGATTCTGGACACTTTTGCCCTCCTCCTTGGTTAGGAGCGGAGCCCATCTAAAACTCCTTGCCATTCTAAGGGTCATGGCGTTCACATCCGAGAATGTTCTCTCCCAGCGATTTTGGTTTCAACCACAGTCACCATGTTGTACCCAATAGAGTCCTCACCAATAGTCAGGCCGGAACCTGCGTCCCGAGGGCTTTCCTGACTCCCGTGGTACAAGATTAAGTGCTCTGGTCAGACGTAGCCGTAGCCGAAGATATTACCAGTTAGACTCCAGAAAATCTAGGACTGCTGACCAATCTGGGATCACTCTCCAGTCCCCATCCTGGGAATAGATGGGGACTATAGGATTCGTAGATCCCCCCTCATTAACCACTGTAGGTATTTGGATTTAGGTGGATTCCTGCCGTTAGGCTTAACCCCACCGTGCTCTAAACACCCGGGTGAATACATGCGTCGACCAACGCCCCACGCACAATGTGCATGAGTACCAATCAATTCCGTGTTTCTGGCCACTTTTTCCCTCCTCCTTGGTTAGGAGCGGAGCCCATCTAAAACTCCTGCCATTCTAGGGTCATGGCGCCCGGTTGGTTTCAACTCCACATCCGAGACCATTCTCTCCAAGCGATTTTGGTTTAAACCACAGCCACCACGTTGCACCCAACAGGGTCCTCACCAATAGTCAGGCCGGTACCTGCGTACCGAGGGCTTTCCTGACACCCGTGGTACCAGATTAAGTGCTCTGGTCAGACTGCGTAGCCGAAGATACTACCAGTTAGACTCCAGAAAATCTAGGACTGGTGACCAGTCTTGGATCTACTTGTCCAGCCCCCATCCTGAGAATAGATGGGAGCTATAGGATTCGTAGATCCTTTTGTGGACACAGACCATTTCGGACTGTGATCCTCTGGGATCTACTGTCCAGCCCCCATCCTGAGAATAGATGGGAGCTATAGGATTCGTAGATCCCAATCTGGGATCACTGTCCAGTCCCCATCCTGAGAATAGATGGGAACTATAGGATTCGTAGATCCCCCCCTCAATAACCACAATAAGATCCATTGTGACCATAATATGGTTTTCATGGCTATAATATGAGACCATTTTATGGTCCTAAGGTTAGCTTAGAGTGGCAGCCGGAGTTACCAGCTCACATAGACCAATTGAGGATCTTGGTGCCACCGCGGGCTCAGACGACCCTCATCAGAACCAACATGTTTAATACACGAAGTTATAAATAATTCGAATATCGTTAATGACAGATCTATCAGACTGCCTAGAAAGGTATATCAAATGCGGAATACTAAAAAAGCAGGTGCTCAATGCTATCCACTTCTTCCACATCTCAACAGCTTCTGCAAAATCATTGGACTCAATTCCCACCCTCCTGTCGTGTTCACCGATCAGTAGTTTTAAGTGATTGCTGATTTTAGTTCAGTTCAATTGAGTTAACTGGTTCTTGCATTAAGTTCACCAGCTCAACTTAGCTCCACTTTAGTTCACCACCTCACATAGTTCAACAGTTCTTTAGTTCACCAGCTCTTCAGCTCACTTTAGTGTATCAGTTCTTTAGTTCAACAGCTTTTTAGCTGATCTGCTCTTTAGATCACCAACTCACTTTAATAGTATGCTGATTGGAACATGAATGGTACGAGTGGAATATACAAACGCGTTTGTTTAGGTGGAATCATGATGACATAAATATGGAAACAAGACATAAAAGCTGAGAAGGGAGAAAGAAATGAGAAGCGACAACGAAATGACAGGGTTGAAGAAAAAAGAATTTGTGAACTATTAAGCTGAAATGATCGAGTTATGCAAACTAGTTCGTACCGTTCATTAAAGTGGCCCGTTCTATTGAACTCTACCGAAGAGACAGTGTACCGTGGGAGATATTTTGACGTATCGTGGCCAGGGTTGTGTAGCTACCAACCTGTGTCAATTTATTTTTGTATCTTGAATACATCTTGTCTAAGTCAAATCTTGGATGTGGACATTAGCTCACAAATAAATGCACATTCTTTGAGAATTTGTAACGTCGTCTCTTTCCTAGCAAGTTCACCAGCATTCCGGAATACCCGGGATGCAGTCTCCAGAGTTTTAATGATTGCCTGGCTCCCCGTATAACATTGCCAACGTTGGTGACACCGTTGAGACTCAGCCTCTTGGCGACTTCTCATATCATATTGCCAATATTACAGCGTGATATACACTGAAAATATCTGGAGGTCTTTGAGCTATATCAAAACTAAGTTCTTTACAGAGTACATAATCCCAAGCCAACCTTGTCATTGAGCTAAGAAACATATGTACGACATAAAACATATTTCTCCCTGGCAGGGATCTTTGTGGTAAAGTTCCTTTTGAAGGGGTATACCATTCCTATACAGTCCACTCGATTGGCTACCATGGCACTACAATATGATATCCTTATGTGGCCGTAATTCTTGTACCCCCAGAATCATAATCATGCAACTTCTCTAGCCACAATATCAATCGGCAGCAGATGGAATAGGACTTACGGAGACTCCGACGCAGGCAGTTATCTGAACATTCACCAGTTTACTGGAGATAGATCGATTATCAGTCACCGCCCACCTCACTGCAATGCCGACCATGATGTATTATTGCTAGGTATACATGCGAAACAGGTTTCATACATGAATATACGAGCGACGTGGGCTTTCGTTACCTGTTCCAATACAATATGTCTAAAGGACAATTCTCTAGCTATGATTATACATTTTGATACCTCCATTCTAAACTAGGCTAAGTGCAAAAAGTTAGTTTTTCAGGAAAGACGATCAAAGTTTGATGAAATTTTTAAATTTGTGTGAAATTCCTTTATAATGCAAATCGAATGACCTGTACTGGCTTGTGAATAACTTTTGATTGGGTTGACGGATAAACACCAAATTTTGACTGAATATAATTTGGAATATTTAGAAATTAAATATGGAATCTCCCTAAAACTATGCTAAGTCGACTTAGCATGTTTTAGAATGGAGGTATCGATTTCCATTTAGTCGACGAAGTTACACGTGTGAAATGTTCTACCTCCTAATAAAGAGAATTCCATTTACCGCTAGATTCCAAATTGGCGTTAGAAATACTTAAGGGGTTCCTATTTCCACATTTTTTTTAGAGTTGTGGCCCCGAATCTTGCTTTCAAGCGTCTTCTGGTGAACAAAATCTGAATTAACCTAATCAAGCTATCCATATAGTTAACCTTACATGCGACAACAATACAACGTAAAAGCCATCCTATAACAAGACTACTAATTTCTTGAAATGTAGGGACGATTAGATAGTGTCCATCAACTCAGGGTCCATTTTGTAGACATGCCCTTGCTAAAAACATTTTGGTTTCTCGACAAGAGTTTTGTAACCAGGTTTTGAAGCGAAGATTAGATAGTACCCACATAGTTACTCCCTTGCTGAAAGCATCTTGGTTTTCCGGCAAGTGTCCAATGAAAGATTCTAAAAGACTTTCCAGGCCTTTCAACAGGAACGAGAATAGACCAATTGGCCTGAAGTATTTTGTCGTCAGTGATATTTTTCCCATTTTCAATTTGAATTCCACTTAGATAAACTTTCATCTATTGGGGATATAAGACATCTTAATGCAGCTTTCATAAATGCTTTCCAACTGCATTTCTACTGGAGAAATGTCCTCTGGACTAGGTGATCTGAAGGGCTCAAAGCTAATAATCGCTAAGCTTAATCTGGATTTCTTGGCCAACAGTTTAGCAACGTTTGTAGGCCACCCGTCTACCTTTCAGCAGAAGCAAGGATAGACTAATTGGCCTGAAGTCTTTTTGCCTAGACACTATTACATCTCTTAATATTTCTGACATAATCTAAATCAAATTTTCTTAAATTTTTCCTACCTAACCTCGTAACATAGTTTTGGACCCCATTTGGTTCCTTTGTCTACATTTTGTGTAAATTTTAGTAAAATTTGGAGAATGTTTTTGTTGTGGTTCTACTTCCAGGCATAAAATGAATGAGATTGTCACATAATATTAATTGAGGCCAAGAACAAAAACATTGACAATAACCACAGCAATATCAGATATTTTGTTGTATTTGTCTAAAGATGTTTCAAAATCATGCGACCGACGAACGACTCGTTTTCAGAATTTACACATGCTCAAGAAAAAAAATTTTGCTATTGTTGCTGATATGTATTATGTATTGCAGGTACAGTGGGTGCACAAAAAAGGAATCTACAATTCAAAGAAAGAGAAATAATCTTAAAAAGAAAGCACAATTGTCAAAAATACTATTGCAAAAAGTCAAAATATTTAAAAATTATTGGATGTGAATGTCATCTAAAACAAGTAAGAAAGTTTAGTCGGATAAACAGACTTATGAATCCCCTCACCTTGAGTCCCAAAAAATTTTCGTGAATTTAATTATTTTTTTGTTTTAATTAAATTATTATCAATTTAAATTGCATTTAATAACTTTTAAATACATACCGGTATAAATGTTAAAAACTGGTTACATTTGGGAGGTACCAAAAGGGGCGTGCCAATAACGACCAAAAAATAAAAAAAATTTGTTTCATATTTTTTGTTTTAAATGATGTTTTTGCTTATATTGAAATCGCCATATGTGGGAGAGACATATAAGAGACAATGGACTTGCATTTTATTTTATGAGGATTGATGTCAGATATTATAAAATTATAGAGAGGACGAGGTTTTATAGCCGTTCGTAACCCTCCATAAAACATGATATGCAATGTGAGAGCTATATTGGATGAGATCCACTCAGATAGAGGGTCATTCAACATTATTTGTGGTTTTTTATTTATGAGGTTTCCATTCAGTTACGCCTTTTAGGGGCATGGACATCCCAGTCGTATATACAGGTAGTAAAATTATTTTCGAAGCAAACTATATGTCAGCTACAGGTCGTGCAATTTATGAACCTTAAACCCGGAATTTTTGAATGAAATTTCTTATTAATAAATTAGTGTAATTCAGCGCCTTAAAGAGATAAGTCGATTTTCTGAAAAATATTACAAAGTTATATTTCGAAGTATGAGTAAAAGACAATGAACTTTTCATGTGTAAATGATCCCGACAATTTCTGCTACATCTGCGGAAAATATGTAATTAAAAAAATCGAGTAAAATAATCGAAGAAATATATGTGTAATATTTTGGTATACGAGTTAAAAATATGAACGAACCGTGGACACCTAGTATTTTGTGTAATTCGTGCCATGTAAATCTTACTCGATGGACTAGTGGAAGAATGCGGTAAGTAAGAAAATTAATGTATTACAATGTTTTGTGGAATAAAATGTTTTAATTTTAGACTTAAGGTGCAATTAGGAATGCCAATGATTTGGAGACAACCATTCATTCACGGTACGGACTGCTATTAATCACACATTTCGGCTAAATTGATAAAATACATAAAACATGAACATGACTGGCATATTTGTTGCGATTTAAAAGTAGTTGGTATGTTATGCCTCTGGGATAGCAGTGCTCGTGAAGATCATTACAGAAGAAAGAAATGGCCAACAAGAAAACACATTACATTGGGTGAAAACAACAAAAAATACACACTTCTCGTCAAAAAAGAAAACATTATTAAGCTGGGGCTCTTTAAAAATTTTGTAAAAGCCTTAAGGAAAGATGGCAATTCACTCTCATATTTAAAAAGTTTTATTAGTCTTTCTTTTCAAAAAATCGAAGAAGGAATTTTTGATGGGCTTAAAATAAGGAAACTGATGAAAGATGTAAATTTAGAATCATATTTGACGTCGGATAAAATTGCAGCATGGAGGTCGTTTAAGCTTGTGGTTTCAAATTTCCTTGGATCCAATAAAAGCCAGCAATATGAAACAATGATTAATGATTTGTTAAACAATTATGAAAAAATATAACACATATGTATGTATTCTTCTAACTTATTTTTCGCTTTATGTATTCCAACAGGTGTAAATATGTCCCTAAAAATTAATTTCTTGCATTCTCATTTAATCCTTTTCCCTGAGAATCTTATCGACGTAAGCGACGAACATGTCGAAAGGTTTCACGAAGAAATGAAGTCCGTCGAGCGTCGTTACCAAGGGCACTGGGATGAAAGAATGATGGGAGATTATATTTGGTTCCTCATTAGAGAAACCGATTCCGAAATCTACAAACGTCAACAAAGAACTCACAATTACTTCTAATGAAACTTGTACATGTAAATAAACTCAAATGTACATAATGTAAATAATAGTAATAAATAAAATTGCTATTTATACATTAAAAAAAAAAGATTTTTTGAAATTCTCTTACCTCTACCAAAAGGGCTATAATTTCTACATTTAAGCATAGATTTTTTTCAAATAGGCATTATTTTCTTCGCTAGGATGCAAACTTTTAAAAAATAAAATAAAATATTTTTTCTCGATATTTTTCTATTTTTTATGGTTTTTTTTCGTCCCAGGATTTTTGTTGTTGAAAAAATCTACTTTTCCAATTTCTTTAATGACTGTTACTAAACCACTGTTTCTACGTGAAAGAGATATTTCCAACATTGGTAGCCCACACTAATAGCTTCAATTTAACGTAAAAGTCGGAGTTATCGGGCATATACTCCAAAAATTATAGTGCAAATACTAAATACTAATACTACAAATACTACCTTCTACGATAATAGTATTTTTAATAAAAAAAAAATTTAAAATAAATTTATCTTTAAAAAATTTTTGGTTTTGATTTTATATAACAGTATGCCACAATCTATACAAAAAAAATAATTTTTAGGTCAGGGACACAAAAAAAAATTTTTGTTGCAGTGTAATTAATATTTCACTAAAAGTTAACTCTTTGTGGAGCAGGTACTAGAAGGAGTGGACCAATATGGCCCATCTTCGAACATAGCCGGAGATAGAGAAAAATATTACCGCATACCAAATTTTAAGTCAATCGGTCACTCGTTACGAGAGTTATCGTGCGTACCAGCTTGCAGACACACGGACGGACGGACGGGCATTGCTCAAATGACCCAAAACTGATTTCATATTTTTTTTATAAAACTGATTTTCAAAGCTTAAACCTTCTATACATTTTTTATAATAATGACCTTAACATTTATTAGTTTTAACATGTCCTTTTTTATTTTTAAAATGTACTAATTAAAAGGTAATTTTTATTTTATATATTTTATTTTTATTTATAATAATTATTTAGTTACATTATGTATGTATATTGCAAATGTCATAGAAACAATTACAAATGGTAGCGAATTTCAATTGCTTGGTAGAACAGACTGCAGTTTCGTATCATATTCAGAGTTCAATAGCAATAATGTATGTCTTTGACTTAAATCAGCTTGAAACACTTACGGCAGTAGTAAATTAGGTGTGAAAAGAACTACTGGCCAAGACGGTATTTTTTAATAATTTATAGATTTTATATTGAAAATCATTTCTATAAAACACTGTTCAATTTTAATATAAAGGTTGTTCCGAAATTTTGTACAGTTATGACAGAACTTAAATTTAAGTCTATTTCTGATTTCTGGGTGAGAAATTTATAAATTGTATCTGAAGAAAGGAATATTTTATTCAAAGCAGTTACTATAAATAACCCAAAAGAAAACTATTAAAACACCAAAATAAAAGATTTCTATGAGGCTTTCTATATTCCAAACCACTGTTCCCGAAAAACTTTGTAATTATGGCTGACGATGGACCTAGGCTAAAAGTGACTGATGGATGAGATAGACTACTCACTCTTGTCCTACGTCTTGTCTGCATACTTTTCAGTTTCATTTTGTGGCTTTTGGCAAAATTTTCTATTAACGTAAATTTTATACAAATGTTAAGGACAAACGTATAACATTCCATACATTTTTAAAGAAACCAATGGCTTAGGTTTAATTCATACAAAAGCACATACACACACACACAAATCAGATCTGATATACATAATTATAGTCACATATGTAAATGAAAATTGAGCAGCAGCAAAAAAAAGGAAATGCTCTTAATTCTAAACCTTAAACTTGGAAGTGGATGTAATATGAGTACCGACTATCACATATCCTAGTTGAGGTTACAGGCATTGGTCCTGGAATGGATACCTATATACGAGTAATGCTTTGAAATCTCATAAAGAAAATAGCATGTCTAAAGATTATAAGGCATAAATGTGGAATTTACAAGACATTCAAAGAGAACTGGGAAGAAAATAATTTGTTCCATAAACAAGTAATTGCTTGTCCTTTTAGTACCTAAAAAACTGAGGTCCAGGATATTAAACGATTAAGCCTGGTTTCTATATTTAGACAACATGTCACCACAAGGACATACATGTTTTATTCCAAAGCCTTGAAGAGGAGTATCCGACTTTTGCATTCATATTAATTTCTTCAAAATACGTGAAGCGCTAAAAAAATATAAAAATTCGCACCTTTATCTATGAAATTTGAGGTATTTCAATTACATATATTCAAGAATCAACTAAAAAACCCCCAAAAAATAATAAGAAAAGATTCTAATTCAAACCCCAGCTACTGTCTCCGTGTTTCTTCTTTGTAAGATGAGTATTGTGTCTCTAGTAAGTCCTTTCCAAAAATTTCCTACGATTCTTGGCTTTTTATTTTCAATTTTCATTTATATTTACATGTGCTCTTTGTCGGAAGTACTCAAGGAAGAGTGAACGCCAGTTGCCAATTGTGTGTGTGTGATTACATGGACTCTCACGCGACACATAACTGTGAGTGTGTGTGTGCGTATTGTGAAAAATAATAAAATTTCTAATACTCCGACTAATTATGTATATTTAGCCACAGGTTAAAATGTCAAATACTCGTAAATCACTTTTGTATACATTCACGAATACAGTTTGTGTGTAGAGTGTGTGGGGGGGGGGGGGGGCGAGTGTGAGTTTGTTTGAGGATAGTGGGTGTGGTCCTCACATATTTTCCGGCAAAGGAGATTTCGTGTGTGTGTGTGTGTTAGAGCATTTGTATGCATGTATGAGCTCAGTCGAATGAGTGATTGCAAGCTTGAGCCTGATGAGTGAGGGAGAAAGACAGTCATTAGCAGTTCAATGGCAAAATATCCTAACGGCGCACGCTGGGAAATATGATGACATATGGGAATGCTGTTTTATTGTGGATAACATTTAAAGAAAATACCTTAAAATTTTATGAAAATATCCGCAGGCGTTTCGAGTTATGACCATCGAGAGTTTGTCTTTTTCAATAAATTTATTAAAATTCGACTGGACTTATAACATATAATACAGTTATATTCATGTTAATTTTTGTGTATAAGACGTCTTTAAATAAAGAGATATTTCAAAGTAAAAATACAGTTTTTTTTGTTTTTAAAAAAAATATCCACAGCAAATGTAATACCACTTCTTTGGATCACGTGGGATCACTACCATATGACATAGAGAAGAGCGGTGACTTAGTGATGAATCCAACAGTAACTAGTTTATCTGCAACTTTTGCCGTTAATGGAAGATTTTTGTGCTTTAAATTAGTGATTTTTTACTTTAAATACAGAAAATATGTGTGGGAGCTACATTTATCTATGAACCGATTTTCCCAAAACATATCGACCGATTTTCTTGGTCCAAAAAAATAACTTCTACGAAATTTCGACTGAAAGTTTGTAGTGTCCTACACGCTGAAAAAAAATCGCTTCTGTAGTATATTGTCCCAAACATATTCGGCTTGAAACATATATATGTTTAGGGTACACTCTAAACATATAATATTTGGTACACACAAATGTTTTGTATTTGGAAGATATTTTTCTAAACAAATATTTGTTAATATCCCAATGTGACCGTTATTTCGAAACAAATATTTATTTGCATTTAAGTATTCATAAAATACATAAATTGTGTTAAATTTTCCAGTAATTTAAAGTTAAATTATTAGAAATTTTTAATGTTCGTAAAAATAATAAATAATAATAATTGAAATCGTATAATAAAGTACTTAGAGGATTGACAACTGATGATGGCTTGGAATACTCAGAAATTTGAAATGATTGATTTAAAACAGAAGTTAATGCTGCATGTGGTATCATAACTGGTAGTAACAATTCGTAACCAAGGAAAAATAAGAACTGAAATTCGAAAAAGTCAGCAAAAGTTTTGGAAATCTATTTTAAATAAAATATATTTGGAAAATATCCTAAATAATAATTTTAATTGTATTTAAACACATATTTTATTTGAGAAATTTAGTTTGCGAATACAATTTGTTGCAATTTGTATTAATATATGCGTTCAAAATATATTTTATTGATTTTCAAATAAAATTTATTTGCTAAGAAATATATAATATTTAAAAATTTGTGTTCCAAATATATTTTTTTTTTCGTTTCAAACATATCAAAAAAGGAGATTTTGTCCCGTGTATGATCAAAAATAGCGATCTTAATAATATTATTCGGATTATCTGTGTAATTTTTATAGTTTACTTTTTCTACAAAAACTATAAAAATATAAATAAACGCTTGTGGAGTTTTTGTGGAAAACTATATTTTGTTTTTAATTCAGCTTTTATTTTATTAACAGTCGGCAACCCATTATGTAAGTGCATTACATAGTGCAGAACTTCAGCTTTCAAAAATATTACAGACTATGATTTTATCTTATTTAAGTTGTTTTGGTTTCAATTTCAAAAACATTATGCGGTTTTGTAGAATTTTAATGCAATATTGACAAAAGAAATTTTGAACTTCAATGCTCTATATATTTCAAATGCAGCAACACACAATCAAGTAACTCAAATAGATTTTTCACTAAATTTTGTCAGCCTTAACTAAAAATCAAGTTCACAGTACTTGGTACGATATTCTGTTTTTTGCATTAATTTCCACAAAGTCGCTTTTGTAGACCCACAGTGCGCTACACTGTAACGGAAAAAAAATCTGGGTACACCATTTTCATCTCCAAAGAATTCTCTTGAAGATGCTCCAAACTGTAGGACTCTATCTCTAACGGTATAGTCATGATATAGAAAATACTGTTATGCGCGCGTATTTACCCATTTTTCCCATTGTGCAGCGTATTCAAATTACAATTATTTAATTAGAGAGAAGAAGAATTTAGTCGTTCAACAAAGTTGAATATTCGAGTTGAAAAAACAAACCCACAAAAAAAGAGCGTCCAAAGAAGTAATACAAATTCAAACCTGGTAATCCGGAAGCTGTTCGAAACTGGATCTTCACCAACTAGTTTGACAACGACTTGCATATGTTATTTTATGGATACTATTGGAATGTAAACATATCTCCTCTACAAAGTTTGATTTTTTTTACTTTTCCTTTAAATTATTTTTTTTTAAATGTTATAGTTAGAAACTTTTTTTTAATTATTCAAAGTGACATTTTTTGGCCTTCCGTGATTTGAACCTGGCTCTCCTGACGCGGTATCAGCATAACATTACACCTTAGCGCGCTCGGCCACAAACGAGTTCAAATTACCACTGTCCTGAGTTTATATAAGACCACTTTAGCGTATGAGTACTTTGAGTACTTGGCAAAGTTGTGCAAAATTTGATCTTATTCACTGCTTTGGATGTTCTCTTTATCTCAGTATTATAAATCGAGGTTTCCGGGTTCAAATCCCACTTTTTTTCTTTAAATAATATTTTTTTAATTTTATCAAATGTATTAAATTTTTTAAAACTTATTTTCCATAACACTATTTTAATATTTTATATTTGTCAAAAAAAATATAAATATTTTCATGACTTCTACAAAATAACATATTTGGAAGTGAAAAGAATCACTAACTGGATCTTTGAAAGTTCTTCAAATGTTATTCCTTAGGAATAACTAACATATTTTTTTGCTGGGAAGCTTCGACTTTGTGTCAATGCAATATACTCAAATTGTAAAGTTATGATTTAGTTGTGCGATAAGTGCTGCGACATTTTTTGGTGTTTTTAGGTTTTAAAAAATTCTTTGTCCAGAGAGAGCTCCAAAGTTACCTATTTCAGGGATTTTTCTCCAAATTGACATTTGTTAAAATTGTCAAATCTTCTTAAAAGCTGCACATATTTTAATGACATTTATACTAATGCAAAGCTCTGCTTATCTTCAAAACAGTGTATTGAAATATGCATCCTTAAATTATCATTTAACATTTTGTTGTCTTATTTTGAACTTCATCTAGCGAAATACCTTTGTCTGGATGTTTGTAAGCCTGTGTATTTTCCGGTACATATGTACATATGAGTGTGTGTGTGTGTGTGTGGGTGGGTGAGTTGACCGAAACTCATGGAATATTCATTGCCTGTAGGTGTTTTCCTGTCATGAAACACGAGAACACAACCGTAATGACTTTTGTTTGCCACAAAGTCAAGGAAAGATTTCAGCAGCTGAAGTTTTTAATATAAAAAGCGGAAAGATGTCAGTACCTTTAGCGGAATTCATTTTCATTTCTTAAAAATTGCAAATTTATATGTGAGAGTAGAGTTTTGAGATTGCATCAACAACAAAGGCCAATGGTTCAGGGCGAATCTTTGCAATTCAAAAGAAACATCAGGAACAGAGTTTTCAATTAAAAGATAAGACCACTAAAAATAGCCAACAGTTTATGTTTATTAAAAGGTAAAAAATAATAGATACAATAGATTGAAAAGTGAACAGAGAAAAAATTAACAGAAAAAAAATTTGCCTAATTTTTAAACATGTCACCAAAAGCATCTCAATCTGTCTGTCCTTCTGGCTGAAGCGCACGATAACTCTCGAAAGAAGTAACGGTTTGACTTCAACTTTGGTATGTGATAATATTTTTTATAATAATAAGTTCGAAGACGGGCCATATTGGTCAACTTATTCTAGTATTCTCCTCACAAAGGGTTATAATTAAGTACAATATTGATACTCTAATAACTTATATACCATCTATACGAATCATTTGTAATTTCCAATACACGAGGTCGGGCCCAAAATTAACCGACCTGAAAAAGAAAAGTCAAACAATTTTCTTAACATAACCTCCTACGAGGTCCGCTAGTTTTATTTCGGTCCTGACAATGCTGGTGTTGCCAGATGAAAACTGGAACTTCCATTGGAAAATATGACATTTTTTAGCATAACTTCACTCAGCCCGTTTTGTCATTTGAGCAGGAATTAATTTGGTTACAGTGTGTTGAAAATTCACTTCCAAAACCATGGTTTTTGAACGCTTCGACAGCTGCTTCAGGCGTCGAAAAACATTGACCAAGGAGATTTTTCTTGATGTGAGTGAATAAGAATAAGTCATTGGGTGTCAAGTCAGGGCTGTAAGGCGGATGACCCATCAATTCGACGTTTTGGACGGTCAAAAAGTCGCTGGTTTTAGCCGATGTGTGAGAGCTCGCATTGTCATGGTGCACAATGATTCGTCTTCTCTTGTTCGTTTTTCGAATTTCTCCGAAGACTTCAGGCAAACAGAATTGACCGTCTGCCGATGAAACAGGTTTTGCCGAAGAAACTTGCTTTGAAGTGGTTCTTCCACGAACAACTTTCGTTGGATTTGGCTCGTCTTCGAAGACCCACACGGTCGATTGCTGTTTTGTTCGGACTCATACGCATAGATTCAAGATTCGACACCTATGACGATCTTATAGACGTCTTTTGAAGCACCGCGATCGTATTTTTTCAAAATTTCTTTGCACCAATCGAACCCGAGCCTTTTTTTGAGCGATTGTCAAATTGTGCGGGATCCAACGAGAACAAACCTTTTTTACGGCCAGGTGTTCATGCAATATCGAATGTATGTGGGTGGAAGAAATGCCCAAGGATGCCTCTATCTCACGGTATGTCACATGACGATCGCGCACGGCATCAATGTTCTCTGGCACAACGCCCGTTTTTGGACGACCTTCGTCTTTGAGCGAGCGTCGGCCACGATTGAATTCATTTAACCAGTTTTTCACAGTGCTATGGATGGTGCTTCATCGCCATACAAAAATTTGAATTCATCGATGCACTCTTGTAGTGATAATCCACGTCGAATGTTGTGAAAAATGATCGCACGTAAATGTTCACGAGTTAATTCCATTTTTTGGCAAATTGATTTTTTCAAGTCACTGTAAACAACACAAATGATGGTCGTACGTCAAAACGTTCTGAGTACGTTTATGCTAAAAAAAGTCAAACGTTCCAATGGAAATGTCAGATGGCAGAAATATATATAGCAACACTCGTATTAGCTCGATACGCTTGTTTAAGCGACTTTCAATAGATTCAATACCCTATTGACAGTAACAACTCTTAAGCTCTTCATGGCTGGCAAATCTTTTCCCGCAAGTTTGGAAACAAAAAATGATCCAATTTTTTCCATGTTTAAAAATTTACTGAGTTTACTTTTGAGTGCTCAAAAAAACTAAACAACGTGGCGCACAGAGGTATTTTGAATGCAACAAATTAATTTTTCGACAATTACTTTTCATAAATCGAATTATGCAGGTCTATATATTTAGAAGTGTTTCAATAAGAACCGGTAAGGATTATATAGTAGGGCGGGGCCGACTATATAATAGCCCACATCTCCCTAATATGCGAAAATGGGCATTGCGATAAGAATTTGGCAGTGTTCATACATGTAATAAGAAACTTCTCTCTGCCGAATTTCGTACTGATCGGATATATAATACGGTTTCTACAGCGCTTACATGTCAAATCGGGTGAAACTTATATATGGGGGCTATATCTAAATCTGAACGGATTTTCTATGAATTTGGTGGTGTTCATTTACATTATAAGAAAACTCTCTTTGCCGAATTTCGTACAGATCGGATGTAAAGTACGGTTTCTACAGCGCTTACATGTCAAATCGCGTGAAACATATATATGGGGGCTATATCTAAATCTCAACCGATTTTCCCCGAATTTGGTAGTGTTTATTCGTGTAATGAGAGAACTCTCTCTGCCAAATTTCGTACTGATCTGATATAAAAACAGTTTCTAGCGATTACATTTCAAATCGGGGGTAACATACATATATATGGGGGCTATATCTAAATCCGAACCGATTTTGACCAATTTCAAAAGGGATCGTCCTTAGGCCAAAAAATAGCACAGTGCTACATTTCATCACAATAGGACCATAAATACGACCTGCACTTTGATTACAAGAATACATGGACAGACAGGCGGACATGGCTAAATCGACTCAGAAACTGATTCCAAGTCGATCGGTATAATAAATGATAGGTCTATATCTTCTCCTTTTGGGCGTTACAAACAAATGCACAAAGTCATAATACCCTGTACCAAAATGTGGTGTAGGGTATGAAACCTTAATTTTTTTCGTAAAAAATAATATTTCGTCATAGAAAAACTGCATTGAAGTCACCTAGATATTGTAATGCGAAAACTAATAAAAATTTGCATGCAACACAGTAGCTTATAGATGTAAAATATTTTCACTGCTAAAATTTAAATGCCGTTATTATTGAAATACAAACCATTCTTTTTAATTTAAGAAAAAAGTTATTTAAATTGAATATATAGTTTAGTAGATATGAAAGAATTAAAATGGCTTTATTTAAATCGGCGTTTGCATTTTTTCTTGGAATACAAAGAAGTTGGCTCGGTCGAGCTCGGTCTTCTGACTGAAGGAAATGAAGGCATAAAAATCCACCGTCTTTCACCGTCCGCTGAAAAACATAAATATTTTCTGAAAGACGATTATGCATTTTATGAGAAAAAATTGATTTTAAATGTAAGGCAGGGGCGTGGCCGATTTTGATGAATCTTTTCATGCATCTTTTGCTTATTCTAGGAAGTGTATGTACCAAATTTGAGAAAAAATCGATTTGGATTTTGATGAATCTTTTGCTTATTCTTAGAAGTGTATATACCAAATTTGAAGAATTTAGCATAGGTAGGAAACATTTTATGAGATGAAATCGATTGGGATTGTATGGGTAGGGGCGGTGGGCGTGTTCGATTTTGATGAAACACCACATTTTTATTAATTTAGTCAATCACCACCTTTAAACTTAAAACATATTTTTTCGAAGATTTCCACTTTTCAAATCAAATTTTTTTCAAAATAAAGGGTTTGCCAATAGGGATGGTATGATTTTGATCATATCATAATATGTCAAGCTTAAGCTAATTTTTTTTAAATAAAAAAAAAAACACTTTCCAGTCGATCTACGACCTTGACACCCATGCACAATATTAGCACACGTTAAGAGCTATCTTTTTTCCATTGACCGATTCCCGATCTGACGTACCGTTACGGAGCTAAAGCAAAAATAAACTTTCCGCTCACATTTGAAAATGATGCCAAGTCCATTTTTTCATTAAATCCAAAAAAAAAACACTTTCCAGTCGACCTACGACCTTGACATCCATGATCAATATTTTAGCTATCTTTAAGAGCTACACAGCAAATGAAACAATTGAATTGTGGCGAGAAAAATTCTATTATTTCAAGAAATTGTGATATTGAATGGCCTCCAAGAAGTTGTGATTTAACAACATTACACTATTTCTTGTGGGATTATTTGAAGTCATTGGTCTTTCGAAATAAACCATACTCTCTTCAAGCTTTACAAGTCAATATTGAACGTGCTATTCATGACATACGACTTGATTTAGTGGAAAAAGTGTTCAAAATTGGTTTCATCGAATTCGTTTTACTTAAAACTTAATAGTATCGATTGTACTTCACATTAAATAAAATACTTTTGAATTTCCATAAATACAAGTGTGTTTTTTTTTCAAAGAAATCATATCACTCTTATTAGAAAACCCTGTACTACCGCCATCTATAAGCCTGGTCGGCTAGTTTTGGGACCGACCTCGTAATGCATCGACCAACGCATCCACACACATTGAGCATTTCGTGCTTTTGGGCACTTTTTCCCTCCTCTTTGTTTAAGAGCGGAGCACATCTAAAACTCCTTACAGTAGCATCTGATCAATTTAATTCATAACGTAGCTATCCTATAATTTATCCAGGGTTTTAAGGAGAATTGACTAAGGAGAATTGATAGACCAAGCCGGAAAATCCTTAGCTCCTGTATGGATCGGGTTTCCCCTGTAGTCCAGAAACTATCATCTCTATTGATGTACCCAATAATACAAGCGTTAAACCTAAAATGTTCCGTAACCTTATGGCTTAGGATTTGTTATATTTATACCCTACACCACACTGTGGTACAGGGTATTATGACTTTGTGCATTTGTTTGTTACACCTAAACGGAGCATTTGTTTATTATACCGATCGATTCAGAATCACTTTCTGAGTCGATTTAGCCATGTCCGTCTGTCTGTCCGTCTGTCTGTCCATGTATACTTGTAATCAAAGTGCAGGTCGTATTTATGGTCCGATTGTGATGAAATTTAGCATAGTGCTCTTTTTTGGCCCAAGGACGATCCCTATTGAAATTGGTTAAAATCGGTTCAGATTTGGATATAGTCCCCATATATATGTTTCACCCGATTTGACATGTAAGCGCTGTAGAAACCACATTTTACATCCGATCTTTATGAAATTCGGCAGAGAGAGTTTTATTATTACGTGAATGAACACTACCAAATTCGGAGAAAATCCGTTCAGATTTAGATATAGCCCCCATATATATGTTTCACCCGATTTGACATGAAGGCGCTGTAGGAACTGTATTTAAAATCAGATCAGTACGAAATTTGGCAGAGAAAGTTCTCTTATTACATGAATAAACACTGCCAAATTCGGGGAAAATCGGTTCAGATTTAGATATAGTCCCCATATATATATGTTTCACCCGATTTGACGTGAAAGCGCTGTAGAAACCGTATTTTACATCCGACCTGTACGAAATTCGGCAGAGAAAGTTCTCTTATTACATGAAAAAACACTGCGCAATTCGGGGAAAATCGGTTCAGATTTAGATATAGCCCCCATATGTATGTTCCACCCGATTTAACATTTAAGCGCTATAGAAATCGTGTTTTATATCCGATCAGTACGAAATTTAACAGAGAGAGTTTTCTTATTACATGTATGGACACTGCCAAATTCGGGGAAAATCGGTTCAGATTTAAACATAGTCCCAATATATATGTTACACCCGATTTGACATGTAAGCACTGTAGAAACCATGTTTTATATCCGATCAGTACGAAAATCGGCAGAGCCGGTTTCTTATTACATGTATGAACACTGCCAAATTCTTATCGCAATGCCCATTTTCGCATTGGTAGGTAGGTGTAGGGTATTATATAGTCGGCCCCGCCCGACTTTCTGTCTTTCCTTGGTTTAAAAATGCGTTTGTGTATTTATACAATTAGAGCTTTTCTTTAAGGTCTTGACTAGGACACATCGATATATGCCAAAATTCGACAATATTTACATATGTACATATATCGTTATGTAGTTTTCCTCTTTACTTTTAATTTGCATACTGGACCAGGAAAACAGCAACATAGATTTTTGAAATATATACACCCAGGAAAATAATTTATTCGAATTCGATTGTAACAATAAAAAAATAGTACTAGCAACAAATAGTATATTGCCTACACCGTCTTTCGGTTGTATTTATAAATAAATGGTTGAAACAACAATAATAACATGGAAACGATCAAATGAAAATGCTTGCAAGTAAATCGATGGTTGTATCAATCGAATTAGGATTGTTTTTTCATTGACAATTTATTTGCATTATAGTACCATATGATCGATTTTTGGTTGTGACAACCAATGTTTTATTCTTGACAACAGAAATTGTATCAATAGACCAAAGATTATTATTGCAACGAATAATTGGTTACTACAACAGAAAAAATATTAATAAATAATCGTTTATTGGTTACCCCAATCATTTCCCAAAATTGTAATTTGGGAAATACAACCGAAAGATTGGTTGCTGTTCTTTTGCTGATACCTGACAAACAAAAAATAAAATTACTCGACATAAATAGATCTTCAACATTTTGTTCAAGAACGGTATAGGTAATCAAAAGTAATCTCGTGGATAATAATGTGTGGAATGCAGAATATGTGTGCAAAATGTTTTACATAAATAAAAAATAAAAGCAACAATCATGAAATTGAAAGCACAGGGTTAAGCGATATTTGCATAAAAGTTTTGTGTTTTTTTTCGTGTACTAAAATGTGTGTCAAATATTTCCACATCTCATAATAGTGATGGATTTGTAATATGGCATTTTTAATTTTGTTACCAATTGTTTTGTTTTTTGTTTAATAAATAAAATAAAAATGAATGAAAACTGTTTTTAATTAATTGTCGGTAGTATATGACTGACAAATTGTCAGAACAACCAATTTTTAAAACAGTTGGTTGTGGCAACTACCACAGATAATTTTAGCCACCATTTTCGTAGTTGGCGCAACCAAATATGATTGTTGTCAACATGGAAGCAGAAGTATACCACAACCAAAATATTGGTTGTCCTGATGGAATCGCTTGATAGTAGACAGAACTACCAAAATTCGGTTGGCAAATAATTCGGTTGAGGCAAACAAACTGTATTCTGCGTATACATATATAGGAATCTAGTCCTATCTAATCTAAGCTGATTCTGTAAATATTAATCTGGTGTTTTGTTCGTGTTTCTATGTAATAGAATTTTTACTTAAAAGGTCAGAAATCGATGTCGTTTTTTATTGGATTGATTCTGTCTATTTTGTGATTTAAACTTTTTTCATAATTTTAAAGGAAAATCATTGGCACTTTTTCTTAAAAATTGTTTTAAAAAAGAACGAGGCAAATGGGGCTACATGAATTTTAAGTTGGTGTCATAGAAGTGCACGATGCAAAATAAAGTTGCTCATGCAACTGATGCATTTAAAAACGTTAATTTAACAATATATATAGGGTATCACCCTATACATTAATATATGTATAGGGTGATCCATTTCGAGGTTCCCTACTTTTTTAAAGACAAAAACACAGACAATTCAAATTGAATGAGGAATGTTTCTTATCATTTGAAAGAACATTCTTTGGCAGTTATTTTTTGAAGATTATGTCCATCAAATGTTGGCCGCGGCTATGTCTCAGATGGTCCATCCGTTGAGTCCAATTGGATTGGATCACCCTTTACCTGAAAGTACATATCCCCGACATTACAAATGAGCCTTCATTTTTAAAATTCCCTCCACGCGTTTGCATAATACATAACTTCTGAAATACGGCTTTCAGATATTCGTATTCAGATTTCCATAGTAAAAGGCATATGCAAATTTTCAAGACAATCGGGAATGTCGACCAGATTTTTTTCGAAAAATCGTTCCGTTTGACATGCAATGAGTGTTATACATATAATATTGTGTGTGAAAACGGAGCGAAGAGGCTTCATCTAATATATCTATGGTCGGAATAACTATGAACATTCAAAACTTCCACACAGACTGTTTCTTGTAATGAAGGTGGGTGCAAGCCCTCTGCAATGTCTTTATAGCAAACATCTTTAAAATTATAACCAATTTTTGTCAGTGCACCATTTGAGTCTGATTTAGTCTTTGGGGTTTTATTTCTAGTTTTCTATGCTCGAATTTCTGTGCAATTATTCCAATCGCTTGACAGCCTTCTGGTCAAATTTTTGATTAGAAAATTTCCCAAATTCATGAACTTCAAATACTTCAGGGCAATTGCTGCGAGTATCTATGTATCTCTCCTATGTCTCATTACAAAGGAAATAACAAAATAGTGGCCGGGAGTGGGCTTGTTTAATGTTTCGCAGCAAAACCGAAAGGCGGCACTGCCGCAGCTCGGCTGCTAACTTAAACTGTTAATTTCCATATACAGGCAATAAATCAACTTCGAAATCAATGGCAGTAAATAGTATAACACTAGCTAGGACCTGCACACCCCCACCTCCGTGCCGCCGGATGTGGAAATGCTTTGCCGTACGGCTTTTGTGAGAATGCGAGTGATGGACGCCTATATCCGGTTACCCACACTCATTCGTGTGAACACATAGATAGATATATGAGTGTGTACGTGGGGGGTGGGGGATGAGAGGACAAACGCTACAACTGAATGTCAAGTGATAGTAGAATTGACTCTATCTCATCTCCATCTGCTGAATGAAGGGAGAACCCTCTCTGACCAGTTGCTAGTTCATGTTGTTGCCATGGCTAATGGTGCTGTTGTTGTTGCAGTCCAATGTAACTGTACCCATAATTAGCTCAGATGAGTGGGACATATCAAGTTCTCACACACACACAAAAACTCACACACTTACATTTACCCTTACCCACTCTAACACTAGCCCACTTGTCAAAGGACCAAAAATGAAATTTTGAATTAGATCCTACATCAGCAGCAGCAACAGTCATCCGACCATCCCTTTCCTAACACTTGATGGGCTGCAAAATATGTGCAAATAAAAGCTTTTGTAGCCAAAGTCTCAGTGCGAAAATTCCCACATGAACGATAATTCAACGGCAGGACCCGGACAACAAACAGGACCAGCATTTGCAAATCTTTGTACTGCGAATGTAATTTATGGACACAAACACGAGGAGAAATAAACAATGCCGAATGAAGAACATGATGAAATGATATATGAACTTGCACAAAACCAACAGGCAACAGCAACACAAACAACAACAACATCAGCAAACGGACAACAACTACTGGACATTTCACCAATTGAGAATTTGTTGAAGTCCACCAACAATAACACACACAAAAAAAAAGAAATAAAGGAAACAATCGCCTAGTGGTGTTGAAAGCACTTCAGCGTGTTCTCAATAGAATTTAAAAATCCTTAAAATTGGAGAAAATCTAATATTTTCGCTTAATTTGTTTGTATGGATTTTCTACTATCGCTGCTTATCTAGTCTTAATCTATAAAGGATTAATATCCTTGCAATACTGTAAGTTCGGTCAGATCGCTCATTGGCATAACAGGAAAAAATCTCTGGCATGACGTTGAAATTTGCATCATTAAAATTTTAATGAAAATTTTTTAAGACAATTTTAGGGTCTATTTCAGTAGATGAACCTTTGAAGGTCATTATTCCCGCGAATGGTTTCATTTAAAATAAATCGGAAATTATCAATTTTCAGTCTAACTGGTCGGAATTTTGTTCTTCTATTTAAGAAGTCAAATCGGTGGGACCTTTTTAAGGGGACTATATCAAAATATGAACCAATGGAGACACTTAGTTCTGTGAATGTTTTTGGATTATATTCAATTGGAAATGACAAATTTCAGTTCAAACGGGCATTAAGAAAACAAATTCGGAAGGGGGGTTATACATATCATACAAACCCAACAAGCATTTTTCGGTATGCATTGCCAGCTCTTGAACTCTGACTGCTGTTCGGACCAACTTTGGCAATAATGTTTATTGATATACCCATTGAGACAAAAACGAGCCTCGTCGGTTAAGACAGTTTTTCGATAAAAAAAAAACAAGTAAAAGCGTTAAGTTCGGCCATGCCGAATCTTATACTCGTATACCCTCCACCATGGATTGCATTCAATTCTATTACTGGAAAAATCTTTGGATATGGAGCAAATCATGAAACGTTCCTTTTTGTTTAAGCAAATTATTAAAAAACCTGTAAGGAAAGACAGAACTATATAATACCCAACAACTCCCTAACAATGCGAAAATGGGCATTGCGATAAGAATTTGGCAGTGTTCATACATGTTGATTACGCCGGCGGGGGCGTAGGGGAGCAAACGACGAGTTTACGTTTACTCCGAGAATGTTAATAAAGAGAGAATAGGGAGAAATAGAATACAAATAAAACACGATTAGTTTCAATGTAATAATAGGCAAGGTGCCTGAGGTTTATTGTTGTTTTTGCTGCTAAGTGTGTGGTAACGAAGATTTACCTTAAATATATTTGTACAGCAAGATGTACTTATTCGAGCGACGGTCCAAGATGGAGAGAGGTGGCGGAGCAAGTGTCAAGAACAAGGAAACGAATCGTTACTCGTTAAAATCTGCAAAGCTAATACTACAAGGATGTAGTAATGAGGAGTAGGCAGATTTTAACGAGTATGTATGCCCGATAAATTGGCCAATATATGCACCGAAACAAATCAATGACATAAACGAAATTCAAAGGAACATTCTAACTTAAACATTCCGGCCACCTTGCAACATCGAGGGGATGCTGCAACTAAGTATAATTAATATATATTTTTTTTTTTACATAATTTTTTCGATATGTATACATATATGTGTGTGTATGTATATATAGTATATATATACGGGCCCCGCGAATGGAATGGTCATTAGGGACCGCAACCGGATGGGTCATTAGGGACCCCGCGAAAAGGAAAGGTCATTAGGGACCGCAAGCGGATGGACCAACAAATATATATACCACGCGAAATTAATGGTCATGAGGGACCTCAAACGATCAGGCTATTGTGGACGCCGCGAAATTAATGGTCATTAGGGACCGCAAACGAATGGGCCATTATGGACCCCGCGATAGGACAGGGCCATTAGGGACCCTGTGACGGAGCCATTAGAGACTCCGAGCGAGAGCCACAAGAACTCCCACAAAAGGACAGGACCATTAGGGAGCCTGTGACGGGTCATTAGAGACCACGAGCGAGGGCCACAAGGACTCCCACAAAAGGACAGGACCATTAGGGAGCCTGTGACGGGTCATTAGAGACCACGATTGAGGGCCACAAGGACTCCCACAAAGGACAGGACTATTAAGGAGCCTGTGACGGGTCATTAGAGACCACTAGTGAGGGCCATTACGGACTCCCACGCACGAACAAATCTACAACTAGAACTAGCAATTAAATTAAAGATATAATATGTTTATAAGTAAATTAGTAAGGAACGCAAATTCAGTTTCCTAGTGAGTATTCAAATGTAGGCGAGATGGTGTTAATCTAGTTAGTTGCTTTTTATATAGACTCCGCGAAACATCGAGATATGATATTAACGTTTTTCAAAAGATTTAGATCACGACAAGTTCTAGTAATATTTCGAATTCAAATAAGTTATAAATATACGATGTAAATATACGATGTAAAGGAGGTGCGACGCTAAATACGAACGAAAGGCATTAGCTATGCTAATTTTTTATGAAAGTGTACGTGCTCGTTAGGTAGGAAGACCACCAGTAATTACCCAGCCAAATACAGTATTTTGAGCGAGCAACGATCCTGACGAATTTCGAAGAAAACCTTCTAGAAGAATTTTAGGATATATGTCAGCTCCTATCAAAATATCTACCGGGCGAGAATCAAACAAATTCGAGTCAGCCAAACGAATATTGGGTAACTGAGCTTTGAGGTCCGAAGTGACCGCAAAGGAAGGTAGGTTTCCCGAAATGGAAGGAAGGACTATGGCGTTTGTCTTCAATACAATTTTGGAATCAACGCAAGAGCTTATATTCAATTGACAACTTTTTCCAGAAGTGGCCGAAACTACACCGTTTATTCCAGAAATATTATTAGCGATGGTACGATTTGACGGAAGCTTCAACCGATTTTGAAGACTGTCCGATATAAAAGAGCCCTCTGAAGCTGGGTCAATCAACGCCCTAGCAGAATACGAAACACCGTGATGAACGATATTCACCATGGCTGTTCCCAATATGACAGATTTATTCTGCGCGACATGAAAAGATTGACGAGATTCACATCCAGCCGATGTGGATGGTTCAAAATGCTCAAATGGAGGAGTAGAAGGCACATTCGCATTTGCTGTGCTTGCCACTCGAGTCGAATTACTCGGAGTGGGCTCTTCACGATGCAACAAAGAATGATGATTCCGATTACATTTCAGACAACGACGTCTGCTATCGCAATTTTTAACTTCGTGGCCTTTACGCAGGCAATTTACACATAAACGGTGGCGTTTGGCTATAGCGAATCGATCCGAAGGCGTAGAACTTAAAAAACGTGGGCACGAGTAAATTTTATGATTTTGATCAGGGCAAAGAATACAACCCGGTGGAGAAGAACGACAAGGTCCCGAAGATGCCGCATTAGTATGAGCATGGACTTTCTTCCCTTTTAAGTGCTTTGGAGATTCATCTCCCCTCATACCATGAATGCACATAAGTGTGCGAATTCTCTCAGTCAAGAAGGCATCCAACTCTTTCCACGATGAAAGAGACGATTTATCCTTCACACTTTGCTCCCATAACGTTTGCGTAAGTTTAGGTAGCCGTTGGAGGCAAATGAATACTAAAATGGGATCCCAATTATCAGTCAAAATCTCGTAAATGGACATCGCCGATAGACATCCATTTATGCCGCGCTGGATTGACTTCAATCCTGAACTTGTTTCGATTTCGAGGACCGGAAGCGAAAACAGATTTTTCAATTGATTGTGGGCGAGAAGCCGAGGATTGTCGTACGAATCACTTAATGCTTTCCACGCGAGAACAAAACTACGATTTACTAGTGGAAATTTCGAGACAATCTCGCGAGCTTCTCCACTAGTCTTACCAACCAAATGACACAAGCGCTCGATGTCACTTAAACGAGTGTTGTTAATATAGACTGCGGTAAACAAGTCTCGAAATGTGGGCCACGATAAGATATCGCCCTCAAAAACGTCTATGTCACATGGCGGGAGCGAAAGATTATGTACGCTGTCACTAGTTAGTTGGTTACTTCCCATGCGCGAGTTCCTATCACAATTTTCAAAGCAAAATGCAGTCGGAGAATCGACTTGAGTACCGATTTCACGAGATGTGTGTGTTGACGTACTCATATTGTTCAAGAAGCCTGTATTTCGTGTGTCGCCGAGAGTTTGTTGTGCCAATGAAACAACCGAGCTACTATTAGTCGAATTGAGGGACAACCTACGAGAGCTATTTTTAAACTGCACCAATTTTCTGTTGATAGCGGACAGACAATTCATATATGTTTGATGGGACACATCATATTTACTGTCCACCGAGTCGATGTCCGCTTTCCCCGCGTCTTTGGAAGAGGACAAGTAATCAATACACTTTTCGAACATTTCCTGGGTGCCAGACCAAAGTTTGTTTAACTCGGAACTGCGAACCTCAAGACCATATACATCTATATCCTCATCTTTTATAAGACGAAAATATGTGTCAAACTTGACTAGAGCATCCGAAGCTCTTACAAATAAGTCAAGGGGTGTAAGAGACATTTTTAAGAAGTGTTCTTTCAAAGATAAACGCTAACCAAATTTCGAAAAAGGGACAAAAAGAATCGAATATCGCTAAGTGGGAAGATTCCAACAAAATAAATTCGAAAAACAGCAATGGCTTATCTAAAAACTCCAAATTAGATCAAAGAAAGAATCCAAATTCCCAAATTGCAAATAAATGACCAAAAACGAATAAGTTCTTAAAACAAATGCAAAGGTAATTCCAAAAGATTACGAATATTGATCAAGATTGTTGCGATAAAGTCCAAAATATTTCAAGATATTTCTTGCAGTGTATCGAAAATTCAAAATATTTTGATGAAATACTTTCTTGCGACAATAACGAAATTTATCTGTCAACTGCGTTACGAAAACTACCGAATGTAGTACATTTGTGTACGAATATACACAAATGAAAAGACCGTAAACGAATAATATCACAAATTACACTTTTATTTAAAAAAAAAAGTCGAATTGACCGAATGTAGGGTACACGGTGTCGTATAAGACCGAAAATAATTTATGTGTAGTGTACCTCTATCACTATTTCAAAAAATATCACGATAAAAATATTTAATTTATTTTTCATAAGAAACACGTTTTCCTAGAACCCACTGTAGGTATGAGATCGATGCAACCTCGTATGTAGTAGTTATGTTCGATAAGGTTCGAAGCACCACATTCGAGCAATGTTGATTGAATGTATGTACGAGTATGTTGGCTAAACGAAGCCAAGCAAAGGCGACATTAACAATGTACAATGTATGACCCAAACAACGAGTGAAGGGTGTAGCAAGAGGAGAGGTTCTCGTTCGAATATGTTGTTATTGTTACACTAAATGGGCGCTCTTGCAGCCGAAGGCAATGACAGTAGAAAACCAAAACAAACAATCGAATGTATAAACGAGCGACACTAGCACTACACTCTGCACGACCGAAATGATTTGTAATTATTTTAACAATTTAAACCGAACAAACCAAACCGAAACGAAATATTAAAAATATTAATGCTTTGTATATGGAATAGAATTATTCCCGAATGATTTTTAACGCGATTTAGCAACGAAATAGCGACGGTGTGGACTGTATATTTTAACGAAAAACCGCGATAGGGATTTCGAAAGCCGACCAAAATCTTTTGTTTTATTTTAAATAAATAAAAACATTCGCGACACTCACTAGCCTACTGAATGTACGTACCGATGTTTTTGTTGTAAAATGATGGTTTGTTGATGAGGTGATGGACGAAGGTTTTGTTGATGAGTGAGGGAGGTTTTCCTTGACGAATAGCAGCAAAAACCAATTCCACGACGATGTAGGGCAGCGGTAGCTCAAATCCGGCTCGAAGGACCAATGATTACGCCGGCGGGGGCGTAGGGGAGCAAACGACGAGTTTACGTTTACTCCGAGAATGTTAATAAAGAGAGAATAGGGAGAAATAGAATACAAATAAAACACGATTAGTTTCAATGTAATAATAGGCAAGGTGCCTGAGGTTTATTGTTGTTTTTGCTGCTAAGTGTGTGGTAACGAAGATTTACCTTAAATATATTTGTACAGCAAGATGTACTTATTCGAGCGACGGTCCAAGATGGAGAGAGGTGGCGGAGCAAGTGTCAAGAACAAGGAAACGAATCGTTACTCGTTAAAATCTGCAAAGCTAATACTACAAGGATGTAGTAATGAGGAGTAGGCAGATTTTAACGAGTATGTATGCCCGATAAATTGGCCAATATATGCACCGAAACAAATCAATGACATAAACGAAATTCAAAGGAACATTCTAACTTAAACACATGTAATAAGAAAACTCTCTCTGCCGAATTTCGTATTGATCGGATATAAAATACGGTTTCACAGCGCTTACATGTCAAATCGGGTGAAACATACATATGGGGGCAATATCTAAATCTCAACTGAATTTCGCCGAATATGGCAGAGTTCATTCATGTAATAAGAGAACTCTCTCTGCCAAATTTCATACACCCAGAAAAAAAGTTTATGCAACAAAATTTTTGTCCAAGGGATGTGGATAACAGTTTCTGGTGCAATTAGGTGTCACAAACACGAACAAAATATTAAAAAAAATTTGTATGGTAAATTTTTTTTTTTTAATAATTTTTTTTTAAAATTCCAGCTTTTATGGAAAGTACATTCAGTATTTGGACCATAATTTTTCAAGTATAAGCCTGATTAAGCCGTGTTATGCCTCAAATTAAAGGGAATTATGAGGGCTATATATGCTGCAAATGCCACATTCACGTAGAAACTTGGTAACAGTCGTCAAAAATATGAGAAAAAAAAATGATTTTTTTAAAAAAAAATACTTTTTCCTGGTACAAAAAAAAAAACATAAAAAATAGTAAAAAATCGAAAAAATATTATTATCACATTTTTAAAAAGCCAGCGTGCTAACGAAGAAAACAATGTCTATTTGAATAGATGTAAAAGTTATGAAGCATTTTGTAAATGTTAGGGAAATTCAAAAAAATCTTGTTTCATATTTTTTCGTTTTTAAATGATGTTTTTGCTTATATTGAATTCGCCATATGTGAGAGAGACATATAAGAGACATTGCACTTGCATTTTATTTTATGAGGATTGATGTCAGACATTATAAAATTATAGAGAGGACGAGGTTTTATGGCCGTTCGTAACCCTCCATAAAACATAATATGCAATGTGAGAGCTATACTCGTATTGGATGAGATCCGCTTATTTATGAGGTTTCCATTTAGTTACGTCTTTTAGGAGCATGGACATCCCAGTCGTATATACAGGTAGTAAAATTATATGTACGCAATACAAAGTAGTACGCGGCAGTCTTGAAAATATTGGGTGTCTACTTTCGAAGCAAACTATATGTCAGCTACAGGTACTGCAACTTATGAACCTTAACCCGGAATTTATGAATGAAATTTCTTATTAATAAATTAGTGTAATTCAGCGCCTTAAAGAGATAAGTCGATTTTCTGAAAAATATTACAAAGTTATATTTCGAAGTATGAGTAAAAGGCAAAGAACTTTTCAATGTGTAAATGATCCCGACAATTTCTGCTACATCTGCGGAAAATATGTAATTAAAAAAATCGACGTGCGTTTAGTAAAATAATGGAAGAAATATATGTGTAATATATTGGTATACGAGTTAAAAATATGAACGAACAGTGGACACCTAGTATTTTGTGTAATTCGTGCCATGTAAATCTTACTCGATGGACTAGTGGAAAAATGCGGTAAGTACTTTAAAATTAATGTATTACAATGGAATAAAACGTTTTAATTTTAGACTTCACGTGCAATTTGGAATGCCAATGATTTGGAAAACCAAACCATTCATTCACGATACGGACTGCTATTTTTGTCTATGTTAATAGACTGGAGTAGGAAGTGTCCAAGTATAGCTAACAGCCTAATAACGGAACCATCATCAAGTTCAACTGAGTACTCAACTCTGAGCGATTCAAGTTTGAGTCAGAAGTCATCGCTTTTAACCCAGTTTCAACTCATTGATCTAGTGAGAGATTTGGAATAAACCAAAGATAAGGCAGAACTACTTGCATCTGGGATGAAACAGTACAATAGTTTGGTCCCAGATGTTAATATATCATATTATAGAGTCCGTGATATACCTTACAAACAATTTTTTACAACTGTGGATAACAGACGCTTTTGCAAGGACATTCCCGAATTGTTCGAGGAACTTAATCAAACATACATTTCAAAGGAATGGCTTTTACTTCTTGACAGCAGTAAAGAAAGTTTGAAAGCAGTACTTTGACACAACGGAAATCAGAAACCGTCGATTCCCATTGCTCATGATGTCAACTGTAAGGATTCATACGAAACAATTGCTAAATTTATAAAATACATAAAATATGACCACGACTGGAAATTTGTTGCGATTTAAAAGTAGTTGGTATGTTATGCCTCTGGGATACCCGATATTTTGCACAACTGCATATTAAGCTGGGGCTCTTTAAAAATTTTTTAAAAGCCTTAAGGAACAAGTAAGAATGTTCAGTCTGGTAAACCGACTAATGAATCACCTCACCTTGGGTCTAAAAAAAATATTAGTAAATTTATTTATTTTTATGTTTTATTTAAATTATAATCAAATTACATTTAATAAGTTTAAAGTATGTATTGGTTTTAATGATAAAAGCTGTTTACTTTTGGTACAAAATGGTCCATTTGTGTGAGAGGTACCAAAAGGGGCGTCCCAATAACGGTCACTTTTCTCTGGACTCTAGGTACTATAAAAGCATTGCACAGTACGAAATTTCAAGTATTTGTATGCACTGGTATTAAAGTTATAAGCTGGTAACTTCTGGTACAAAATGGTCCATTTGTGTGGGAGGTACCAAAAGGAGCGTGGCAATAATTCACATTTTTCACTGTATTGTATGTACTATTAAACCATTACACAGTACAAAATTACAGGTCATTGTATGCACTGGTAATAAAGTTATAAGCTATTAAATTTTGGTTCAAAATTGTCCATTTGTGTGGGAAGTACCAAAAGGGGCGTGGCAACTTCGCCCATTTTTCTCTAGGTAATAGTGACTAATAAACTAATACTCAGAGGATCGAAATAAGTAGTATAGAAGTTATTAAATAATCAATATTTCACTAAATGTTAACCGTTTGTGGGGGAGGTTCTAGAAGGAGTGGACCAATATGGCCCATCTTCGAACTTAGCCGGAGATAGAATATAATATTACCATATACCAAATTTGAAGTCAATCGGTTACTCCTTTCGAGAGTTATCGTGCGCACCAGCCTGCAGACAGACAGACGGACGGACGGACATTTCTCATTCGACTTAAAATGACCCAAAACGGATATCCGCCGAACATACTTAAGGTCTTAGGTCACTCCTTCGATGTGTTACACTTTTGGTTCGTAGCAAATGATATATACCCTCCTCTCTAAGGTGAGGGGATAAAGATGGCAATTTTCTCTCATATTTAAAAAGTTTATTTAAAAGTCTTTCTTTTCAAAAAAATCTACGAAGGAGTTTTTGATGGGCCTAAAATAAGGAAACTGATGAAAGATGTGAATTTCGAATTATATTTGACGTCGGATGAAATTGCAGCATGGAGGTCGTTCAAGCTTGTAGTTTCAAGTTTCCTTGGATCCAATAAAAGTCCGCAATATGAAACAATGATTAATGATTTGTTAAAAAATTATGAAAAAATTGGTTAGAAATATATTTTTTTATATTTATGTATATAACACATATGTATGTATTCTTCCAACTTATTTTTCGCTTTATGTATTCCAACAGGTGTAAATATGTCCCTCAAAATTCATTTCTTGCATTTAAACTTTTTCCCGAGATCTTGGCGACGTAAGTGGCGAACATGACGAAAGGTTTCACCAAGAATTGAAGTCCATCGAGCGGCGTTACCAAGGGCACTGGGATGGAAGAATGATGGGAGATTATATTTGGTTCCTCATTAGAGAAATCGATTACGAAATCTACAAACGTCAACAAGGAACTCACAATTACTTCTAATGAAACTTGTTCATGTAAATAAACTCAAATGTACATAATGTAAATAAAAGTAACAAATAAAATCGCTATTTAAACAGAAATTAAAAAAAAAAATTGAAATTCTCTTAACTCCACCAAAAGGGCTATAATTTCTACATTTATGCTTAGATTTATTTCAAATGGGCATTATATTCTTCGCTGGGATGCAAACTTTTAAAAAATAAAAAAAATATTTTTCGATTTTTTTTCTATTTTTTATGTTTTATTTTTGTCCCAGGATTTTTTTTGTTTTGAAAAAAATCTACCTTTTCCAATTTGTTTAATGACTGTTTCTAGGTGAAAGAGATATTTCCAACATAGATAGCCCACATTATTAGCTTCAATTTAACTTATAAGTCGACCTGATCGGGCATATACTCCAAAAATTATAGTGCAAATACTAAGGGTACCATCGACGATAATGGCATATTTAATAAAAAAATTTTTAAAAAAAAATGTATCCATAAAAAAATTTTTGGTTTTGATTTTATACAACAGTATGCCACAATCTATACAAAAAAAATATTTTTAGGTATAGGACACAAAAAAAAAGTTTTTTTTTGTTGCATAGTGTTATTGGTCTAATCACGCTCATGTAAAGCCAGTCGGTCATATTTGGACGTAGTCCCCATTTTGAACCTATAGCTCTTCTGCACAACGACATCTGTGGGCCTTAGTAACTCTTTCTTCAAGATGATCTTTCCAGTACAGTTTCTGATCCAAGATTACTCCCAAGTATTTTACCTTTTTAGTTATAGCAATTGTCTTATTCAGGAATCGATGCGGGGTAACACGTGGGATCTTCGTTTTCCTTGTAAATAGACATATTTGTGTTTTGTCTGGGTTAACATTTAATCCCCTTTGTTGTGCCCAGTTATATGCTATGTTAAGTGCCTCTTCAACTCTTCTGCATAATAGATTTGGATGAAAGCCCCTTAGAAGTATTACAACGTCGTCTGCATAACAGACTGGTTTAAGTCCTTCATTGGTGAGGGCTTTTAGGAGACTGTGTATTGTCGTAACCCATAGAAGAGGCGATAAAATGCCCCCCTGAGGTATATCACGATTTACCTTGTCTCTAATTTTTACGTCATATGATCCACAAATAATCCACCTATTCCTTAGCATATTGTTGATCCAGTTTTTCAGCGCCCGGTCAACCTGAAACTCGTCTAAGGACTGGATAAGTGTATCGGTCTGTACATTGTTAAATGCGACCTCAATGTCTATGCAAACAGCAAGTTTATACATTTCTTTACTGAAGGACTCTTCTATGTGGTGCACTACCTCATGCAGAGCTGTTTCCACGGACCTGCCTTTGACATAGGCGTGTTGTTTGAATTTTAGCCTGTCAGCCGCTATTTTACTTTTGACCATGTTATTAATTATTCCCTCCATTGTTTTAACAGGAAAGAAGCTAGGCTAATGGGTCGATAAGCCTTTGGGGTCGCATAACTCGCCTTGCCAGGCTTTGGTATTAAGACCACCCTTGACTCCTCCCAGTTTTGTGGGGTATAAGAATGAGTTAGGCATACAGTGAACACTCCAGCCAGATGAGTTGATACCAGATCCACCTCATTCTGCAGAAGTGCTGGAAATATGCCATCCGGTCCCGCAGCCTTAAAGGGAGAGAAACTTTTTATCGCTTCTTTAACCATACCATCTGTTATATCCGTAATAGGTACTTGATGCAATACATTTTCATTCTGTAACTGTCTCTGTCGGTCCAGCATTACCAGTCGGAAAATGGGTTTTCATTAAGAGCCTTACGGAATTACTCTACAGTTCCCATTCTTTTAGCCGTGTCATCCACCAGTGTTTCGGTTTGGACATGAGTTTTTGAGAGGAACTTTTTCATTTTAGACATGCTGTTAACGCTGTCTACCTGTTCACAGAAAAGCCTCCGGGAGTTACGTTTCGCCGATCTAATGATTTTATTGTATTCTGTTGTAAAGACTGCGGACATCTTTGCCAATCGAGCGAATTTGTCCTGTCATCCAGGGTTTCTCATAGGCAGATTTCCTTTCTCGAAGTGGGCAACTATCGAATGATTTTTTCTTAGAAATTTTGTATTTATAGAAAATTTCTTAGAAATTTTGTATTTATAGAAAATTTCTTAGAAATTTTGTATTTATCGAAAATTTCTTAGAAATTTTGTATTTATCGAAAATTTCTTAGAAATTTTGTATTTATCGAAAATTTCTTAGATATTTTGTATTTATCGAAAATTTCTTAGAAATTTTGTATTTATCGAAAATTTCTTAGAAATTTTGTATTTATCGAACATTTCTTAGAAATTTTGTATTTATCGAAAATTTCTTAGAAATTTTGTATTTATCGAAAATTTCTTAGAAATTTTGTATTTATCGAAAATTTCTTAGAAATTTTGTTTTTATAGAAAATTTCTTAGAAATTTTGTATTTATCAAAAATTTTGTATTTATCGAAAATTTCTTAGAAATTTTGTATTTATCGAAAATTTCTTAAAAATTTTGTATTTAACGAAAATTTCTTAGACATTTTGTATGTATCGAAAATTTCTTAGAAATTTTGTATTTATCAAAAATTCCTTAGAAATTTTGTATTTATAGAAAATTTCTTAGAAATTTTGTATTTATAGTAAATTTCTTAGAAATTTTGTTTTTATAGAAAATTTCTTAGAAATTTTGTATTTAACGAAAATTTCTTAAACATTTTGTATGTATCGAAAATTTCTTAGAAATTTTGTATGTATCGAAAATTTCTTAGAAATTTTGTATTTATCAAAAATTTCTTAGAAATTTTGTATTTATCGAACATTTCTTAGAAATTTTGTATTAATAGAAAATTTCTTAGGAATTTTGTATTTATAGAAAATTTCTTAGGAATTTTGTATTTATAGAAAATTTCTTAGAAATTTTGTATTTATCGAAAATTTCTTAGAAATTTTGTATTTATCGAAAATTTCTTAGAAATTTTGTATTTATCGAAAATTTCTTAGATATTTAGTATTTATCGAAAATTTCATAGAAATTTTGTATTTATCGAACATTTCTTAGAAATTTTGTATTTATCGAAAATTTCTTAGAAATTTTGTATTTATCGAAAATTTCTTAGAAATTTTGTATTTATCGAAAATTTCTTAGAAATTTTGTTTTTATAGAAAATTTCTTAGAAATTTTGTATTTATCAAAAATTTTGTATTTATCGAAAATTTCTTAGAAATTTTGTATTTATCGAAAATTTCTTAAAAATTTTGTATTTAACGAAAATTTCTTAGACATTTTGTATGTATCGAAAATTTCTTAGAAATTTTGTATTTATCAAAAATTCCTTAGAAATTTTGTATTTATAGAAAATTTCTTAGAAATTTTGTATTTATAGTAAATTTCTTAGAAATTTTGTTTTTATAGAAAATTTCTTAGAAATTTTGTATTTAACGAAAATTTCTTAAACATTTTGTATGTATCGAAAATTTCTTAGAAATTTTGTATGTATCGAAAATTTCTTAGAAATTTTGTATTTATCAAAAATTTCTTAGAAATTTTGTATTTATCAAAAATTTCTTAGAAATTTGTATTTATAAAAAATTTCTTAGAAATTTTGTATTTATAGAAAATGTCTTAGAAATTTTGTATTTATAGAAAATTTCTTAGAAATTTTGTATTTATAGTAAATTTCTTAGAAATTTTGTATTTATAGTAAATTTCTTAGAAATTTTGTATTTATTGAAATTTTGTATTTATTGAAAATTTCTTTAAAATTTTGGAAATGTAGGAAATCTTTACTAAAATGTCTGTAGGAAAGTTTTCCTATAAATTATATAAGAAATTTTTCCTGTTATTTCTGTAGGAAATTTTTCCTAAAATTTCTATAGGAAATCTTTTCTAAAATTTCTATAGGAAATCTTTCCTAAAATTTCTATAGGAAACCTTTCTTAAAATTTCTATGAGAAATCTTTCCTAAAATTTCTAGGAAATTTTTCGTTAAACTTCTATAGAAAAAATTTTTCTTAAAATATCTTTAAGAAAATTTTCCTAAAATTTCTTTGGGAAAATTTTCCTGAAATTTTATTTTTGGATTACAGAAAAATGTTACTTATTCAAAATTTCTTAACATTTTTTACTTTTGCATTTTTTTTTAGAAATTTTGTATTAGTTGATTTTTTTTTTGAAAAATATTTTCGATTATTTTATTTATAGAAAATTTTCCGTAGAAAATTTATGAAAATATCAAGATTACATATTTTGTCTAACAGAATTAAAAAGTTTTTCTTAAGTTCTATACTGTTTGATTTGCATCAATTGTTGTAAATTTAAAATTTTCTGTCACTGACTTAAATTTATCTATAATATTTTTTTGCTAAAGTATCGTCAAATGTGCCGATTCTACTCTAGAAATGAATATTTTAGCAATAACTGAGATGTAAACAAATTCAGTTTGAAATCATTGATGCATTTAGATTGATTGTTTATTTTCTCTAGAAGCATATTTCTTTCTAGCAAAACAACTCTACAATATTTAAGTGAATTAAATTTGTGTTGTTTTATTTAAAAAAGGAAAATAATTTCAAATGTGTATTTACATATTTATATGCAAAATGCATTGAGAAACAAAAAAAACTAAATTCCATAATGAACAGTCATATGCATTACCACAAAATAACTGATGGACGATTCTCAATTAGGGAGGTTCACACTACGTAAAAATAGTCATAAATTTGAATGGACTTTTAGGATATATAGTACACAACTGGATGGATATATTTAAATAATTCTAAGGTGTTAAAAGAAATTCTTACAGAATTTTTTAAACAATCACATAGCATAATGTGAACTCTCCTTTCGTTTTGAGTCATTTATATGCACTGGCTTTTAAGATTCATTGCATTCATCCTAAAGATACATATATTTACAGTGGACAAGTGTGTCTGCGTCCACAGTTAAAATGTATCACAATTTCCAAACAATCAACATTTACATATCTCAATATCCTTCCAATTGACTGCTCTGCTTTTCGCTTCCTCGCTTGTCATTCTTCCACCACCCCTCGCATGTATATACTACATATGAATCATTGCTGTCGTCAGTCATATTTAAGATTTCTGTAAAATATTTCTTACAAAATATACATACATACATCAGGGAATATACATACTATGTATAATGTACATATGGTCGCAAATATTTGAGCTTCTCTATGTGTGTGGATATGTAACAGAGTCCTTAATGCATTAAATTTTCAACAAATTGTATGCATTCAAGTGTACAATATAAGGAGTTTCTGAAACACACAAACACTTAAATAGATTTCACCAAAAATTTGTTATCAATACTGGCTTTTGTTTTGTTCTTATCGTTGATTGATATGTTTGTTTTTTGCATTTGTTATTTTCAATATTCTATGAATATTTATATAAAATACTTAGAGGATATCCGAGTACACATTTAAAATAAAATATATGATGGTCTGGATAAATGACTTACATTTTGCTTTGCTGTAACTAAAAATTTTACACATTTTGTTTTTATAGAACATTTCAGACATTTTTTTATTTATCAAACATTTCAGACATTTTTTTATAGAAAATTTAATTGATACATATTTTTTAATTATAGAAAATTTCATAGAAATATTTTATTTATAGAAAATTTCATAGAAATTTTTTATTTATAGAAAATTTCATAGAAATTTTTTATTTATAGAAAATTTCATAGACATTTTTTATTTATAGAAAATTTCATAGAAATACTCTCCATTGTTATAGAAAATTTCATAGAAATTTTTTATTTATAGAAAATTTCATTGAAATTTTTTATTTATAGGAAATTTCATAGAAATTTTTTATTTATAGAAAATTTCATAGAAATTTTTTATTTATATAAAATTTCATAGAAATTTTTTATTTATATAAAATTTCATAAACTATTTTCATTTATAGAAAACTCATAAAAATTTTTCATTTATAGAAAATTGCATGGAAATTTTTTATTTATAGAAAATTTCATAAAAATTTTTTATTTATAGAAAATTTCATAGAAATTTTTTATTTATAGAAAATTTCATAGAAATTTTTTACTTATAGAAAATTTCATAGAATTATAAATTTTTTATAAAATTTAAAAAAAAAAATTTATTATAGAAAATTTTATAGAAAAAATTTCATAGAAATTTTTTATTTATAGAAAATTTCATAGAAATTTTTTATTTGTAGAAGATTTCATAGAAATTTTTTATTTGTAGAAAATTTTATAGAAATTTTTTATTTATAGAAAATTTCATAGAAATTTTTTATTTATAGAAAATTTCATAGAAATTTTCTATTTATAGAAAATTTTTTTTATAGAAAATTTCATAGAAATTTTTTATTTATAGAAAATTTCATAGAAATTTTTTTATTTATATAAAATTTTTTATTTATAGAAAATTTCGTAGAAATTTTTTATTTATAGAAAATTTCGTAGAAATTTTTTATTTATAGAAAATTTCGTAGAAATTTTTTATTTATAGAAAATTTCGTAGAAATTTTTTATTTATAGAAAATTTCATAGAAATTTTTTATTTATAGAAAATTTCATAGAAATTTTTTATTTATAGAAAATTTCATAGAAATTTTTTATTTATAGAAAATTTCATAGAAATTTTTTATTTATAGAAAATTTCATAGAAATTTTTTATTTATAGAAAATTTCATAGAAATTTTTTATTTATAGAAAATTTCATAGAAATTTTTTATTTATAGAAAATTTCATAGAAATTTTTTATTTATAGAAAATTTCATAGAAATTTTTTATTTATAGAAAATTTAATAGAAATTTTTTATTTATAGAAAATTTCATAGAAATTTTTTATTTATAGAAAATTTCATAGAAATTTTTTATTTATAGAAAATTTCATAGAAATTTGTTATTTATAGAAAATTTCATAGAAATTTGTTATTTATAGAAAATTTCATAGAAATTTTTTATTTATAGAAAATTTCATAGAAATTTTTTATTTATAGAAAATTTCATGGAAATGTTTTATTTATAGAAAATTTCATAGAAATTTTTTATTTATAGAAAATTTCATGGAAATGTTTTATTTATAGAAAATTTCATAGAAATTTTTTATTTATAGCAAATTTCAGACATTTTTTATTTATTGAAAATGTTATTTACTTTTTTTATTTATAGAAAATTTTATAGACATATTTTATTTATAACCAAATTTTTTTTATCCTAGAATTGCAGTTTTTAAGGTTGAAATTTTTTATTATAGAAAATTTCATAGAAATTTTTTATTTATAGAAAATTTCATAGAAATTTTTTATTTATAGAAAATTTCATAGAAATTTTTTATTTATAGAAAATTTCATAGAAATTTTTTATTTATAGAAAATTTCATAGAAATTTTTTATTTATAGAAAATTTCATAGAAATTTGTTATTTATAGAAAATTTCATAGAAATTTGTTATTTATAGAAAATTTCATAGAAATTTTTTATTTATAGAAAATTTCATAGAAATTTTTTATTTATAGAAAATTTCATGGAAATGTTTTATTTATAGAAAATTTCATAGAAATTTTTTATTTATAGAAAATTTCATGGAAATGTTTTATTTATAGAAAATTTCATAGAAATTTTTTATTTATAGCAAATTTCATAGACATTTTTTATTTATTGAAAATGTTATTTACTTTTTTTATTTATAGAAAATTTTATAGACATATTTTATTTATAAACAAATTTTTTTATCCTAGAATTGCAGTTTTTAAGGTTGTTTTTGGGAAATGGTCTTTAGTATTTTTATAAAATTTTCTGTAGTAAACTGTTTTGTCACATTTTTGGTACGTTTTTTAGGAATTGTAAATTTCCACCTTCTCTCAGATTCTTCACTGGGTTTGAATGTATTTCCAAAAACTTTAGATTAAAATATTTCGCCATTGAAGAACGTTATGCCATTTTCCTGGACAGCGAAAAGATGCCTCTGATGCGGCAGCAATGCATCTTAGGGGATCCTCTTCAATGCAACAGCCGTAGTCACATCTGCAAGTTTTTGTTTTTAACTTGGCATTGTAGTCAATACTTGTCCTCCTTGTCGTCCTTTATGTCCTTGTTGGTGCTGTTGAAGTTGCCGTTAAAGTTGGAGTTGTTATGGTAACATAACGCGGCATATTTAAGGAGACTATCCGTCCGTTCTACTTACTCGCTTTTTCCGTCCCTCCTACCCGCCGTGAAGAAAATAAAGGACATGGCAGAGACTTCCCTTGTCCATCGACAGCGTGGAGTAGCAGTGAGCGCAGCTCATATTGTTTGTTGTTGATGAATAAAACATGTTTGAAATTCATAAAATTTAAATGGCTGCAGTTGCATGAATCAAAGACTAAGTAACACAAACACTGGCACAGCTCCTGCGTCAGGACAATTCTACTTAAAGGAGGAAAAGGAAGTGACAGAGAATAAGTGAATGAGCGAATGAGTAGAGTGAAGCGAAGTGAAGTGAAGGAAGAATGGGAGCTTTTCGCTAAAGACATCCGGTTTAACAATGTAAGGCATTGCATTGAAATGCAATGGAATCCTTGTTATGTCCGTCCGTCTGTCTTTCTATTTGCCTCTTGCTAAGTGGGAGTGGGAATGTGAATGTGTTACTAAGAGAGGGGGAGGGAATGTATAACGGCGAAGGGCTAATGCTATTACAGAGAGTGTATTTGAATTATAGTTAAAGTGCTTGAAATTGAATTCTTCAATTTTGCTGCAGTCAACTGTTGGTTTTATACCGCCTTTGATTTTTATGTTGGGTTTAAATGGCATTTTCCAGTCTTTTTTGTTTTTAAAACATCGAAGCTGAAGTTTCTAGTTGTCCTTCTTTGTCTATCGTTCCTTTTAAGTTTAAGTGATAAATGGCCTGTCTTGTATGTCGCTAACTTAGCCATCATTAAAAGCAGATTCGGTCTTTTAAGCTTTAGCAATTAGTTTGGAAACATTTCTGATTTCCACTAAACTTTCATAATGAAAAGATCATTCTATGTTTCACGAAATGTATCACTTGTTTCGGAAGAGATCCATTCATTGGAGGAGTTCATTTTGTGGTTTAAAGTTGTAAGTGAAAGACAAAAAGTTGTTTATTTTGTATATTTCATATATTTAGATTTATTATATTCTCACGTAAAGGTTTTACCATATTTTATCCCTTAAAATTTAATTTGTAATCAATTTTTTAATTCAATTTAATGACTTGTACATTCGTTCATTGTGCGTAATATAATTTTCGTTTCAGCGAAATGCTGCTTCTTGAAAATATTGCATACTTTATGGAATTTTAACATTCATAACTGAGGCATACTTAAGGGAGGCATACTAGGAAATTTTATCAATGGAAATTTTGATTTAGTTCAAAGAGTTCTTGTTTCTAAAGTCTTCGATCTTGAGTTATAACCGGAGAAAAAGGTCATACCCAAAGTCAGATTTTATTGTCTTTCTTCAACCTCCAAAATGATACAAATCTCTAAGAATATTAGAGTTATTTATTGAGTCATCCAGCCAATAGGGTCCTGAAGATACCGGGAATATTTTTTTTCATTTCAATGATTTCTCACAGCAGTTCTGCGGTCCCGTTTACAAATTTATGATTATATGAGCTAAAGCATTTATTTCAAGGACTTTTAATGTGTTATCCTTGTTGCAGCAAAACTTGGTTATAAATATTGCTTGCAGATGCTCTCTCTGCGTGTCTCCGTGGGCATCAACGATTCTCCATGGATTGCAGTGGACTCCTCTTTCTTCCTGTATCCTTTGGCTTTTTCCCTGGGAGTTGTTTTTTCTTTAATCCTCCAATGAAATTGTATTGAGAAGGACATGCCTTTTAAAACTCGGCTGTGAGTGTATGTCTGTGGGGGAAAGTGTATGTCTGTGTATATTGTAATATTTATCTTTATTTGTGTGTGTGTGTGATTGCATTTATTGCTGTGCGTGGCAACTGTATTTAAACGTTTTCCATTGCAGTTCTTGGCGTTTATTTCCTTTTCCTTCAGTTCTGCTCCCGTTATGTTCCTTGTTTGATTTAATCTCATGTTTACTTGACTGTTGTAAATGTTATTTTAACACTTGTAATCATGGTCTGTAGAATGTGCCAATGTGAGAGTGTGTATGTTTGGTTGCATTTGCTTTGGCTGTTCCCAGAAGTTGCAGTAAGTCCTTGCGTTTCTACTGTTGTTCCAGCTGCTGCTTTTCAAGATTTCGTGGTCATGTCATGATGCATGAGTTTGTGGCACATACAATTTAATTGTAATTGTAGCTGTAATTACTGTTGGAAATATCAATTGGAAATCATCCAAAATATTTTTTTTTTCGATTGGATATAAATGATTTTGCTCCAGGAAATCATGACTTTGTTTTTATTAAACAAATGTACGTTGCTGTCCAAACACTCAACCGTTTTTTCTAAGAAATTAATCAGTGATTTTTTAAAATTGGTACACTGTGCAACACTTTTTGGGTTGGGATAGAGAAAACCCACAGTGGTCGAGTCTACATAGTATAGAGGAAGACCTCAGAGTTGGACTCTAGTGTAGAGGAAGGCCCCAGAGGTCGACGCCAGCATTGAGGAAGACGTCAGAAGTAGAATCTAGTATAGAGAAAGACCTCAAAGGTCGACTCTAGTAAAGAGAAAGACCTCAAAGGTCGACTCTAGTAAAGAGGAAGACCTCAGAGGTCGACTCTAGTGTAGAGGAAGACCCCAGAGGTCGACTCTAGTACAGAGGAAGACCTCAGAGGTCGACTCTAGTGTAGAGGAAAACCTCAGAGATACAGAGGAAGACCTCAGAGGTCGACTCTAGTATAGAGGAAGACCTCAGAGGACGACTCTAGTACAGAGGAAGACCTCAGAGGTCGACTCTAGTGTAGAGGAAAACCTCAGAGGTCAACTCTAGTACAGAGGAAGACCTCAGAGGTCGACTCTAGTGTAGAGGAAAATCTCAGAGGTCGACCTAGTATAGAGGAAGACGTCAGAGGTCGACTCTAGTATAGAGGAAGACCTCCGAGGTCGACTCTAGTATAGAGGAAGACCTCAGAGGTCGACTCTAGTATAGAGGAAGACCTCAGAGGTCGACTCTAGTTTAGAGGAAGACCTCCGAGGTCGACTCTAGTTTAGAGGAAGACCTCCGAGGTCGACTCTAGTATAGAGGAAGACCTCAGAGGTCGAGTCTAGTATAGAGGAAGACCTCAGAGGTCGACTCTAGTATAGGGGAAGACCTCAGAGGTCGACTACAGTATAGAGGAAGACCTCAGAGGTCGACTCAAGTATAGAGGAAGACCTCAGAGGTCGACTCAAGTATAGAGGAAGACCTCAGAGGTCGACTCTAGTATAGAGGAAGACCTCAGAGGTCGACTCTAGTATAGTATAGTATAGCCAACTACGAAAAAAGTATTGCCAGATTGAAAACCACACGTCTAAAAAACACGCTTCATAGAGGAAGACCTCAGAGGTCAGCTCTAGTATAGAGGAAGACCTCAGAGGTCGACTCTAGTTTAGAGGAAGACCTCCGAGGTCGACTCTAGTTTAGAGGAAAATCTCAGAGGTCGACCTAGTATAGAGGAAGACGTCAGAGGTCGACTCTAGTATAGAGGAAGACCTCCGAGGTCGACTCTAGTATAGAGGAAGACCTCAGAGGTCGACTCTAGTATAGAGGAAGACCTCAGAGGTCGACTCTAGTTTAGAGGAAGACCTCCGAGGTCGACTCTAGTTTAGAGGAAGACCTCAGAGGATGACTCTAGTACAGAGGAAGACCTCAGAGGTCGACTCTAGTGTAGAGGAAAACCTCAGAGGTCAACTCTAGTACAGAGGAAGACCTCAGAGGTCGACTCTAGTGTAGAGGAAAATCTCAGAGGTCGACCTAGTATAGAGGAAGACGTCAGAGGTCGACTCTAGTATAGAGGAAGACGTCAGAGGTCGACTCTAGTATAGAGGAAGACCTCCGAGGTCGACTCTAGTATAGAGGAAGACCTCAGAGGTCGACTCTAGTATAGAGGAAGACCTCAGAGGTCGACTCTAGTTTAGAGGAAGACCTCCGAGGTCGACTCTAGTATAGAGGAAGACCTCAGAGGTCGAGTCTAGTATAGAGGAAGACCTCAGAGGTCGACTCTAGTATAGGGGAAGACCTCAGAGGTCGACTACAGTATAGAGGAAGACCTCAGAGGTCGACTCAAGTATAGAGGAAGACCTCAGAGGTCGACTCTAGTATAGGGGAAGACCTCAGAGGTCGACTCTAGTACAGAGGAAGACCTCAGAGGTCGACTCTAGGATAGAGGAGGACCTCAGATGTCGACTCTAGTATAGATGAAGACCTCAGAGGTCGACTCTAGTATAGAGGAAGACCTCAGAGGTCTACTCAAGTATAGAGGAAGACCTCAGAGGTCGACTCTAGTACAGAGGAAGACCTCAGAGGTCGACTCTAGGATAGAGAAGGACCTCAGATGTCGACTCTAGTATAGAGGAAGACCTCATAGGTCGACTCTAGTATAGAGGAAGACCTCAGAGGTCGACTCTAGTATAGAGGAAGACCTCAGAGGTCGACTCTAGTATAGAGTAAAAACTCAGAGGTCGACTCTAGTATAGAGGAAGATCTCAAACGAAATTGAGCATAAATCAAGCGGCAGCTGTCAAAAAGGCCAACTACGAAAAATGTATTGCCAGATTGAAAACCACACGTCTAAAAAACACGCTTTATAGAGGAAGACCTCAGAGGTCAACTCTAACATAGAGGAAATCTCAGAGGTCAACTGTAATGTAGAGGAAGACCTCAGAGGTCGACTCTAGTACAGAACAGTTCGGTTCCCTTATAAGGGAGTATACTCATAACACTGTCCAACAGCATTTGTGGAACAGAGTAGCGACCGTATAATTCTGAAAGGGCATATTGAATATATTATTTTTGTAGAATAAACTTATGGTCCAGCTGGTCTGAGTTTTTTTTTTACAGTGGGTCAAAGTTTTTATTTTGGGTCGAAGGGAGCATTATATTAAATGAAAAAAATGCTGTAAGTTAATGTCTGAGTGATTACTTATTTTCAGAGTTATACAGTGGAATTTTATGATGATCATTTTTGTGGAAGATCTTAACCCTCTAGCTCCCCTCTCAATGGGTCAATTTCGCCCTTTTTTCGAAAAAAACTAAAAAAATCCTTTCAAAATGGACATTTAAGGATTAAAATACTCTACGAAAGTGTAGAGTATTTTAACCAAAAATGTCAGTGGTGGTCGCCAATGACACCAAAGTTGTAAATATAGTTCTTTACGCTTAATTAGCAAAATTAAAGGTCAACTTATAAATAAATAAGAGGCATGTTTTCGTTGCAAGCTAGCAATTTTAGTTTAGCACTTTGCAACGAAAACAACTGACGTCCACTAACAGGCACGTAAGCAATAAGTGGCGGATTTTCACTATCTGGTAGCAATGGTGTCATGAGTTGCGAAGAAAGAACAGTGCGAAACAGACAAAAAATTCGTGAAAAGTACTAATAAAACATATATTTACTATTCTATTGTCAATTGTTTATACACTTTTTGCAAATATTAAAATAATTTCCCATTTTTGTTCTTCTTCTTCCCTTTAATTCACAATAATTGATAACAATCTCTCCAAAAATGGGATGCTATATTGCTAAATATAGGGTGACCAATCTGGCAACATCATACTCGATTAAGACAGGAACACAAGCACCAAACTTCATCGGGAACTAATAGTGCTTAAAAGTGCTTAGCTCCCCATACAAATTAAGCACTTATGATGTAACGAAAACACGTCTAATATAATGTAAATTTAAACTCGCGATAAATTAAAATACAAATACCTGCAATTTTATACAGTGTAATGCGTTTACAGTACCCATAGTCTATTGAAAAATTGGCGTTATTGCCATACTTGATACCTCTTAAATAATATGACCACAATAAAAAATATGAAAAATGTTTTTTTTTTAATTTCTCTTATTCTTATAATATGGGTAATAACTTACATATTTATCAATTCCTCATTTTAGTCTTTATCAATTCTTTTTTACTCGAAAACTTTGAAGCAAAAAAATAAATACTATTAAAAAAATTAGAAAGATGTTAATAAATATTTCACGTCATTTCTTAATAAATGTTTTAGCAACCAAACTTCGTTAAACATATTTTAATTTATTACGACTTTAAATGTACATTATATTATTTATTTGTATAAGTTGGCCTGTAATTTTGCTAATTAGGCGTAAAGAGCCCACTGAAATTTTCGGGCAAACATTTTCGTAGAATATTTTAATCCTTAAATGTCCTTTTGGAAAAAACTTTCAAGTTTTTTTTTCGAAAAAAAGGTCCAAATTGACCCATTAAGAGGGCAGCTAGAGGGTTAAGACCTTCCACAAAAATGATCCTCATAAAATACCACTATGTAACTCTGACAATACAAAATTTCTCAGACATTAACTTATAGCTTTTTTTATTTAGTATAATACTCCCTTCGAAGAAAAAATTAAAACTTTGTCGCTCTATAACAAAAAAACTCAGATCAGCTGGACCATAAGTTTATTCTACAAAAATGATCTAACCAGAATGCGCTTTCAGAATTATAGGGTCGCTATTCTGTTCCAATCAAAAAATCTTAATTTGTTGGACAGTGTAATTTCTACTGGAATTATTTGTTCGATTAATTTCTAGGAAATCTAACTGTGAACTTGCGTTCATGTAGTATCCTGGTATTATGGATTTAATATGTATATACTGTTTTTCCAATATCTGTTTACAATGTCTTCACTTATGTTCAATGCAGATAGACAGACATAAGATATCAATAGGATTGCAGATATCCCCAATGCCAGCAGCTGTCTCCCTTCTTTTGACCATTTCAAAATTTTTCCGAACCGACCATATGGCAACAGCAATTAAATTCATTGCCAAACAAAAGACTCTGACTGCATATTTTAATTTGTCCATAGCTTTTTTTTCTGTTGGGTCTTCACTTTCTATGCAGTGCAGCTACACAAAAAAGGCCAACAGGAGTATTGTGGCAGGACGATAAGAGCAACAAAAAGTGTTGAACAAACCACGAACGAAAATCAAGAATACAAAGAAGGGCAATCAATGAATAAACAGTTACATATTGTAACATTTGAGAGATCCAGGGACCAATGCAAAGCCATGAAAAAGGCCTGATGAAAGCCCCAAAAAATAACAAACTCATACTACTGCCATATGTTCGCTTGTATGTGGTACGTACATCTACAATGGCTTTCAGGGATTGGCCCTGATGAGCAGGATGATGATCAATATTATTATTGCATTCCCTTTCGACCTTTGTGGCAAAAACTAAAAGGGATTTTGGTTCAACGGAAGCGTCAGTAAAATGAAGAACAATTGATTGAGCCCCGGAACACACCATAGATGCATAGATTTTGCCAACTCACCTCGCGCCTTTGATGCATCCCCGGCTCAGAGAAAGGAGTTCAGTTTTGGAGGTCTTCCTTTTTTGTGTGGTTTGAGGTATGTGAAAAAATGCAGACATTAAAAGCAAACAACAAAGTGAAATGTTTCATGTCATAAAAAAGAAGGGAGAGCTGCCTTTCAATCTTCTAGCAATTGCCCGGCGAGGTAAGGTGAAGGGAGAAGAAGGAGGTACGAGGGGAAAAAAGCAATGAATGTTGAAGAATGATTTGCCACATTTTGTTTTTGGACATACTTTTTTCAGGGGACGGGGGTTTAGAATGTTGTTATTGTTGCTTCTGTTGTGTGGGTAGTGTGAGTAAAGCAATAAATTTTGTTCAAATACTTGCAGTAAGTGATTGTCGATGAAAATCGGATAAAGTTAGCCAAAATTGGGGAAGAAGGAGAACAAATAATATAAAATTAATTTTGTAGCATTGTCTTTGTCTCCATGGGAAGGTTTGGGTTTCTTTTGTCTGAGCAATTGGCGGTAATTGAAGTCCTTTAAATTTAAATTTCAAAATAATGTCTTTGAATTAATAACATAACTGCATTTATTGTTATTCTGTGCAACAATTATTATTATAATGTTAGTTTTTCTTTTGTCTAAAAAATGGGGTAATAAATGTTTTCCTTAAAGCCCTTTAAATATTTATTTGATCATAATTTGGTAGACTGCCTACTTTTGGGGACTGCTCCGTGTTGTCGGCATTTAGGCGCTAGTTTTTAATTTGTCGCACGCCTAATAATGTTTTAAAATAGTTTGCAAAAATTGGGGAGAAAAAAGAAAACAAAATTAATTTAATATAATTGTTTTTGTTTCCATGGGAAGGTTCGGTATTCTTCTGTCTAAGCAACAAGGAGTAATTCAAGTTTTCGTACTTTAAAGATAAATATCGAACTGCATTTAATGTTAATTATATGAAATAAATTGATGTTATAGAATGCCTTCAATTATGACTATTTTTAGGGAATCCATATATATAAAAAATACTGAGGCATATCATAGGGTGCTGGAGGACCCAAATCTAGATTTTATGCATTATACATATTTAAAAACCAATATTTGTGATTAAAATAATTCTTTATTCTTTGCAAAATTTGGGAGAAAGATATAATATAATTCAACATTTTTCTTTTGTCTGAGAAAATATTTTCAGTAATGTCCCTTAAATATAAAATGAAACTAATTTGGTACATTTCCTACATTTAGGGATTATAGATAAAAAACAAGTAAGAAAGTTCAGTCGGGAAAACTGACTTACGAATCTCCTCACCTTCAGTCCCAAAAATATTCGTAAATTTATTTATTTTGGAATGTAGGTACTATAAAAACATGGCACTGTACAATATTGCAAGTATTTGTATGTACTGGTGTTAAAGTTATTAGTAGTTTACTTTTTGTAAAAAATTGTCCCTTTTATGTGGGAGGTACCAAAAGTGGTGGGACCATTTCGCCCATTTTTCTCAAGCTGATAGCGACGGATAAAATATTACTATGTGTGGAATTACAGAAGATTCGGATAAGTAGTATAGAAGTTATTAGAGAATCAATACTTCACTAAATTTTAACCCTTTGTGAGGGAGGTACTAGAAGGAGTGGACCAATATTGTCCATCTTCGAGCTTAGCCTGAGATAGAAAAAAAATATTATTACATACGAAATTTGAAGTCAATCGGTTACTCCTTTCGAGACTTATCGTGCGCTCCAGCCAGACAGACCGACAGACAGACAGACAGATAGACGGACGGACATTGCTCAAATGACTTAAAATGTCCTAAAACGAATTTTCGCCGAACATACTTGGGGTCATACGTCATGCTTTCGATGTGTTACACTTATGGCTCGTAGCAAATGATATATAACCTCCACTCTAAGGTGAGGGGATAAAAATATAATATAAAGCATACCTTAGGGAGACTGAGGAGCATTTACAATTCAATAATTACACTGTCCAACAGTATTTTTGGAACAGAATAGCGACCGTTTAATTCTGAAAGGGCATGTTGAGTAGATAATTTTTGTAGAATAAACTTATGGTTTTTTTTTACAGTGGGTCAAAGTTTTCATTTTTTGGTCGAAGGGAGCATTATACTAAATAAAAAAATGTTGTAAGTTAATGTCTGAGAGATTTCTTATTGTCAGAGTTACATAGTGGAATTTTATGAGGATATTTTTTGTAGAAGATCTTGACCCTCTAGCTCCCTTCTTAATGTGTCAATGTTGCCCTTTTACGAAAAAATTAAAAAAAAGTCCTTTCAAAAAGGACATTTAAGGATTACAATATCCCACGAACATTTTTCGGGAAATTTCAGTGGGGGTCGCCAGGGCACCAAAGTTGTAATTACGTTTAATTAGCAAAATTACATGCCAACTTATACAAAAAATGCTATAATGTAAATTTAAGGCAGTGATGTCTGTGGAATTATTGGAGCAGAAGAGCGACTCTATAATTCTGAAAGGGCATGTTGAGTAGATATTTTTTGTAGAATAAACTTATGGTCCAGCTGGTCTGATTTTTTACAGTGGGTCAAAGTTGGCCTGTAATTTTGCTAATTAAGCGTACAGCGCTATATTTACAACATTGGTGTCCTTGGCGACCCCCACTGAAATTTTCCGGCAAACATTTTTGTAGAATATTTTAATCCTTAAATGTCTTTTTTGAAAGAACTTTCTTGACTTTTTTCGAAAAAAAGGGATAAATTGACCCATTAAGAGGGGAGCAAGAGGGTTAAGATCTTCCACAAAAATGATCCTCATAAAATTCCACTATGTAACTCTGACAATGAGAAATCCCTCAGACATTAACTTACATCATTTGTTTCATTTAGTATAATGCTACCTTCGACCCAAAAATTAAAACATTGACCCACTGTAAAAAAAACTCAGACCAGCTGGACCATAAGTTTATTCTACAAAAATCAGCTACCCAGCATGCCCTTTCAGAATTATAGGGTCGCTATTCTGTTCCAAACAAAAAGTCTTAATTTGTTGGAAATATGTTTGTACAAATGTTTTCCACCATTCATTTATTATTTTCTTTTTAAAATTTAGCATTTTTTTAGATGAGAAACTAGATTCTGCTGTTCAGATAAAACATATAAATTGTATCTACTTTATGCGAAGTTTATTAAAACGCCTGTTTTGTTACTTCCCTTGCCTTATGCTGTAAATCGATTTATACTCGTATATTAATTTCTTATTACAATTTAGCATTTTCTTTACATCAGAAGCAAATTTCTGGGGTTCGGATACAACGATAAATTGTATTTATTTAATGCAACGTTTATAAAAGCCATGTATACTGCTGCTAAACGAAATTCTAAGGATATTATGTATTTTCAATAACTTTAATTCAAGAAAATCAAAAATAAAATTTATTTAAACATTTTGAATACAATATTATTAATAGCAGATTTATATAAACATACAAAATAGCGCTGGTGTAATGTCGAATTTCATTAGAAATATATTTTAAAACACTGGAAGTAGCAAAAATTCGTTTTAATATACTTTGGATAATGTGGATAAATTTATCCGTTTTATACGAACAGCGGAAAATAGTTTCTGAAGTGAAGAAAGTGCTATATAATAATAAATAAATGTATTCTATATAGTTACAAAGTTGTGATGGTGATATAAAGGCACATATACTTTTTTAAATATCCAAATAATTCTAAATAAAAAAAAATTTTTTACATTATGTTAAAACCTCGGATAAAGTGGATACAATTTATCCGTTTTATCCGAACAGCTGAAAATAGTTTCTGAAGCGAAAAAAGTGATAAATACTAATAGAGATATATTCTACCAACTGCAAACAGTTTTTACCTTTAGTACCAGTACATACTTGAAAATTAATAAATGCAATTTAAATTGATAATAATTTAATTAAAACAAACAAAAATAAATTTACGAATATTTTTTTGGGACTTAAGGTGAGGGGATTCATAAGTCGGTTTACCCGACCGAACTTTCTTACTTGTTTTTCACATATTTATTAATAAAGGAATTTTTTAACCTAACCCGAAAAGGAAATCGTAAGTAAATTTATTTAAATATATTCGTATTATAAATAAATCATCAAATTTCTTATGAACAAGTGAAACAAATTAATCTTTCCTTTAATATTATTTTTAATGTATTCAATCAAATAACTTTTTCGCAATATACTGGTATATATGCATAAATATTGTAAATAATAAAAACGGTTTATATTATGTTGATAAATACATATATAGGTTTTTAGTATAAGTTTATTTTAAGATACAGGAAGTAGCAAAAATTCGTTTTAAACTTCGGATAAAGTGGGTAAAATTTATCCGTTTTATCCGAACAGCTTAAAATAGTTTCTAAAGCGAAGAAAGTGATAAATACTAACAGAAATATAGTATTTTATAGTTAGATAGAGAGCTGTAATGATCGTATAAAGGCATATATACTTTAATAATTATCCAAATACTGATAAATAATAATAGTAATTACAGAATGATCGATTTTATTGTTTAAGCTGATGGTGATATATGAAGGATTTTCGTATACCAAAAACTGTTTTAAAAAATATACCAATAAAATCTGTAATTAAAAAATAATGTTTAATACAAGAATTTCTTTCTTTGATTTATTTAAATATTTATAGCACAATGAAATCATTCTTTAATTTTTTTACATATTTATTAATAAAATAATTTTCAACCTATCCTAACCCGAAAAGGATATCCTAAGTGCATTTATTTAAATATGTTCGTAATATAAATATGTAAATAATTTTCAAAGAAAATTTTTCCGATGTATACTGGTATATATGCATTATTATAAACTATGCAATCAAATAACTTTTCCGAGGTATACTGGTATATATGCATAAATATTGTAAATAAAAAATATAGCATTGTTCTAGGCTTTGAATATGATAAAACCTCAATCGTACCTTTAGCAGGTGGTAACTGTCTTTACTAACTTTTCTGCATTTAATATTTTTTACCTTTTCCCATTGCAGAATTATCGTTAATGCTGCTTTCTATTTTTTTGTTTTATTTGGCTTCAAATCCTATTCGCTTAACATAACCGATGATTTTCCTGTGTGGCATACCTCATACTACTCGTATCTAATTCCTCGAGTTTATTTCAATTTGTCCATTATCCTTTAGATTCAATACAATCTTTGTGTAGTATACTCGTATAAACTCACAGCTATAACAATTTTTTATGAAAAGCCATATGGCATAGTTTTAGGTGTTCAATTGGAATAAAATATGAAGCATATTTTCGGGAGGTGTTGTGATAATATTTTATTAATGAATTTTCCAATTTTTCGCTATCCTTTTATTCGGTGCAAGCCTTTTTATTCCATTATATTTACCACGGCAATCTTTTAATTGATACTATTGGAAATTGTTTTATTTTGACCCGTTAGTCTCCGACTACTGCTGCTACGTACTAGTGGACTGAGTGGAAAACAATAGCGGAGTTTTTCGAACAAAAGCTAGCGTCTACTTTCACATCGATGTACATGGATATATTGGAATAGCTTTTAATTGGATTGCATGTTAGATTTAATGCCCCGGCTTTGAATGTCTGAAAGTAACAAACACGGCTTTTTGTTGCTATTGCTTTTTTTCGGGACATTGTTATGGGGTTGTACTCGGATGTTGTTGTTTTTATTTATTTTTTCGGGCAAGGGTTCAGACAGAATTGTTTGTTTAGATGGACTCCGAAAAAAGGCTTTAACACGACGTACTGCAGCGTCGTACACACATATGTCGTGGTTTTGTACACATGAACTGGACTGGAGAGGACTGGGTTGGCTATATATATATTTGTACTCGTAGATAGATATAGTCAGAGATTTGACTGCAGATACACTTTGTGTATATCACTCAAAACACTGAGGATGATGTTGCAGCTGCCACTGCAGCTGTTGTGGCAGATGCCATCATCATTTTGTTGCTTGGCCACCCCGTTTGTTGATGAAAAGCTTATGTTAACAGAAATGAAATCAATTGTTTTCGAGTGGAACAAAATCAGACGACTGCATGGGGCACAGTACACTGTGGCGGCGGAAAAAAAACTACTATCGTGTGCAGACCTAACTAAAAGAGGTTAGATTTTTTTCTTGAAAATAAATTACAAAATTGTTGATCAACATAGTTTTGGGGTTTCCTGGAAGTTAAAATAGTTTTTTATTTGAAAATCCACAAAACATTAAATTTTCTGAAAATCTTATTAAATGTACTGCGGATCGAACAATTATATTGTCCCATTATTTGTATAAATTTCCGATACAGTTTAACATTTCTTTTCCGTATAAAATATACTTTATGAGGAGTAGACAATGTATAAGATAATAATTTTTCTATTTTATGTAATATTGATAATGTATGAAAATATAAAAAAATATAGAAACTATTTTTAAGGGTTATACGCATGACTATATACTTCTTTTGAATCACGCCATCACGGGAAAAAAGTATTTAAATCAATTATCTGCAACAGAAAGTCGTAAAATATGCCTTAGAATAATTTTAATACATTTCAGATAAAATTAATAAAATTTATCCGTTTTATCCGCATAGCCAAAAATAATATTTTGGGCGCAGAAAACTCAAAATAAGAGCAGATAAAAAAAATTCGAAGTTGTGATAATACAGATAAAGACATGCAACAGAAAGAGATTATAAGCAAAAAATATTTTCTCAATTACTATTAGAAATTTGAGTTGTGTTAGAAATTTGTTTGATATAAACTCTTTTTAAGTGGAGAATTCATTGTACGGAATTTTAAAAAGTGTAATAGGAGAAAATACGAAATCAAAGTTTCCCTGTTTCGATATTACGGAGAAATTAAGAACAATGAGTTCATTAGAAAATGTATGTATTAACAATGCATTTGATTTATTTAGGCAAAAGTGTATTGAAAAATAATAGAAATCAATTTTATAATATTGGAAGTACTAAATTTATTTAAGAAAAGCTATTTTTGCACTTCGGATAAAATGGATAAAATTTATCCGTTTTATCCATATAGCAAAACTAGTTTTTTTGAAGCAGCAAGTTTAAAAAAATTACAAATTAAATAAAAATGAAATGTTTATGCAATGCGGATAAAAGAAAACGGTTAAGAAAAAATAAAAAACTTTGAAAATGCTAAGGCACAAAAAGCTCTTTATTTTTCCTGCTACGCCCCTGCCTTTAACATGATATGACCACTTTGTGCATCGTACAGAATCCCTTTTCACTTGGCTACTTTAACACACTATCATACATATTATGCTTCCCTATATGTGTGTAGATACTCACGCATACCTGTGTTTTTTCCCATTTTAATATTATCCTCGTATTGTTGTCTAGGTATTTTGTTGTATTTATTGTTGGTGTTAGTTACTGCAACTACTCGTAGTATCCGTGTATTCCTATTCATGGGAAAAAGTCAGAGTAACAATTGTGATTGTTGTTTTTCCCTTCATTTGTACTGCATTCACCGACTAAAAACTGATATTTAAATTGTTTTTCATGGCATGTATATGGAAGGAAAGTAAACTCTCGCTCTCTCTCCTTCCCCCCGCCCGCCATTTGGTAACAGTTACTAATGCATAGTGATAGTCTTCTAGAGGTGTGTGTGTGCGTCTGGCAGCTGTCCTGCTGCTGCCATGAGTCTGGTTACGTGTCTCCCTTTGTCTCGTTGAGCACATGTGTGTGCGTGCGTGTTTCTGAATAAATGTTTAGGGAATTCATGCAATTTTTTCTCTGTTGTCCACAAATGTTTATGTTGGGTTTAGTTTTGTTGTTACTTTGTTGTTATTTACATTGTTCTCTATCTCCCTGTACTCTCTCTCTCCTGTAAATATACAACATATAAATTATAAAAATTCATTGCATACTTTAAGGTGCCTTTATTATATAAATGTTGCATATTTTACAAAAAGCTGTCACTGTGGCTGGAGGACTGACTAAGAGGGGGGTGAATTATTCATTCAGGTTCGAGTGTGTGTGTTACTAAGTTTTTGTTTTATTTAAAATGCCATAAAATTAAATTGAGGATTTTTTTCGGAGTCATTTTGACATAAAAGGGGATACTCCTGTGATTTGTTTACCATTTGTTGTCAAGCACAACAAATATGGATTTTTGTAAAAAAAACTAAAAGGGGAAACAGAGGAGCATGGGTGTGGCAATTGTGTTGTTTTACATGGATTGAAGTGAGTCATTTTAAAGTTTTTGTTTTCTCATTGAATATGTTTTTGCATTCTTCAGGTGTAAATATTACGTATGCAAAGTCAGGTCAGTGATGACAACAATGACAATGCTTAAAAAACTTTGCCTAAACGACTAGAGTGCAGAATGTTTTGGTTTAATTTTACATAAGACAAAATAATAAACATTTTCAAATTCGCATAGAAGTCTTAGTTAAATATGCTTATGTTCAAAAATTGCTTCATGAGATCAACAACACAGTTGATCGTAAATTATCATGAGGATTTAATTCTGTACATATTTATTCATACAGATAACTGTAGCAACGACGACAACGTTATTGACACTTAAAAAAATAATAGAAATTATTTTTGTTCAAATCTAATTTAAAATTAGCGAATTATAGTTTCTAAGAATTTTGGATAAAATGGATAACATTTATCCGTTTTATCCGCATATTAAAAATATGTTTATCGATTTCAGAAGATGGTGTACGAGTACATAAAGAATCTAAATCAACTTAGAAGTTTGGATAACGTGCAAGAATTAAGAATAAAATAGCATAAGAAGAAATCGATACGTTTCTGAAATCAGAAGTAGCTATGGGAACTAAATTGTAAAAATGTTCTTCTCAAGTTGCAGAACTTTCCTATTCGGATACAATAGGTAAAGTTTATCCGTAAAGCGAAGACCAGTTCAACGATAGCAGAAATTCTAAATGTAAAAAACTAACTGAGTTTCTTGAGCGCCCCAGTAGGTGAGTTGGTAGCGTACTCACCTATGAGTTTGGGGGTCGTGGGTTCGATTCCCACCAGAGGCTCTGGTCTGTCGCTGCAAAATCTAGTCACATGGTCTTTGTAACCCGGTTTTTCCCTGGACCGTAAAATTAGAATATAAATTTACTTTGTATTGTAATTCATATAAATAAATAAATAAATAAATATATAACTGAGTTTGAATAAAATACAAATGTATACAAATTACAGGATGATATTATTTATAGAAATTTTTTATTTATAGAAAATATCTAAGAATTTTTTCATTTATAGAAAATTTCTTAGATATTTTTTTTTATGGAAAATTGCTTAAAAAATTTTTATTTACATAAAATTTCATAGAAGTTTTTTGTTTATAGAAAATTTCTTAGACATTTTTTATTTATAGAAAATTTCTTAGAAATTTGTTATTTATAGAAAATTTTCTTAGAAATTTTTTATTTATAGAAAATTTCTTAGAAATTTTTATACCCTACACCACATTGTGGTACAGGGTATTGTGCATTTGTTTGTAACACCCAAAATGAGAAGATATACCGATCGACTTAGAATCACTTTCTGAGTTTATTTAGCTATGTCCGTCTGTCTGTCTGTGCATGTATTTATACCCTACACCACACTGTGGTACAGGTTTCACGGCAGGTGTTTGTAACAAAAGTATACCAATCGACTCAGAATTACTAGATGAGTCGATTTAACCATGTCTGTCCGTCCGTCCGTCGGTCCATGTAAAGTTGTTCGTCGACTACAGGTCGCAATTTCACTCCGATCGTTCTGATTTATATTTCAGAGTTATTCAATATTACGAGAGTGGTGTAGGGTATTATATAGTCGGCCCCGCCCGACTTTAGCCTTTCCTTACTGGTTTTGTAATCAAAGTACAGGTCGCAATTATGGTCCGATCTCGACGAAACTTTACATATATCTTTTTTTCTCCCAAGGACGATCCCTTGGGAGAAAATCGGTTCAGATTTAGATATAGCCCCCATGTATATGTTAGCCCCGATTTGACATGTTAGCGCTGTAAAAATTTTATTTTATATCCGATCAGTGCGAAATTCAGCAGCAAGAGGTTTCTTATTACATGAAGGAATACTGCCAAATTCGGAGAAAATCGGTTCAGATTTAGATATATCCCCCATATATACGTTACTCCCGATTTGACATGTACGCGCTGTAAAAACTGTATTTTTTATCCGATCAGTATGAAATTCGGCAGAAAGAGGTTTCCTAGTATATGAATGAACGCTTTTAAATTTAGAAGAAATCGGTTCAGATTTAGTTATAGCCCCCATATGTATATACGTTACCCCCGATTTGACATGTAAGCGCTGTAAAAATGTTATTTTATATCCGATCAGTATGAAATTCGGCAGAACGAGGTTTCTTATTATATGAATAAACGCAGTTGAATTTGTAAGAAATCGGTTCAGATTTAGATATAGCCCCCATATATACGTTACCCCCGATTTCACATGTACGCGCTGCAAAGATGTTATTTTATATCTGATCAGTGCGAAATTCGGCAAAAAGAGGTATTTTTACATGAATGAGTATTCAGGGGAAATCAGTTCAGATTTATATATAACCTCCATATATATGTTTCTCCTGATTTGGTATCAAAGCGCTATTGAAGTTGTACTTTACTTCCGATCATTAAAATTTTCCAGAAAGATGTTTCTCAATTTAGGAAAGAATATTGCTTAATTAATTCCAAATTATTATCGCAATGACCCTTATCGCATTGTGTAGGTGTATTGTCTAGGTGTAGGGTATAATATAGTCGGCCCCGCCCGACTTTCTGTCTTTCCTTACTGGTTTATTTATAGAAAATTTCTAAGACATTTTTTATTTATAGGAAATTTCTTAGAAATTTTTTATTTATAGAAAATTTCGTAGAATATTTTTATTTATAGAAAATTTCTTAGAAATTATCTTAGAAATTTTTTATTTATAGAAAATTTGTTAGAAATTTTTTATTCATAGAAAATTTCTTATTGAAAATTTATTTATTGAAAATTTCTTAGAAAGTTTTAATTTATGGAAAATTTCTTGATTGATACAACTTCTTAAATCATGCTGTGATTTTCCCCAGAATTGTCTCATTTTAATTATAACCGATCAGCATTTACGATAAAATAATAAATATAATAGTTGCGAATTTTTCGAGGTTTTAAATAAAATTTTTTTTTAAAATTTTCTCAAAAAATGTGATTTTTCGCAAAATCTTTGGAACCGCTGATGTGATGGAAAAATTATGTTAGACGAAGATGATGGCTACTTAATTTAGGTTTATTTATTGTGGAGTGTATCTGTGACTTGCCCATATAAGAATTTTCTCCGTATAGTAAAAACAATTACTATAAATTCCAAATATGAAGAATTGCATAAAATTTTTATGTTTGGAAAAGCAGATTAAGGATGTAGGTTTTAAAATCGCAGAAAGAGATTATTGAATCGTTAATGAGAATAGTAAATATTTTTTAAGCAGTTTTTCAATTTTATGCGAACTATTTCAATACCGTTAACAAAACCGCATTGTATGTCATTAGGAACACTTCAAATTCCACAAAACATAGCCTATTTTCAGGAGCTGAAATTTTTTTTAGCATTTGTTTATCCACACTCCATGAATTACAAGTGCCAATTCTCATCAATTTTATTGTCAAGTTCTTCACCCTACTCTACTCAAGTGATGATAAGCTTCACAAAAAAAAAAACTATTTTTACCCGACTACCTTTAGGCTTTGTATTTCCGTGTTTTTTTCACTCCCAATTGTTGTGGATTTGATTTTCCCAGTCCCTGAAGGTTGTTTAAAATTCATATCATTTCCATTCAAATGACATCTTATTAAAATCAATGACACTCTCTGTGGCATTAAATGTGTCCCCAAAAATATAAAATCACTTTTGTCAGACATATTGATTGGTCCCTACACTCTCATCCATCCAATTCCTCTGCCCCTGGCCCAGACAACTAAATAAATTGTTTTGTACCTTTTTTTGAAGGGGGTGGGGGCTATTTGCGCGTGTTGTATGTTTTTGTTAGAAAATGTTAACAATTGTCATTGCCTTACCTCACCTCATTCCTCTTCCCAACTCTACTGCTTGATGTTTTCCGCAAAAAACGGAAAACACTAACATTTTCACAAACAGAACCATGAGGTAAAATTGAACAAACATTTTGAGGGATTACTTTGGCTCTTGTTGTTCCCTTTTCCCCCTTTAGAGGTTTTTTCTCCTCTCCCTAGACCAAAGTCGGAGCTTTGAAAGGACGATGGGGACAATGAAGATTGTAGTGAAATGGTTTGTTTAGTTTTTGTTTGGAAAAAGGGTTTATTTTTAGATGCCTCTCAAAGCTGAGCAAATACAAATGGGATCGGGGACACAAATGCTCGTTATGTTGAGAGGGCCACAATCCACTCCATCATTCTATACGGTATTGATACTACCATTTGCTGCTATAGTTTTTCATTTCGCGTGTGGCCAATGTGTTGGACGGTATTACGTTGTTGGTTTTGATTTTGTTACAAATGATAAACGATCTAATTCCAAATGTGGTCACCAAACAGGTCAGCACAAAGGAAGGCACTCCAAATTGCGGAAAGTGCTTTAAAAATTTATTTTTTTTTCATAAAAGTTCTCCTCTTTAACAGATTTTGTACTTTTTAACTACGGATTAACATTTATCTAAAGATAAAAGTCGATATATATTTTTAAATTCGGAAGAAATTTATCCATACCTAGCTGAGTGATAATTTTCAAGCTTTTATCGTAGCTTTACACCATTAAACCAATTTGCAAATATAATCTATGTACTGCAGTCAATGATAAGGTTTTTGCATTTGTAAAGTGGACAACGCATAGCTTTTGTCATTTGTGTGAGTAAATTATTATTTTGAAATTAATTTATTTGAAAATCGATTTTAAAGCGATGAATTATTGTTTTAAAGCAAATCGGATAAGCAGAAACCATTTTATCCGAATTGGTAAAAAATCGTAATTTAAAACTAAAAAAATAAATAAATAGTTAATAAAAAATTAATAGTTAAACAAATTTAATCAGTATAAAAAGGATGACATTTGTATTGGAATAAATAATAGAAAAGTTACAAATCCTAAGCGAAGAGTTAAATTTTACTTAGTAATAAAATAACACATTTTCGTTTTCTTTTTAAAAATTGTTCTCGAATGGTTGAAATAACATTTTTAGGCAAATCGGATAAAATGGATAAAATTTATCCGTTTTATCCATTTTATCCGAAAAGCATAAAAATCGCTGTTCTACACATATAAATCAATTTCTAAGGAAAACTAATTCTTTTAGGGTATTTATCGCTTTATTCGTTTTATCCATTTTGCGCCAATGGCTTAAAATCGTACTGTAGCACATCCAAATTTATTTCTAATGAATATTTTTACCACTAAAGTTTTTTATCACTAATAGCATCTGACTTCTCGTTGTTTATAAAAATAAATAGCAATATTTAGGGTGATCAAAGTAGAGATACTTTTTTCAATAGCCTTTTTTTGACAGATCACGTGTGAGTCGTGTTATGTTTGGCATTTCATTATGGAAAGACTTACGCCTGAATAACGTTTACAAATTATTCAGTTTTATTATCAAAATAATCGTTCGCCAATTGCGCTTTCCAGTCGGCCCACGACCTTGACACCCATGAGCAATATTTTAGCTCTCGTTAAGAGCTATCTTTTTGCCATTGACGGATTCCCGATCCGACGTACCGGAATCATCGGTCCATATTTCTTCAAAAATGATGCCGGTGAGAACGTAACCGTCAATGGCGACCGTTATCGTGCCATGATAACCGACTATTTGATGCCTGAAATTGAAGCTCGTGATCTCGGCGACATTTGGTTTCAACAAGACGGCGCCACTTCCCACACATCGCGTCAATCAATGGATTTATTGAGAGAACACTTCGGTGAGCAGATAATTTCACATTTTGGGCCGGTCGATTGGCCACCAAGATCGTGTGACATCACACCGTTAGACTTTTTCCTGTGGGGATATGTAAAGTCTAAAGTTTATGCGGACAAACCCGCTTCGATTCAGGCCTTGGAGCAAGACATCACGCGAGTCATTCGCCAGTTACCAGTCGGAATGCTCGAACGAGTCATCGAAAATTGGTCTCAACGGGTGGACCATCTGAGACGTAGCCGCGACCAACAGTTGGTAGACATAATCTTCAATAAATAAATGCCAATGAATGTTCTTTCAAATGATAATAAACATTCCCCATTCAATTTGAAGTTTATGTGTTTTTTTTCTTTAAAAAAGTAGGGAACCTCGAAATGGATCACGCTATATAATGTATTATTTGTAGAAATGTATATGTACATTTTAGGAGTTCGAGAGGTTTTTAACAGTTTATCCATATTGTTGGCTAAACCAATTTGCAAATACATATAGTCTGCTTCATTCAAGATTATTTTGTTTGTATATTGGACAACCATCTCTCGATGTCTTTATGAAGAATAAATTGATATTAAAAAAAAATCTATGAGATATTGTTTTAAAGCAAATGTTATTAAATTAATACAATTTATCCGTTCTAACAATTTTATCCGAATTGCTGTAACATCGTAATTTAAATCTTGTAAAAAGGACATTCAAAGATAAAAAGGAGGATCAAAATAATTCATAATTTATAATAATTGGAATAAATAATAAATAGGCAAAGATAAATCGGTAAGGTAAAGGTGAATAGTTAAGGTAAGGTAAATAGGTAAATTATAGGCAAAGGAGGAAACACTTGAGTTGCATTGTAGATATAAATAGCTTCAAATTACACATGTTTTCTTTTCTTCATTGAACATTTTTCTCAAATGGATTTAAAATTGTAGGCAATTCGGATAAAGTGGATAAAATTGATCGGTTTTATGCATTTTATCCGAATTGACAAAACCTTATAAATCAATTTCTAAGGAAAAATACTTCTTTCAAGGCCTTTTACGCTGTATGTATCCCTATTTTCTCTTTTGCCCCAATGGCTTTAAAATTTATTCTAGGAATATTTCTAATGAATATCGTTAACACTTAAGTTATTTATGCGATAAAATCAATTGTCACAACTTTCTCACTTCTCGTTTTTTGTTTATCAATAAATAGCAATAAATAGTTTCAATACAATGTATTTTAGTAGTAGAAATAAATTTTAGGAGTACAGAGAGATTTCATTAGTTTTATTAAAGATTATTTTATTTGTACTTACGAGTATACATATACATACATAGGACAACACATATATTTCGATATATTAATGAAGAACAAATTGATTTTAAAAAAAATAACGCATGTTTTCAAGATTTCTTTGATAACTGTTCTCAAACGGTTGAATTAACATTTTTTTGCAATTCGGATAAAATGTATCCGTTTTATCCATTTTATCCGTAATGCATAAAAATCGCAGTTCAATCCGTATAAATCAATTTCTAAGCAAAACTACTTCTTCCAAGGTATTTAACACTATATCAGTCTTATCCATTTTGACCCAATAGCTTAAAATCGTAGCATAGCACATTAAAATTTATTTCTAATGAATACATTCACAAGTTATGTATCAAAAAAAATTTTTCTCATATTGTTGAATTAAAATTTTTATGCAATTCGGATTAAATGGATAAAATTTATCCGTTTTATCCATATTATCCGAAATGCATAAAAATCGCAGCTGAACTCTTATAGATTAGGGAAAACTAGATTTCTAAGGAAAACTACTCCATCCAAGCTATTTATCACTATACCCGCCTTATCCATTTTTCCTCAATGGCTTCAAATCGTACCATAGTAAATAAAAATCCATTTCTAACGAATATCTTCACCACTATAGTTATTTAGCATTATAAGCTTGAAAAAAAGTCAACTGTCACAGCTTTCGGCATTTACAACATTTACCCGATGATAATAATTTAAATTTAGAAAATGTTTGCCCCGCTCCAAAATGTTGGACATTTTCTATAGATTAAGGAAAACTAGATTTCTAAGGAAAACTACTCCATCCGAGCTATTTATCACTATACCCGCCTTATCCATTTTTCCTCAATGGCTTAAAATCGTACCATAGTAAATAAAAATCCATTTCTAACGAATATCTTCACCACTATAGTTATTTAGCATTTTAAGCTTGCAAAAAAGTCAGCTGTCACAGCTTTCGACATTTACCCGATGATAATAATTTAAATTTAGAAAATGTTTGCCCAGCTCGGAAATGTTCGACATTTTCTGAAGCTGCCGCGACACTCTAAAACCACCGCTGTCCCACGCTGAATGGTGGGTTTTGTTGACAATTTCAATTTGTTTTGTTGGCTTTGTACCTGTGTGGGCGGTTGAGCGTTTCACGGATGTGTGTCCTTTTCCTATGCTTAGGTGCCTTTTTCCACTGCCATGACTCTGTTTAATTGTTGGGAATTTGTGTTGTGTGCACACCGATGTACTTGGGTTTTGTTAATACATGCATTTGTATTTAGAGCCTGCCTAAGTATTGTTACAGCTGTAATCAGGAATTCCTCTGCCCTGCCCGGTCCAGCACACTGACAGTGAGGGGAGAGAGAATTGGCAATGTGTTGTGTAAATAGGATGCCATGATTCCGATATCATTGGTTATGCATGATGGTCATCAGGCATAGTCAAATGAATGAAATTGAAATGGTAACAAAGAAAAAAAATCTGAAAGAACAAAAGAAAATGCGGGAAAGGTCGACTCAAAGAAGACCTGACAGTTTTCCGAAGATTCAAAAGAGATGAATATGCAGACTATACATGACTAGGATAATTGGGTCAAATGATACCCATACTTTAAATGCAAGTATTTGATAATCTTAAGACAGATGTCTGTATGGGAGGAAATTGACATTTTATTTACAATTTTATTTTCTAAATGTTTTTTAAAGTCACATTTGATTATCCAGATTCGGTTTCAAACTTTTGCCATGAAGTTAACATACCTTTTCCCAATCCACCATACAATGTAGGGTACAAGAATTGCAAATAAAACAATAGCTTTTCGAAAATTTCCGATGGAGAGAGATGCGTAATTGTTTTTAATGACATTTTGCAATTAGGTATTCTAGACATTTAACATGGTTGCGCGCTAATGCATGATTGACATGATTTGACAATATGAGAAAGGCATTCAATGCACACACACACACACACACACCCCCTCTGCAACACAACAAACGAGGAAATGCTGCATGTGTTCACTTTACCGCATCACCAGGCTGACACATCCTGGCCAGGAAGTGACAATCATTGCATCTGTTTCATAGCTAAGTAATGGACATTGTGAGAAAAAAGAATTGTAGGTGAATGTAGGAATTTAAAAACAAATCTAGAGTATGTAATACATTTTAAAATAGAAAAAATTCTGCTTAAATCTAGGCAATATATTTTTCAAATTTATATCAGCCCTAAAGCATACTAGCTATTTAAAAGACCGAGAGTATGTAATACATTTTAAAATAGAACAAATTTAGGCAATATATTCTTACAATTTGTATCAGCCCAAAAGTGCACTACAAATTTTAAAGACTTGAAAAATGTGTGCAGATTTGAACATGTCAATTGAGTGAAATGCTGTCTGGATGAATTTGATTATAGTCTGTTAGGAATTTAAAAATAGGCCGGGAGTATGCAATATATTCTGAAATTGAAAATTAAAGTCTAAATCTATGCAATATATTTTTAAAATTGATATCAGCCCAAAAGTGTGATACAAATTTGAAATATAATTTATTTCAGAATCGATTTTATAGGGACGAGTTAATGTTTTATATTAAATCGGATAACATGGATAACAATCAGTAACAATTTGATCTGAATAGCTAAAAATCTTAATTTAAATTCTAAAAAAATGATTAAAATCTAAGAATTGAAGTGGAAAACATGTGGAATAGATACTAGAAAAGTGACAGATCCTAGGCGAAGAGTAAAACACATTTTTCAGTGGATTCTAGAAATAACTAGCTTCAAATAACGCAAGTTTTCTCGTCCTCTTTGAAAATTGTTCTCAAACGGTTGAATTAACATGTTTATGCAATTCGGATAAAATGGATAATATTTATCCGTTTTATCCATTTTGTCCGAAATGCATAAAAATTGCAGCTCCATCTGTATGAATCAATTTCTAAGCAAAACTACTTCATTCGAGGTATTTATCGCTATATCCGTTTTATCTAGTTTTCTCCAATGGCTTAAAATCGTACCATAGCACACTAAAATGTGTTTATAATGACTATCTTAAAATATTATAGGTTATTATTATAAGCATGAGAAAAGGAATCAGTTGTCACAGTTGTGAATCGAGTGAAATGCGGTCTGAATGAATGCAGAATTTGTCTGCTAGGAATTTAAAGACAAGCCGAGATTATGCAATATTGAAGTCTAACTACATGCAACATTTTTTAAAATTTATATCAGCCAAAAAGTGTGCTACGAATTTAAATCACTTGAGAAATGTATACAAAACAGAACATATTAATTGAGGGAGATGTGTTACGAGTTTCACTGAAAGCTGAACTTAATCAATTCGTTGACTATAGTCTGTCTTCTTTGAAAATATCAGGATCTTATCTTGACATTGAAAAATTGATTAAGTGGATTATAAATTTCATTAAATTTCGTATGACTGAAAGCTGAACTTAATCAATTCGTTGACTATAGTCTGTCTTTTTTTAAAATTATTAGGATCTAATCTTGACATTGAAAAATCGTTTAAGTAGATTTTAAATTTCATTGGATGTTATAAGCTATCTTTTTATGTACTTCGGTTTAATTTTATTAACATTATCCAAGTCTATCCGCGTAGCAAAAACTGTATTGTCGGTTGTGAAGGAACCTGAATATTAAAAGATTGTTTTTTACATTTCTCTTTTGGCTAGATACAATTTCAAAATGTAAAAAAATCAAAGTAGCAAAATTTCTATAATTACATCAGAATGAATTCGTCACTTTTATCAACACATTGCATGTCATCTTCAACGGCTCTGAATAGTAATTGTCAGGACCTTTAGACTTGATCTTTCCGTCGATTTAGAGCTATATACAATATAAATGGCTCTTAACTCCAATCGTCAGGACCTTTAGACTTTATCCGTCCGTCGGTTTAGGGCTTAGGTTGTTTACATGGTTATAGGGGATTGGTTGGGTATATGCCATTCTATGAATGAAATTTAGTTCTTATCAAACCTAATGCACTTGATTATTTTTGTCCTGGAAAGATCTGTCGCTAAAACCTACATATCGCACCTGCTCAACAAAAGGGTAACAACTCGAAATGAAAATAATCAGTAGAGGCCAAAAATTGTTTCGCAAATGTTAATTTCCAAAAAAAATATTTTAACGGAAATATGTCATTGCAAGGAAATACAATTGAAACGATATTTTCGTATTTTGTGACATATTTTTTGGACGTCAATAAAATTGGACGGAAACAGTTTTTGGCTTCTATTTAAATTTTTATTCATTTTGAGTTGTTACCCTTTTGTTGAACAGGTGCGATATATACTTATAGCTTCATTAATGTTTGGGCCAGCGTCAATGTTTAGCCTTTCAGACAAGTTGGTACAATCTGGTCAGGATTAAAACTTCCCATAGAAAATTAATTGGAAAATACTAAAAATAAAAATGTTTTTTATTATTAGTTTAATATTTTTTAAAAGACTTCTACCAGATACTTTACGGCCATCCTCTGAACACTTCAGACTTTGAATTCTGGATAAAACAACATTTGTTCGCAGTGCTGAAAAATTCAATGATTACAAATTCATTGAAAACCCATTGAAATCAAGCCAATGTCATTGACTGCAAGGCTATGTCAAGCCAACTTTTTTCAATACTTCTCTTTTTATCAATTTTCGTGTGTTTGTTAAACCGACAGCCCAAATATGTATAAAACTTCCAAATGACTCCTAAAAGTCTACTTTAAAAAATGTTACTTTTAATTGCTCCCCAAAACATACATCGGCGGCGCAAAGTTTGCCCATAATCCTAAAACTATGCTTGACATTTTTTCGCACACAAACTCCTTTGACTCCTAAAAGTCTACTATGTTTTTTTCAAACTTATTTTTAAACCATCAACTTTGCCGAGAAAATATGATGACATTTTCTGTTGCATATTTGTTTTTTTTTGCTGTTATGGCTTTATTTAATCATAAACTTTTTAATGTTTTATTATTGTTGTTATGACAGAAATTTATTTTTCAACATATTTTGCGTACATGATTGTGTGTATGTGAGCGAGTGCGTGTTTGAGCCTGCCCCAGAGTTGGTAATAATTTGCAACAATGTTATTTGTTGCTGCTCTTGTTGATCATGTAACTGTCACATTTGTATTAAAGGCGTCTCCAAACTTTTCGCCTCATAAATGTCACTTGCAACAGTAGAGGAGAACGACGATTGAGTTCAGTTCATGACTTTACACAAACATATACTCGTATATTGTTAATTGTAGTCCTTTGCGGTTGTCAGTGTGACCCTTGTCGCTGCTGTGCTTTTGCAACATCTCTGTTCACTAACTATAGTATTGCTCTCTTCGGGGTAGCATTTTTTTGGCCTTGTGCATTTTCAAAACTTTCATTTTTAATTAAGCTTAGCGGTTGTTTTTTCTGACATTTGTATCTGTGGTCGTGACTTGTGTGTGCCTAATTTAGTTAAAACATCTGCGTATCATTTAAAAATGTCGTTGCATAGAATTAAGTGCACTTATGTCCTCTGAGCATAGCGAATGTTCGTAGATATAGCATATTTAGGTTAATTTATGATAACTCTTAAATGACAAAATTGTTGGAGAATATTTTAAAGGCACTTACAATCCATGCAATTGGAAAAGAGATGCATTAAGCGAATATTACAGATGTCATTTTAAGAAAAAATAATAATAAGAACAGTCTTTTCATTTAGTGAAAGTGAAAATAAAAATAATATTACAGAGTAGATGACCGTTCTGGACGTCCTACTTAGTGTAATGGCCAAAAAGGTTTAATAATAGATGGCATTACAGGTAGTGGGTATATGTATAGAGTAGGTCACCATTCTCAGCGTCAACTGTCGTCGACTATTATAGAGTAGATTACAGTTATGTGTGTATATTATAGAATAGATTACCATTCTGGGTGAATGTGTAGATAACCGTTATCGTTATCTACTACATATGTTTTTCTGATCTACTGTCCTTCTAATGAAGAGGACAAAATGACCTTCCGGTGCTCCATTATAGCGTAAATCACTATTCCTGGTAACTACAGAATAAAATACTATCATGTTCGCATTCTATAGAAGAGATTTTTTTCTGGGGTAAATGAAAGAATAGGCGACCGTTCTGATCGCCTATGGCCAGTCGGGTCGTCCGACTGACTAACAGAATTCGTTTACTATGGAATAAATTAACATTTTCATCCCCTCACTATAGAGAGGAGGGTATATATCACTTGCTACGAGCCAAAAGTTTAACACATCGAACATAAGTGTGTTTGGCGGAGATCCGTTTTGGGTCATTTTAAGTCATTTGAGCAATGTCCGTCCATCCGTCCGTCCGTCTGTCTATCTGCGGGCTGGTGCGCACGATAACTCTCGAAAGGAGTAACCGATTGACTTCAAATTTGGCATACTGTAATATTTTTCTCTATTCCCGGCTAAGTTCGAAGATGGGCTATATTGGTCCACTACTTCTGGGATCTCCCACACAAAGGGTTAACTTTTGGTGAAATATTGATTCTTTAATACCTTCTACACTACTTCCTCGAATCTTCTGAAATTTCACACATAGTATTAGTTTGTTAGTCGCTAACACGTCAAGAAAATGGGCGAAGTAGTCACTCCCTTTTTGTATCTCCCACACAAATGTACCATTTTACACCAAAAGTTAACAGCTTTAAACTTTAATACCAGTGCATATAAATTCTTGAAATTTTGTACAGTGTAATGCTTTTATAGTACAGAAAAGTAGGCGTTATCGGCACGCCCCTTTTGTTACCTCAAAAAAATAAATTTACGATTATTTTTTGAGACTCAAAGTGAGAGGATTCATACGTCGGTTTACCCGACTAAACTTTCTTACTTGTTGTTGTCTGCTTTTGAGTATAAGGGTTCTGGTAGTTTACTAAAGAGTGGATGAGTGGATGATTGGAGACCATTTTGTTCGTTTAATATAATGACGTCTACTTTGAGTATATTACTATTATAGAGTAGATAGTAGTATTATGTATATGGTTCTCTGCTATAGACTAGATAATCTCTCCTGTTATCTACATAGGAATATATAACCTCTCCGGTTATATACTACAAAATAGACAACATTCACGGTGTATATAGTACTGAATAGATAACCTCACTGGACAACAATTCCGGTCGACTAGGACCGAAACCACTATGGTCGTCTGCAATAGAGTAGATGACCGTTCAGGAGTTAAGTGATCGTCTTATCTAGAATAGATGATCATTATGGTCGTCTAATATGAATATAGAATAAATTATAAACTATAAATTGCCAGTTTTTGGTTTCTGCTGTTGAGTATAGGGGTTTTCGGTAGTCTACCTCAAGAGTAGATGACTCTTTTTGTTCTCTACAATAGAGCAGATGACTATTATTGTTCTCTGCTATGGAGTGGATGACTATTTTGTTCGTCTACTATAGATTAGACCATTTATCCAAAACATCTGCCTATTATTTACAAAATAACCCCGCTAGTTACCTGCTAAAGGGTGGTCAGACAGTATATATATGTATACTAAAAAGTAGTTATACTGTCTGACCACCACCAATGAAAATATAACCTATATGGTTATCAACTATAGAATAGAAAACTTCTTCTGTTATCTACTATAAAATAGATAACCTCCCCTGTTATGTACTATACAATATGTAACTTCGCCTGTTATCTACTAAGGAATATATAACCTCTCCGGTTTACTTATATATTACAAAATAGATAACAACAGTATATCTACTAAAGAGTAAATATACTGTCTGACCACCACCAATGAATATATAACCTATATCGTTTTCTACTGTAGAATAGATAACTTCTTCTGTTATCTACTATGGAATAGATAACCTCTCCGGTTTTACTTATATATTACAAAATAGATAACATCTCCGTTTGTCTAGTATTGAATAGATAACCTCACCAGACTACAATCCTGGTTGTCTTCTATAAAACCGGCGACAATCCTTGCAGTCTACTATTGCACCTCTGACAATTTTGGTCGTCTGCTGTATATTTGATGATCGCTCTTAAGCCAAATGATCGTCTAATATAGAATAGATGGCCATTGTGTTCATCTAATATGGATTAGATGGCCGATTGTGTCGTTTACTATACGGTAGTCCAATATATGTAGACTATTTGATCCTATTAGTTATCTGTAATAGAGGATATGACTATTCTATTCTATAGAGTAGGCCATTCAAGATAACCTCCCTGGTTAACTACTATAAGTAGATAACCTGTGTGGTCAACTCCATGGTGACCACACAGGTCACTATATCATAGATTACAATATGAATATAGAATAAATAAGTATAATGGTCTCATTCTATAAAATTGATATTGTTCTAGTGCAAAAGAAAGAGTGGGTGACCATTCTGATATTCTACTACAGAATATATTGTTATTCAGGTCGTCTACTATACAACAGGTAACCATTCTGGTCGTCGATTAAAGAACCGATGACCATTCTGTTCATCTTCTACAGAGCCGATTGTCATTATGGTAATTTACTATAGAAATCCTGACGACTCTGGTCGTCTATTATAAGACCGATGACTACTTTGGTGGTCTACTATAGTTCGTTGAAAATATAACCTACATGGTTACCTACTATAGAATACATAACCTCTCCCGTTATTTACAGTTAAAATTGAGTTAGTCTGAAATTGAGAAATGTGAAATGAAATGCAGAAAAAAGCTTGACGTTTAGGTGTGGTTCACATTCAACATCGGCATCTTCCGTTATCGACTATGTAATAGAAAAACCTTTCCTGTTATATTATACAAAATAGATAACCTCTCCGTTTATCAACCTATAGTATTGAAAGACGACAATCCTGGCAGTCTACTATAGGACCGATGACCAGACTATATTCGAGAATAATAGATTTCCTCTCCTGTTATTTTCTATGGAATAGAGAATCTCTCCGGTTATCTACTAAAAAATAGATAATAACTCCTTTTATCTACTACAGAGTTGATAACATCACCGTTTATCTAACACTTCTAGAATAGATAATAATTTTGAATGGTTTTTTTTTATCAATTATTTTCATAAATCATTAAAATCTGTGGAAAAATTCCAGAAATTATTATTCAAATAAACTTATATATTTGTTCCTTCTATTCCTCCAGGGATCATTAGGCAAATTCACTTTATACATTAGCAATGTTTTTTTCTTACTCTTCTTGCATTGACATAACTTTTATTCTTTCTTTTATTTTTAGGTTAGTTCTTAGCGAATTTATTATATGGGACTTAATTTTCTGTAAGTATTTAATATAATATGAAAATATCGATAATAGTTAAATGAAAATCATTTGCAATGAAATTAACCCAAATTTTAAGAATATCCTAGCCGATTATGTCTTGTCTATTCTATACCTTTTCCCCAAAAATTTTGACCTCAGGCTTAAAATTTTGTTTCTTTAGAAAAATTTGCCCTTTTGTAAATAAATGTACTTTATTCAATGAAAAAAAAAAAACATTATCTGGAGCGGACATGTACGTGTATTTCTGCCTAAGCATAAAAAACTCCACGTAATATTTGCTACACATCCTTTTTAAAAATATTTCTCATTTGGCCTTCTTTTGCCTTTTGCAAACGTGGCCATTTATTGTGATAGGACTACTACAAGTATTTCCACGTCCGCTGAGGCATTTTTGTTTGTTGTATGCTGGTTTTTTTCTCGTTGTTGTATACCATATCTCCCCGTTTGCAAAGATTTCTGGTTTCCGTTTCCTTCAAAACCATAATTGAATTTATCAAAAGCGGAAATGCCTGCTGTGTGTGAGAGTGAGAGAGTTGTGCTTGACAAGCTCCTTGACGTTGTCTCTGAGTGTGGAGTGGATGTTATACATACGTGTATGTGTCAGCTTGTCCGTCCGTTTGTCTGTTCGGTTAAGTTATTATGTCAGAGGCTAAACTGTTTTGTGGCAAATACAACTGCATCAATATAACGAAGAATTTACCGCCTAGTGTGTCCTTTCGTCTTTGACTCCTTATCTATCCCACATTTGGTTGGGTTGTGTTATTGACACTGGCCGCTTTTTTTTGTAGGTTAAATACCAAAAATACTTTTTGTGTAAATGTAATTCCGAGTGAAAAAATAAAAGAATTGTATTCTTCAAATAATAGCAAATATCAGACAAAAGCCAAACATGGGGAAGGGTGGGAAAGGGAGGTAGGTCACCAGCATTTGCAGTATCATGAAATGAGACTTGTGTTCTTTGTAATAAACCATAAAAACTTGATTTTCCTAGAAATAAAGAATAACGATGGATTTAAGTTTTTCTAAAATGAAAAAAGGGATGGATGTGCAAAGAAGTTTCTAAAAAAATTGGCTATGAGAAACCACAGGAGTAAAGCGGTTGAAACGTCAAAAAGAAACTTAAAATAAAAGGGCACAAGTGTTAAAAAAGTGAAAATACTCGTACCATCGAATTTTAATCTATAGAAGATGTAAAGCAGTGAGGATACAGCATATGGTCATTGAATTACTACCACACTCTGTTGCAGAGTATGATTACTTTGGGCAAAAATCGAAGACATAGACCCATAGTTTGTTACAAACAATCGACATATAAGATCACTTATTGTGTCGATTTAGCCAGAAGGCTTTCTGAAAATGGCCCATGTAGGCCCATGTCCTAATATGGCCCTCATATAAGGTACCATCCGATTTGAGTTTTTTTTTGTCCTAAAATCAATATTTTCTAATGAATAGGATTATTCCTCGATGTTTTCCTAAATGTTCTAAAGGGTGGTTAATTTTTAAGGGCCGATGTTGATTTTGAATAAAACACAAATTATTTAGGAAATTATTGTCATTTTTCTTTATTATGATAATATTGGTATAGTTCATTATTATGCATGGAACAAAATATCGACCAAATGGCATAATTGAGGTTCTATGCCGTTAATGTGCCGAATTATCTCTTGAATTGTTGCTGGCTTATCGACGTACACCTTTTCTTTCAAAAAAAAAAAACTTTAACGCGTTGCTCGATTGTGTATCTTTCCATGGTTCAAGTTGAATTAGTCTGAAATTGAGAAATGTCAAATGAAATGCAGAAAAAAAACTTGACGTTTAGTTGTGGTTCACATTCAACATCGACCCTTACAATTTAACCACCCTTTATATTGGTTTTCCTAAATATTGATATAGTCCCTATATATAACCATTTGGATTTAAATTGTCCACGCCCTAGAAACTATTTTTCAATTTGATCATTTATATTTTATGGCCTAAAATCGTTCCTAGTTGAAAGGAACACGAACTTAATTTTAAAGATTTTGCCTCAAAGCCCAAAGAACATTTCTATTGAGCTCCCCAGTAGGTGAGTGGGTAGCGTGCTCGCCTTTGAGTTTGGGGGTCGTTGTTGCTACAAAAATATAACAAGCAATGCGGTCTTTGTCACACGGGTTTCCCTGGACCGTAAAATTAGAATATAAATTTACTTTGTATTGTAATTCATATAAATACTTCAAATTAAGCAAACTTTTCTAATTCTAAGTGTAAATTGTTCATATTGTATAGAACCTGACCTCTTCAGAGACAAATCTTTATAAAATACGTATTTTTTGAAGTATAGTGTCGGTTGGCATCCTCATTAAAACTGGATTTTTGTTTGTGAAGATAAAATTCGTCCTAGCTGCTAAATATAGATTTTCTATCAAAAACTGAGGACCTCTACGAAGCTCAACACCGAAAAAATTGCTTTATCTATAGTCATTAGCTTTGAGATCATAGATCAGATGGATCTTATATAGAAGTAGACTCCTAATCCAACGAATAATTCGTCAAGTTTAAGTCGGCAAAAGTCCGTTGTGTACGACGAGGGATCGATTGCCTCGGGTTGTCCAGCAAAATTACATCGTCAGCGGCTATGCTTTCTGTCGATTTGTGATTTCTTTGTTCGGCTAATGTGGGCTGATTGTTTACCGAACCGGTAGACCATACATAGGAGAGAGGTTCAAGGGCCACCGCATCTGCCGTATAATGGTAGCAAAGCGCGCAATGTGATAGTATTGTCGGTAAAAATTCCGATATGGGACCGACATCGTTACGAAAAACGTATGGAGTTGTTGACACCAAGTCTGACCGATGGGTCTGAGGGATATCTGATGTATTTACCGACGCTTCGTACCGACTTGTGAACTAAATTCGTGGGAAATTCGACGCATCGTACCGACTTCTGACCGACATCTGAAGTGAAGTCTGACGAAATTCTGATGTCGCATCGGCTTCTGACCGACATCTTAAGTAAAGTCTGTTAAAATGCTGATGTTTTTGCCGACGCGTCGTTCCGACTGACCGACACCTGAAGTAAATTCTGAAGAGATTCTGATTTTTTAGCCGACGCGTCGCACCATCTTCTAAAGGTTATCTACAGCAGACTCTAGCGAGATGTGACATATTATTTAAATAAATATTTCTTAATAACGCTAATAGTTTAAAAGAATTAAAAAAAATTTTTTGGTTAAGTTGTTCCTTTTTTTAACTCATTATACCCTCACTTTAGTGTGACGAGGGTATATATCATTTGCTACGGAAAAAAGTGTAACACGTCGAAGGAGTGACCTAAGACCCCAAGTATGTTCGGAGGAAATCCGTTTTGGGTCATTTTAAGTCGAATGAGCAATGTCCGTCCGTCTGTCTGTCTGTCTGTCTGTCTGTCTGTGTGTCTGCTGGCTGGTGCGCACGATAACTCTCGAAAGGAGTAACCGATTGACCTCAAATTTGGTATGTGGTAATATTTTTTCCTATCTCCGGCTAAGTTCGAAGATGGGCCATATTGGTCCACTCCTTCTAGTACCTCCCCCACAAAGGGTTAAAATGTTGTGAAATATTGATTCTTTAATAACTGCTATACTACTTATTCGAATCTTTTGAAATTCCACACATAGTATTAGCTTATTAGTCGTTATCAACTCGAGAAAAATGGGCGAAGTCGCCACGTCCCTTTTGGTACCTCCCACACAAATGCACCATTTTGCACCAATAGTTAACAGCTTATAACATTAATAACAGTGTATAAAAATACTTGAAATTTTGTACAGTGTAATGTTTTTATAGTGTCTATAGCCCTGTGAAAAATGGGCGTTATTGCCACGCCCCTCTTTGTACCTCCCACACAAAATGCCCAAATCATACCACAATTTAATGTCTCATAACGTTTATACCAGTGCACATAAATGCTTATAAGTCGGCACAGTGCAATGAATTTTAAGTATCTAATGTTCAGCAAAAAAAAGGTGTATTTGATAAACCCCTTCTGGTACCTCCCACACAAATTGACAGAATAATTCGAGTAATATTCAATATTACATTACGCACAAAGTGAGGGTATACCTTAGTCGGTTTACCCGACTGAAACTTTCTTACTTGTTTCTTATTTAAAAAGCCAAAGCCAAATACAGGGTTTTCCAACAAGAGGAGCTATTTTGAATCACCCGGTATTTCGGTAGCTTTCACTTTTGAAGCTTTTATTCTTTGACATTTGACAAGTAGAAACTACGCCATTACTAAAAATGGAACGATACACGATTCAACAACGCATTGAAATTATTAAAATTCACTACAAAAATGGTGAAAATCTTGCAGTCACAGTTCGCAAAACTAAAGCATTTTTGGGTCGTCGTGAAGCACCTCGTCGGACGGCAATACAGAATTTGTGGAAATACACCGCATCTTGCATAAAGACTTGGACCTTAAGGCTTATAAAGTTCAGTTAACACAAGAACTCAAGCCGGCTGATCATCAACAACGTCGTATCTTTGCTGATTGGGTCCTTGAAATGCATGAAAATGATCCGGAATTCCATCGAAAAATCATCTTTACTAATGAGGCCCATTTCCACCTCGGTGGCTACGTCAATAAGCAAAATTGTCGCATCTGGGGCTCGGAAAACCCAAGAGTTATTGTTGAGAAGCCTCTCCATCCTCAACGTGTGAATGTTTGGTGCGGTTTATGGTCCTTTGGGGTCATTGGACCTTACTTTTTCGAAAATGAGGTTGGATCAACAGTTACGGTGAGTGGATTCCGCTATCGAGAAATGATTAATGATTTTTTATGGTCGGAGTTGGATGGTATTGATTTGGACAACATTTACTTTCAACAAGACTACGTGCCACACAAGCTACGAAACCACTGCTCTGTTACGGGAAAAGTTTCCGAACCGTTTTATCTCTCGAAGAGGTGATCACAATTGGCCACCGAGATCTTGCGATTTAACACCTTGCGACTTCTTCCTTTGGGGCCACGTGAAAGATAAGGTATACTCCAACAGCCCAGCGTCGATTCAAGACCTCAAAGATAGAATTCGTGAGGCTATCGAGGACATAGGGCAGCCACTTTGCGATTTGGTTATGGAAAAAATCATGAAAAGGATATGGTCCTGTAAGCGTGGTCGTGGTGGCCATTTGACTGATGTTATTTTTCATTATTAACGATCATTTATCTCAAAATATGACATTTTTATTTGAATCCCAAAATAACACCTCTTATTGGAAAACCTTTAATATATCTCAATCTCAACAAAAAACAAAAACAAGATCTTAATCGTAAAAAAACTTGTTTAAATTTTTAATAAAAGAAATAGTGTATTAAGACACTACAATTTTCCACAAGTTGTGCTATTTAATTTTTACAAACAAAACTTAATTTCTGGTCTTACATTTTTTGTTTTAAAAAGACAAAATAGTCATTGTATATATTTTTTCACGCTCGTTCCATTTATTAAGAACGACATAAATTTCCTATAAAAACAAAATTATTTGAACTGGGATACTGTCCTGGATCTGAACCAACCAGCTTCAATACAATGGTTATGCTTGTCTTGTTTTTCATCCGGTTATTTACATCTATTTCGGATCCCCCGGTTGATGGTAATATGATCCTGTCGTCACTTTTGATCTGGCTATTCAATTCCATTCCAAAATAAACAAAAGAGTTCTGAAAACATAAACTCTGACTCCAGCTAATGGCATGCCGACCAGTTCATGCTGAGATAAGTAAATGGGCTTTCATTACGAGCTTCCATTATCGAACTTTGCAGAATGTCCAATGTGGTATGATCTGTGTGGCACGTAGCTATGTCCTGTTGAAATCAAGCTGGCCGTTGACGACGATGGCCTCGCCAACATCGCTGCCAAAGAAATATGTACCGATGACGCCGCCAGCTCAAAACCCACACCAAACAGTTACTGTTTTGGGATGCTTTGGACGCTCTTTGTTTTCAGTGGATTGGTATCGTTACAAATACGAAAATTTTATTTGTTGAAAAATGACAGACAATTCTACAGATGTAGCTTTAGCAATATGTGCCAAAGTAATGCGCCAGTCTCTTTTGGAAGACCCGACAGTATTACAGACGTCGCCTCTCTTGGAACAGAAGACCATTTACAACAGAAGACCTAACAGTATCTGTTATGGAACAGAAGTAGTATGTTCGATTTAACATTAAATCTATAAATTACAACGACTTTTGTGAAAAAATATACTCATATAACCATTATATTAAAAAGGCGATTTATTTATTTGGTTTAAATCTGTTATGCGTTTAAGGCTATGACATTTTGTTTTCTTCAGATCTTTTATTTCTCGACTTTCTCAGTAGCATAGATTCATTTAGTAACTTATGGAACTGGTCATCAATAGTTTTGTAATAATCGCCCTTTAATTCCTTCGGATGTTTTCTTTTACGATGCTTGGGAATTTGGGTGACCATCCGAAATGACTTTGGACAGCTCGGACATGAGTAAAGGTCCATATTGCGGTGTTCGGAGGCCAAGTGTTCTATCATTTCACGGTCACTTCCAAATACTTTGTCACAGTCAGGGCATACTCGACAATAGTCGGTAATGAATTCCGTTTCCGAGTCGATTTCAATTATTTCGGATTCCGTAATCCGTTCCGTTGTCGTTCTTGCAGTGGCACTTCTCAAGGAGGAACACATTTTTTTAGCGCTACTTTTATTTTTGGTTTGGCAATTATTTTCGTCGGTATTTTTGACTGAAAGTTTTCTGCTTTCTTGGGAATGAAACTCATCGATTTCCAGAAGTTTATGTTTAGTAATATGCAGATGTCTGAACAAATCCCGTTTCTCGCTATACCTACGATTACAAGTCCCACAATAATATCTATGCCAGTTTTTGTGTACAAACCAGTAATGATGGTAAAAAGCAATAAGTGTGTTCGAAATATTTTCACACATGGAGCAAGGATATTTCGTACGACCGCTGAGTTGAATTACGCCTTTAGGTGCTGGATCGGTAGCGTGTTCGGTTGAGTAGTGCAGCATCTGAGATTTGCGTGATTCAATGGGTTTCCCGCATAGTTTGCAGAGAATCTTCATATATTGGGGATGTTTTACAGATACGTGTAATTTTAAACATGCCTTCTGTGTATACGTCTTACCGCATAATCCACATTTGAAAACGTCCGGATCCCGATGAAGTAGGGCATGTTGTTTTATTCTTCGTTTAGTAATTCTGCGAGAGCAGCATTTAACATAAAATTGTTCTTCAGGGTGGCGCAGTTGAAAATGATTCTCTAGCAACGAAAATTTTGGATAAGACTTGAAGCAGATTGCACATTTTATATTTGGTAACCAATTGTTAACAATTTTATCAAATGATTCCTCGCAACGACTAGAAAAGACCTCCGACACAGCTGCAGAAATTTTAATGTGTGATCTATCTCTCGAAGTCAAAGACATTTCAGTTGGGTTCTTAGACATATCCATATCGTCATCGGCACCACTATCAATAGATGAGTCTACATCAATTACATCCATATCGGATGAAGTTACAGCTGGACCTGCATCACTAGCTATTAGCGTATCTCCATTCTTGTTATCCTCTGTTGATATTTCCACCCCTTCCAAATCCGATTCCTCGTTTATTAATTCTGCGGCATTGTTTTCATCCTTAGATACTCCTCCGGTGAGTAGTGTTAATTGGGCCACAGCTACAGATGTTTGGTAGCTATGAAAATCATAAATCGAGTGCCAACATTGAGAACAAATGGCTCGCAGATGTTTTGCCTCGCCTATGTTTACAATCTGGAAAGATATTGAAAAGCTTATTGTGGACAGGAATAAACTTCCTGACAATGTAAAACTTACCGATGGATGAAAATATTTAGAGATTATTTCGTGTAGTTCATTGTTTCGACCATTTGCATCGTACATACTTTTGCCATTTTCATAAACAGTCACACATAGTCGACAGACATTTGATGGATGAGACATAGTGAATATCTAAAATGTGTATATGTAAATATAAGTGTTAACACTTTGAAATCGTAAATGAAACTAATTTATTTATTGAGTATCGTAGTGTTAAAGTGGATTTTCAAATTTTTTGGACGGTTTTCCATCCTTGTCTACCTAATCAGAATTGGAAATTATTATTCCTACCTATAATATTAGCAACAGATGCAGCAGCAAACACAACTAGTGGCTTATGTCGAAGATTTTTGGAAACCAACTGCCTGTCTACTTATCTTCAATGCAACATATAGCTGATTTGCGACTCACCAACAGGCAAGACGCAGTATTTTTGCATTTGCTTCGTCGTTCTGATGCCAGTTTTTAGGTCGTAAGTAGGGTGATCAATAAACCGGTTATTTTGAAAATACGGTTTTCGGTTTCTTCGAAAATTAAGTTAACTCTAAAACCGGTTTTCGGTTTAACCGAAAATAAAAAACCGGTGAACCGGTTGTTTTCGGTTTTTCTTTTTTAATAAAAATGCATAAATAATGCTCAACGTTTTGTTAGATGACGTAAAATAAGCGTAGTGCAAATTCAATATGTAACCATATTCCAATTAAATTAAGATTTATTTGAAAATTTTATTTTAAACACTTCATATTTTTATTTATAATAGGTAATTGTTCCAATTTCATTTATGATATAATATTATAATCTCTGCAATATTTGTAATATTTATGTTCAATTTTTAAAGAGATTTCATTCAAAAAAATTGATTGTGATTTTTATAAAACTTGACTAATAGTGAAGATCGGCAAAATCTTAGCTTTTAGCATCATATAAATGGCAAACCAATTATATACATATATTATCAGAAGTAGCGGATTCTGCCTTGAGCATACTATAGAGATGAAAACATGTCGAAATGTGAAACTGAACATATGTATTTTATTTATACCTACATTTCAATTAGAAAGGATTGTTAATTAATTTCTATACCGCAATAAGACCCTTGATAAAATATGCAGACGAAGTCAATAGAGAAGTTAGCAATGTAAACAGTATAAATACATATAAAACTGAATTTTGAAATCGATGGATATGTACAAATGATGTCAACGGTTTTTTATTGATGTTTTCAAAATGTTAGGTAGGTTCCTGTTTCAAAAATAATATTTTCTTTATAATTTTATAATAGTTTCAAAAAACCGAAAAGTCGAATAAACCGAGTTGAAAAAACCGACGGTTCGAGTTATTCGAAAAAGCAGAAAAACCGGAAACCGATAGGCGGTTTTTAAAGAGAAACCGATTAACCGGTTAACCGGTGCGGTTTTTGATTACCCTAGTCGTAAGTCAAGTAATTGCCTTCACAAAATTATATGACAGCAAAATGTATCTCGCTACCTGTTGAAGTAGAATGCTATCGACGATGTACAGAGGGAAGAATGTGATTATCTATCACCTTCCGCGATTATCTAACTCATTTGATAGGTAAGCATAATCGCAGTGTCTTCTCAGAAGAACATCTTACACCCGGATAATTGTCTATGCGGGAAACCCATCAAATAATCAAATATTTCAAAGTTGATGTAATTAAATGAAGTTAGGTTTACAATCAACTCTAATGTAGGTAAGTGAATTAGAAACTATTGTAAACATACAATCTGCTATTACTTTGGTAGGGAGGTAAAATTTTTCCTAAGTTTTCCATGAATCTTTCTGTAGGACTTTCTGTATCTTTTCAATGTTACAAATTATGCATTCTTACATCTGGCATCCACACCGGGAATCCTCGATTCCATCTGAGAGGAATCCAAGATTATTTCTTTAGGAATGTATGCCTTACGACTGGAATGACAAATATTATATCAGTCCGTCAACCCTTAGTTATTTCTCGGTTGTGTTTGAGAGTATTTCTGCCGGATATCTTAGATTCTGGTGTGAATCCACCATTCTTTTTGAGCGGAATACACAGATTTTTCTTTCGATAATTTTTCAATTTATAATTCACAATTCTTTCCGAATCGAAACCAAAATTAGATGTCTTTTGCGTATCAACCATTTATTCTAAGAAAAGTCCGGTAATTTTTCTGCAGGACTTCTACAATTCTTTCTAACGACAATCCAAAATAATGTATCTGCCAACAAACCCAGAATCATTTTGAACGGATTTTCTACTCGATTCTATATACATATGTACATATTACATGAGAATTATGGTCGTCTAATATTTTTTTCCTTTATTCATTCCACTTGGGAACATAGGGCTTCTACAAGTAAATTCCATCTTACTCTATCATTACAAAATGTTTTTACTTCATCCCATGACTTGTTTAAATGTCTTATTTCAAGAGAAACAGTTCTGCGCCATGTGTTTCTAGGGTGGCCTGGTCGTCTGGTGCCTTGGGGGTTCCAGTCTAGGGCAATTTTGGCGATGCTATCGGGTCGTCTAATATACCATTCTGGTCGTATTTTAAGTAGTAGACGATCATTCTGATCGTCTTCTATTGAATAGATTGAATAGAATATTATGGTCGTTTTCTGTAAGTAAATGAGCATTTTGGTCATTTACTACTAAGTAGGTGAACATTGTAGTCATTTAATATTGAGTTTATGAACATTCTGATCATCTACCACTGAGTAGATGAACATACTGTTCTTTTACTATAGAGTAGATGACCAGTCTGGCCATCAACAATGGAGTAGATAATCATTTTATAAAGGGTGGTTAAATTGTAAGGGCCGGTGTTGAATGTGCACCACACCTAAACGTCAAGTTTTTTTCTGCATTTCATTTGACATTGCAGACTAACTGAATGTAAGACTAACTCAATTTAAACCATGGAAAGATACACAATCGAGCAACGCGTTAATTATACCCTCACTTTAGTGTGACGAGGGTATATATCATTTGCTACGAAAAAAAGTGTAACACATCGAAGGAGTGATCTAAGACCCTAAGTATGTTCGGCGGATATTCGTTTTGGGTCATTTTAAGACGAATGAGCAATGTCCGTCCGTCTGTCTGTCTGTCTGTCTGTCTATCTGTCTGTCTGTCTGTCTGTCTGTCTGTGTGTCTGCTGGCTGGTGCGCACGATAACTCTCGAAAGGAGTAACCGATTGACTTCAAATTTGGTACGTGGTAATATTTTTTTCTATCTCCGGCTAAGTTCGAAGATGGGCCATATTGGTCCACTCCTTCTAGTACCTCCCCCACAAAGTGTTAAAATGTTGTAAAATATTGAATCTTTAATAACTGCTATACTACTTATTCAAATCTTCTGAAATTCCACACATAGCATTAGTTTATTAGTCGCTATCAACTCGAGAAAAATGGGCCAAGTTGCTACGACCCTTTTGGTACCTCCCACACAAATGCACCATTTTGCAGCAAAAGTTATCAGCTTATAACATTAATACCAGTGTATAAAAATACTTGAAATTTTGTACAGTGTAATGCTTTTATAGTGCCTACAGTCCAGTGAAAAATGGGTGTTATATTCACGCCCCTTTTGGTAGCTCCCACACAAAGGTAACATTTTGCACCAAAAGTTAACAGCTTATAACATTAATACCAGTGTATAAAAATACTTGAAATTTTCTACAGTGTAATGCTTTTATAGTGTCTATAGCCCTGTGAAAAATGGACGCTATTGCCACGCCCCTTTTTGTACCTCCCACACAAAGGTACAATTTTGCACAAAAAGTTAGGAGCTCACAACATGAGTACCAATGCACGTAAATGCCACAACATTTTGCACAGTGTAACGCTTTTGAAGTGTCTATAGCCCTGTAAAATGTCCAAATCATACCAAAATTTAATATCTCATAACGTTAATAAACCAGTGCAAATAAACGCATATAATTCGGCGCAGTGCAATGTATTTAAAGTATCTACTATTCAGCGAAAAATAGATGTATTTGTTAAACCCGTTCTGGTACCTACCATACAATCTAACAGAATAATTCGTGGAATATTCAATATTACATTACTCACAAAGTGAGGGTATACCTTAGTCGGTTTACCCGCCTGAAACTTTCTTACTTGTTTTTTAAGCCTTTTACGAAAATGGGCGTTCAAATCAAAATGCATTTCATGCACTTCGTGATGTTTTTTTGATCAGCAAAATCGATCACCAAACCGGGTCTGTAGGAGATGTGAAAACACCTGTGCATGCTCGCCCAGTTCGTTTGGTGCGGCTTATGGGCTGTCGACGTCATCGGGCCATACTTCTTCGAAATGAGGCCGGTCAGGCAGTTACTGTGAATGGTGTTCGCTATCGTGAGATGATAACGAACTTTTTATGGCCCGAATTGGAAGATATGGATGTGGACAATATGTGGTTTCAACTGGACGGTGCCACTTGTCACACAGCTAACGAAACAATGGCTCTTTTGTGCAACAAATTCAATGGCCGTGTTATCTCACGTCGTGGCGATGTCAATTGGCCCCCAAGATCATGTGATTTGACATCGTTGGACTTCTTTCTTTGGGGTTATTTGAAAGGAAAGGTGTACGTCGATAAGCCAGCAACAATTCAAGAGCTAAAGGATGAGATAATTCGGCACATTAACGGCATAGAACCTCAATTATGCCTCAGCGTCATCGAAAATTTGGACCATCGGATGGAGGTGTGCCGATGAGGTCGCGACGGCCATTTGGCCGATATTTTGTTCCATACATAATTGAACCATACCAATATTATCATAATAAAAATAAATGACAATAATTTCCTTTTTATTCAAAATCAACATCGGCCCTTAAAATTTAACCACCCTTTACATTAAATAAATAGTAGACGATTATTTTAGATATTTAGTATACACAAATAATATAAATAAATAGATAAACATTCTGATCATCTACTATAGAGTATATGGCTACTCTGGTCGTCTTCTATACAGTAGATGGCAAATAGCATTCCATTTCATAGCGCAGATGACCATTCTTGCCGTCTTCAATATGACAATTATGGTCGTCTTGTATAAGTAGATTACCAGTCTAGTTGTCGTCTATGTTGTAGACGACCATTCCGGTTGTCTACTATTCAATATATTCTCGTTCTGATCATCTAATATTGAGTAGATGAACATTATGGTAGTTTACTATAGAGTAGATGATGAACACTCTGGTCTTCTACTATTGAGCATAAATTATTGAGATGAATATTTTCGAGCCTTAATATATTATATATATACATATTATTTTGTATATATTGTATATATATACATATATTTTTTTCGAATTTTTTTTATTGTCGAATTAAAACGTCCTAGCGGTCAAACGACTACCCACCAAAGCATTTGCGCCATCTTGACCGGTTCCGAAGTTACCAAAAACTCCTATGTGTATCCCTCTATAGCAATGCTCCGACAAAAACTCCTATGTGTTGTAGGCACAGCCTGTCGCAAGGGATCGAAGATTGGCTTAGATTCACACCAAAAAAAGGCTAATGGGGTTTTGTTCTGAATCATCCCCTCTATTCGACAATGAATAGATCAAAATTGGATCTGCTTCCATTCGTGAGTTATGGCGAAAACAGTACTTTTATTTAAAACAAATTTAATAGCTTTGATTTGTAAAGAAAAACGTGGAAATTTAGAACTGTAACACAATTTCCTTTAAACATGATTATTTGTAAGACGCTTTGTAACATCCGCGACATTTTCCATGTTTTTGTATTGCGAATTTTGTGTAATCCATAAAATCCACTTACACCGCCAAATTTTTTCAAAAATATTATACCGAATTTAATAAGATTAATATATTTGCATTCTATAATCTCTGAGGAATAGATTAATATCAGCATTTTCGCGAAAAATATCCCTCGACAAATAAATTAAAAATAAAAAATGGTTCGGAAATATTTTACTATATAATGCTATTATCTCGCGAATGAACAGTTCTAGGAAAAAGTAGTCAAAGGAAGTTTTATACGATTTTTGTTATGATATATTGGTGGTAAATAATTAAAAGAAAAATTCAAAAATCTGAGATAATAAAAATATCGCGATTTGACGAAATAGCAACGTTTTTTGTCTTTCCTGAAAACTAGTAAAAAAAACATAAGAGTTTTCGTCGGCGCACCGACGATATGCTATCTACTATAGAATAGATAAACATTCTGACCATACACGAAAGACTAGATAAACATTCTGGTCATCTACTATAGAATAGATGACAACTCTGGCCACAGAGTAGATGACTATCATTGCCTATTACAGCGCAATTTACTAATTAATTCTGGTCGTCTTCAATATATTATATGGCAATTATACTCGTAGTAAAAGAAGATATTTGCTAAGATGTAGATGATCATTCCGGTCGATTTATATTGAATACATGATCATGCTGGTCGTCTTCTATCGAATAGATGACCGTTCTTTTACTATAGAGTAGATGATCATGATAGAGCCATTTTTTTTAGATGAGTATCCTGGTCATCTACTATAGATTAGAAGAATATTCTTATCATTTACTTTAGATTAAATTAATATTGCAATCATTTATTATAGAGTAGATGAACATTCTGGTTATCTACTATAGAGAAGATGAAAATTCTGACCATCTACTATAGAGAAGATGAAAATTCTGACCATCTACTATAGATTAAATTAATCTTGCAGTCATTTATTATAGAGTAGATGAACATTCTGGTCAACAGAGTAGATGAACTTTTTGGTCACTTAATATAGAGTAAATGATCATGATAGATCCATCTACTTCAGATGAATATCCTGGTCATCTACTACAGATTAGAAGAATATTCTTATCCGCTACTATAGATTAAGTTAATATTGCAGTCATTTATTAAAGTGTAGATGAACATTCTGGTCATCTTCTATAGATTAGATGAAAATTCTGGCCAACTACTATAGAGAAGATGAACATTCTGGACATCTACTATAAAGTAGTTGAATATTGTGGTCGTCTAAATGAACATTCTGGTCATCTACTAAATAGTGCAATTTTTGTCATATTCTATGGAATAGACGATCATTCGGCTGAGTCCTCTAACGGTCATAAGGGAACCACCCGATGCTATATATGTATATATGCTGTGCATTCCTGATTCTGTCAGAGTATGCAGCTATCCATCTGTGGCTGAGAGTGACGTAAAATGTGTGTGAGTGTGTGTGCGAGTTTGTGTTAGAATGTGTGTTTAGTTCATGAAAATCGCATTACTTCCGTTAATGTTTTGGCACGTTTCTACTGCAAAAGTATGCGCATAAATCAGACGACAAACTCAACTCAAACTTAACTGATGCGAACGAACGTAAGCCTTCATATGGTTACATTAGCACAGACATACACACACACACACTACCATAAACTTGCAGGAGCACATTCAAAAGACATTGGTGGAAACTTGCATGCTTTGCTGGTAGTAAGGCATCACATGCATTGCAACCAAAATACATATTCGGATGTGTGTGCGATAGTGTTGCTTCACTCTATGTGTGTGCTCTCACTATGCAACATGACGTAGCATGGTGAAATTGCTGTTCGTCGTCATCGTCACAGCTTCGATGTACGATGTACTCGTATGCAGTAAATGTGTTGACTTAACACATGCATTGCCTGTTTGATTTTTTTTCCTCGTGCCTCTCGGTAATTCTCCCTTCGTCTTTTTCTTAGTCAAACTTACAGAGCGACGACGACGATGGTCGATCGGTCGATGTCAATAGGTGTGTTTTTGTTGTTGTTGCTTGTTGTCACTTCTTGTCTTCTACTCTGCCAGGGTTTTTGTTGTTGGTATTGGTCGATATGAAGATGTACGAGTTGTGAGATGGGAGAGTACGTTCATCTCATGCCAAATAAGGGGTTTCGGTGTTCTTTCAACATTTGCAAAAGCATCATTACGTGGAAACAGTATTAAAGCTGCTCTCACGTTGCCGTTGCCATTGCCACTCACTGTCACTGCTACCACCACACTACCACTGCTGGAGTGCGCTGGTGTTTGTTGCTCCCTTTTTGTTTTCTTGGCTGTGGCAATTTCAACGCAATTGTCATGTTTGTCATGCAGCAGCATGTTGAGCGAAACTTTAACTTTAAGAACAGTTTAGTTAGTTATTTTTTGCCATCTTCATTCATATTGTTGTGCGCCATAGTCTTCATATTTTCTTTTCTGTTTTTATGAAGTTTCTACTTTAGAACAAATAAAAATTCAGGAAAAGTCTTTCCGTTATTTATAAGATGGGCGGTCACAAAAGTATGGGGAAATGAGCTGAAGACTTTTATATTTGTGAAAACATATGGCATTTTCCATTCATTTCATAATTTTAAGTAAAACACATTTTTATAATTGTACATAATGTTACAAAACCGAATGGATTTCAGACTTCTTGTAAAATTATGCAGAAAATGTTTATATTCAAATTTATTTCAAGATTAATTCAATCTTTAAATATTGCAAACATTTTAGGGCCAGTGTTTTAAGCGTCATCGGCGATCGAGATGAATATTTCTATGTCAAGTAAAAGCTGTAATAATTGTTCCAAATACAGAATTTTTCAAAGACATTGGGAAAATATAAGGAATTTTTTTTAAACGTTGTCATTATACATAAAATTAAGCCACAAATCATAAAAAGTAAACAATTCTTTGATTTTCTTATCGTTTTGTGGTTTTCAAATAGGCGAAATTTAAAATGGTCAAGAGAATGTTACAATAATAATAGCAGATGTGACACTTCTAAAAGACAAGTTGATGTGAACCACTTTTAAAAATTTAACTATTTGAGAAGTTTTTGCAAACATTACATAAGTTTTTGGAAAAGTGATAACATAAGAATTTTTTAATTTTGTAAATTTCTTAGGGCGATTTGTTCCTGTACTGCACTTGCTTTGGCGATTTTCCAGTAAGGGACATTTTTGTTTGTCAAAGAAATGCTGTAACAAGGGTACCAAATATGTCAGTTTTCAAAGACAAATTTATTTGACAAATTTTTAGAAAATTTCCCTTTTGGGAAATTTTATCAAAATAATAAAGCATAAATAGTACTCCCAATTTGTTATTGTTTTGTGATTTTCCAATAGGGGACGTATTGAAAATAGACAAATTGATTTGTAAAAATTATAATTATATAATTATTAGCAAATATAACTAATTTGGAATTTGTAAACATTACCTAAAGACTATGACAAATTTGATTGTTTTTAGAAAAGTGAAAAAGTTTTCATTGGTAAATTTATTTGAAACCGTTTTTAGAAAAGTAAAAATATTTCAGATCTTTTGCAAAAATTGCTGGCCTTTTTGTTAAAATGATCTTTTTCCAATGAGGGGATTTTTTGTAGATTTTTTTTTAAATTTTCCTTTTGGGAATTTTGTAAATTTCGCCATTAATTTTAGAATTTTGCCTAAAATCATAAAACGTAGAAAATCCTTGTATTTACTATCCTTTTGGGTCCTTGTAATAGGGGAAATTTAAATTTGTCAAGAGAATGCCTTAATAAATACACAAAATGTAGAGTTTTTTATTACAAATTGTATAATAAAACTTTTTAGAAAATTTTACTTTTTGGGAAATTTTTTTAAACATGTTTCTCCATGTGACAAAATTCATTTTTCATTGGCAAATTTATTTAAAACCTTGTTTAGAAAAGTGAAAATATTTTAGAAACTTTAAAATGTGTAAAACTGCTCTTGGTGATGACTTGGTGATTTTCCGTTAAGGTACATTTTTGTTTACATAGTAAATGCTATAATTACTATACCAAATACATCAGTTTTCAAGCATAAATCAATTTGAAACATTTTTCAAAAATTTTGCCCATTAGTTTCAGAGATATCGTTGAAGTATTGAAAAAAATCATAAAGTTTATAAAAAAATAAAAATGTTTATACTATAAAACTTCATCAAAAATAAGAAGGCGACAAAAATCGCACGTTTGGTCTAAAAGCATTTAGTCCAATATATTTCGTATGATACGATCATTGAAATCGGTGCACAACTTTTGATTTTGTTCACAATTTACTGAGAAAACTGAATTGATAAAAATCACAATTTCCATAAAAAAAGTAAAATGTCTTAATATGAGTGTCTTTGCTGCTGTTCTATGTACGCAATAAAAAATGCTAGCTGATTGGGAAAAATGAAGATTCGATTTAAAATCGGCGACCTCAAATTAGTAAAAAATTGCTATAAAGATCTAGTCAACACAAAAAAGTACAATTTTGTTCCCTTGTGTAATTGTCAAGATAATGTTTAAAATTAGAAAAAATCTTTAAACGTCTGTAATTTTCAGAAAATGTCATTATTTCGTAATTTTCATTCAGAGAAATTGTGTTTGGCAAGAAAATTAGGGTTAATGTTACCAAATATAGTTCATTAAAAAGATAAGTTGACTTCAGCAACAATTTTAAAATTTTCCTTTTCGAGAAATTTTGAGGATTTTATTTTATAAATTATTCTATTGGGTTTAAAATGCATTCCGAATTCATATAATGTGAATAGTTTTTGGAGTATTTTATTGTTACTTCATAAACCATAAAGGGAAATTTTTGTTTGGCAGGGAAATTGGATAATAATATTTCCAAATATGACAGGCTTAAAATACAAATCGATTTGGCCAACATATAAAAAATTTCCCTTTTGGGAAATTTTGTGGAAATTGTATAAAATGCTCTCATTGTACTTAAGATTTACCCCGAATCCATAAAACCTTCGGTGTTGTTTATTTCGTAATTTGTTTGGCAGGAAAATTGCAAAATAAAAATACAAAATATGACAGGTTTAAAATACAAATCGATTTGGCCAACATATAAAAAATTTCCCTTCTGGGATATTGTAAAAAAAAGCTCTCATTGTGTTTAAAATGTATCCGGAATCCATAACAACTTCGATTTAGTTTGTTTCGTAATTTCACATTAAGGGAAATTTTTGTTTGGCGGGAAAATCGCGAAATAACATTTCCAAATATGACAGTATTAAAATACAAATCGATTTGCCAATATAAAAGAATAGCGAATATTTCTTCTGGGAAATTATGGGGATATTGTATAAAATGCTCTCATTGTGCTTATAATTTGTCTCGAATCCATTAAATCTTCGATTTTGTTTATTTCGTAATTTCCCATTAAAGGAAATTTTTGTTCGGCAGGAAAATTGCGTAATAATATTACCTAATATGACAGCTTTAAAATACAAAATCGATTTAATCAACTTCTAAGAAATTTACCTTTTGGGAAATTGTAAGGCAATTTTTTTTAAAAACACCCATTGTACCTAAAATTTATACTGCATTCATAAAATGTAAATGCTATTTGTTCATTTCGAAATTTTTATCAAATATGATAGGTTAAAAATAAAACTCGATTTAGCCAACATATTACAAAATTTCCTTTTTGGGAAATTATAAGAAAATATTTGAAAATTCTCCCATTGTGCTTAAAATTTAACCTTGAATTTATAAAATGTCAATAATTTTCGGTTTTTATAATTTCTGATTAAGGGAAATTTGTTTTCTCTAGAAAATAATGGAATGATGTTTACAAACATACTGGTTTAAAAGACAAATTTAATTGAACATCAAAGTTTTATGACATTTATAAATTTGTATGGGATTCCTAAATCTTACCTAAATATACATACATATATATACATTATATATATACAAAATGCAAACATATGGAGAATTCCACGAAAAAAATAAAAATTTCGGTTTTGATTTTTCCCATTTTTTATATTTTTTAGTACACCTGAAGAAACGCTTTGTGGAATTTTTGAGATTTTTCCGATAACTCGTTCAGAAGTTATCGATATTTAAAAATCGTTAAGATATCATTCTGTGTATTAGGTTTTTCGTCATAACATCTTAAGTTATGCTACGATTTGATTTTTTTTTAAATGTTTTTCTGTACTTTTCAGAAAATATATGAAAAATTATAAAATTTTTTTTGCGTGCGATTTTTATGTTTTGATATTTAAATGTAATTGTTTGTACTCTCCGATTTCCGCGAATTTTTTATATTTTAAATTTCTGTTAATTCTCTAACATATAAGCTTTGGATGGAAGCGCGTAAAATTATTTTTTTTAATTTTTTAAAAATTTTAAAAAAGATTTGCTACGAGCCACTTTGCTTGTGGCTTCTAGGCTTCGGAATAGATCCCAGCAAAATTTTGGTAAGTACCTGTCATTATTCCCTGCATTACCAAATAATGACATCACATTATTCGCTGCATTACTTTCGGCTTATTAATAATGACTTACTAATAATAACAGAAATAAGTGATTTTTTTGTCAAAATCATTTTGGCAAATTTTATTGTAATGCAATTTTGGCTATATGTGGGTTATTGTACAATATTTATTGATTTTTCAACATGTTTTCAAATAATACTTGTGTTGAATGAAAATACCATAAAAATTAACGTATATCGTATGATGTTAGACCATTGAAGAATACTTCACATGGGGGTTTGGGTTCAGAAATTCGAATCTGGCATGAGGAAATTTTTTATTTTGAGAAATACGCGCCACAAGACGCAAAAAATCACTTTAGGTAGCCATCTCTACATATCTACTACTAATTTTATAACTTATTGATAATGCATTATTCAAGAACCTAAAATCGTGAAAATATAAGCACATATTTATGTGGTATGTCAATGCTACAAATAAGTACTTATAATGCTACTTTATTGTATGCTTTTGGGAAGTACTTTCCTCCAATGACATCCCCATGTTAAAATAATGAGAAAAGTGGCTAAATAATAAGTACTTACCATTATCGAACTTTGCTTACTGGTCGGATTATTTGGTAATGAGAAATTTTGCTGGGATGTTCCACGTCAAAAAAAAAAAAAATAAAATAAATAGAACACTCACCACCCCCTCCGATCCCCTTACTCGTGATAATCTCACTGCAAACATAACTATATTTCAAAAGTAGTAGAAGTCGATGGATTTTTTGGGTGATGTATTCCACAAAATATTACTATAGGTGCTCGCAATACACTTTTATGGTAATTCATCGGTTTTATTAATATTTTATTCCACACCGTAAGCTTTTTATATGGATTTGCAGCCTAATTATAGACACTAGTTTATGTTATGTGGTAAGCCTGAAAGTATGCTTTATATTTTTGTAATTAATTGTTCCCTATCCCCACTAATTCGAATGCCAGACCTCGTTTTTCCAATAAAACATAATACCGGGTACCAAGTTTCCGTTTCCATCTACCTCCTTGGCCTCTGGAGTAGTTTTTGTCTGTATGTACGTTTTGTATGTATGTATGTTTAGAAGGTAAAGGCCTGTGCATGTCTGTCCCTTCCCTTCGACATCGCATTTGCTATGTGCACTGAGCATTATGAGCTTATAAGTGGGCGTATCATTTTCAACAATTCTTCTACGGTTTATGCACTTGTGCTGCTCCTGTAGCTGCATAGTCAAGCTGCTGGAAGCGGATGATGCCACTGCTGATGTTATTGTGATTGTGATATGATGTTTTTGTGCTCATTTGTTTGGCAACCTTCTCACCTTTTTCTTTCGCAATCACCTCTAGACGACCGCCTACTGTTTTTTTCCTAGTTTTATGTTTTCTTAACTGTGTATTTGTTTTATTTTGTTTGTGTTTCAGCTACTTCTTCTTCTTAGGCATCTGTTTGCCATTCTGTCCTTCTGTTCATATTCTGCTTCTTACGCTACTTAGCTAAGCTTATGATCGTTTATGCATGAGTTCATACATATGCATGTGAAGTTGCAGAAAAACAATGCATTTGATGGTGTTCATGTAGGTAGATTAGGGTGTAATGATTTCTACAAATATGATCTGAAATTTCATGATTTTAGTATTCCTTTAAATGCATATGGGGATTGACTGAACTGTGACTTCTGTATACGTCTTTAAGATTTGTTTACAAATTTGTTCTTGCACATCCTAGTGTGTATCCTCTAGTTTTTGGTGTTGTTGGGTTCTTGGATGTTGTTTTTTTTAAGAATTAAATCCTGGCGCCCCACTACTTTCACTTCTGTTGTTATATATGTGTATGTATGTCTTTCAATTAACGCTGCATGTGTGTGTGCACTTGGAAAGGATTTGTATGCATGTTTCTGCATGCTGCTCTTGTGCTGCAAGTATATGAATGAGTTTGTGTGTTGATATGTTAATTCCTGAACTGTTCATCTTTTGTTATTTCAACCAAAACTTTAGATGTTTGTTCACATGCAGTCGCTTCCCGCTGATGCTCCTTTGCTCCTTTCGCTGCTGACATTTGATGCCGTTGATCATTGTTGTTGGTTTGGTGTGATTTGGTGTTGTTATTCCGTTCCATTCCATACCATTCATTCGTCAGTTCGGCGCACCGTCAACGTCAGTGTCTGTGAAATTATTTTGTCGCTATTGTTTTCAAATTAGTTTCGTAATTAAAAATGACTTTGTCTATGAATAGCTGTTTGCTGGTGCTTCTGCTGCTCTCTAAGATGGCAAAAAGTTTTTGCACAGCAACATGAACGAACACACGCTGACAAACGGGAAAAACAACAGAAAATACCAGCAAATTAAATAAATCCTCTTTGTAGCTGTCAACTATTCGCCAGCCAAGTAATTTGAACAATAGCTAACACCAGTAATAGCAACAACAACACTAACAACTACAATAATGGCAACATCACTGTCAGAAAGTTTGCCAACAGCCTAAATGTATGCTTTAATTTTCGATACTAATTTAAGCCCTAAAGTATGCTATGGATAAACTTAAATGGATGAAATAGGTTGAATGCAAATTTATTATTAAAGCATTATTGGTAAGAAGAAATATACAATTTATTGAATTTCGAGATACTCATCAAGGTTTAATGAAAATTGTGAGTCTTGGCGATTTATATTTAACTCACACGATTTATAGTATATGGGAAATCAATTGAAGCGTGGTTTGTGCTTGTTAAGCAAATAAGGATTATTTGTTACAATACGTTAGTGTTCGTATGGAAATTGATACCCCAATTTTTTGGAAAAATTTCCCCTTTGTGAATTATGGAACTGTAAATCTACCACATTTTCAAGAAATCTTAAAAGCGAGATGATTTCTTGCGAACAGGATTATTGTTACAATATTTTAGTGTTCGGATGAAAAATGGTACTCTCAATTTTTGGAAAATTTCGTATTTGGGAATTATAGGGAACTGTATATTTACGACATTTTCAAGAAATCCTTGAAGCGAGATATTTGATTGCGAAGAAGATAAAGAAAAAAATTACCATATTTCAGTTTTCGTGTGAAAATTGATTTTAAAAATTTTCGGCAAATGTACCCTTAACGAATTTTGTATCAACACCGGTGGACAATGAATTTTTACAAAGCTCAAGAAATTGTTTTACTATGTCTATTGATTCAATATATTCTTTAAAAAAAGTCATGTCTTCAAAAACTTACATTTTTTATTTTAGTAAATTTGTCCGGGGAGAATTTGTAAATTAGTTTTTTTGTCGCAGTACACCCATATTACCCAAAGACGCTGCATTGAAATACGACAAAATTATTTCTTTTTAAATGTTTTATTTCATTTCAAATATTTTGAGTTGTTCCTCTTTCCATATTTTCCCATTTTTTTATTAAAAAGAAGGAACTATTTATTTATAAAGACATTTAATGCTGAAAATTTGCAACTATAGAATTTTTTACTCTCGCATATTTCCGAAACATACATGAAACCAAGTGCTTCCCAAAAATAATATAATATACGAGTAAGAACTGCAGAACATCTCACTCGTTTACATCGAATTTCTATTCGTTCGTCACTGACACTTACTCGCTAAGGGAAGGAATATCTTACTTTATAATTTTTGGTGCTTCCTACGTAAGAAAATAAAAATATTTTGAACTCTACTGAGTTTGAGGAAACTGCGTAAACATGGTACAGAACACCAAAAACAAATAAAAAAATTTCCCCTTGGTAAGTTTTAAGCAAATTTCTCTTTTGGGATGTTTATATATATATATATAATTTTATGGATTTGTTTTTGAACTTCTGTACTCAGCCTAAAATATATTTACATAGAAATCGAAAAACTTAATTTTATTTTTGAATTTATAAATTTCTACTTTTCAGGGAAACTGCGTAAAAATGTTGCAGAATACAATAGTTTTAAAAAATTAGAGGAAATAAAAAAGTCCTTTTGGAAAATTTCTCTTTTGGGAAGTTTTTGCTTGAAAAAAATCCCTTTTTGAGGCTTTTAGAAAATTTTCCACTTGTTACATTTTAGGGATTTGCTGTTAAACATCTGAAATTAGCTTTAAATATAATTAGACAGTAAAACTTAATTTTATTTTGGAATTTATTATTTTTTAAGGTTATCCATTTAGGGATATTTTTCATTGTCAAGAAAACGGCTAAAGTATAACAATCAAATCAGAAAAATGGGTTTCAAATTTATACATAAATATTTTATAAAACGTTTTTCAATTCTGTTTTTGGCATTTGAGAAATTTTAGAAAATTTTTTTCAACAGCTCCGGTAAGCTTAAAATTTAAAGTAAAAACCTTTCAAAAATATTTCAATAAAATTATCAAATAATCAAATTTGTATAAACTAAGGCAACCATTTTTTGAAAAAAAAACTGTATTTCCATTTTGGGATCCTTTAGAAAATTTCGGTGGACCTTTTTAGAAAATTTCCCTTTGGGAATTGTTATGAAATTAACTTTTTGACATTTTTATAAAATTACTCATTGGCATTTGTTTAAGAAAATTAACCTTTTGCGATACCAACCAACCATTTTCTGAAAAAAAAACTGTATTTCCATTTTGGGATCCTTTAGAAAATTTCGGTGGACATTTTTAGAAAATTTCCCTTTGGGAATTGTTATAAAATTAACTTTTTGACATTTTTATAAAATTACTCATTTGCATTTGTTTAAGAAAATTAACCTTTTGCGATACCTTTATTATTTAATTTTATCCCCTGATTAATTATTCAAGAGAATTTTTTTGTAGGGGAAACTACGTAACACTATATTTTTTAATACATTTTCCATTTAGGAAAATTTCCTTTTTGGGATTTCTTCTTTGGGAATTTTTGGAATTTTTTTTGGTACTAATACCGTTTAGACATTCTTTTGCTAATTTTTCAATTTCGGAAATTTTAATTTTGTTCTGTATTGGAACTCAAGAATTTGAGAAATTTTAGAGAATTTTTTAAATACATTAGTAAGCTTGCAATTTAGCCAGAATAATAAAACGTTCAACACTACTGCAGTAAAATTACAAAATTATTAAATTTCTATAAACTAAGGAAACTAATATTTAAAGAAATTTCCACTTCAAAAATTTACCTTTTGGTAAATTTAAGAGAATTCCCCTTTTGGATTTTTTTAGAAATTTTTTTTTGGTGAAGTTTTTTTGAAATATAATACTTTTGGGATATTTTTAGAAAATTTTTCTTTTGGGAAATTTTAAGTTAATATTTGAAAACATTTCCATTAAGGGAAATTTTTTAAAAGTGCCCCTTTGGGAATATTTAGAAAATTTTCCTTATGGAATTTTTAGGATATTTCCCTTTGGAAATTTTTAGAAGTTTTCAATTTGGGAATTTTAGAAAATTTCTCTTTTGGGCAAACACCCTTTACACATTTTGGGAACTTTTTGAAAATTTCCCTTGTGGAAATTTTTAGAAAATTTCACTTGTGGGAATTTTTAGAAAGTTTCACTTGTGGAAATTTTTAGAAAATGTTCATTTTGGTATTTTTTTTAGAAAATTTCTCTTTTGGATTATATACTTTAAGGCATTTTTTTTGAAAATTTCCCATTTTCGGAAAATTAAATTTTTTTCTTTATAGAATTTGAAAAATGCTGGAGGATTTTTTAAATCTATTAGTTATTTTGAAATTTAGCCAGAATAATAAAACGATCAAAACTACTTCAATAAAAGCAACTAATTTTTTAAGATATTTCCATTTAGAAAATTTCCCTTTTGTGAATTTTTAGAGAATTTAAATTTTTTTAAAGTTTTTTAAAAAATTATACTTTTGGGATATTTTCAGAAAATTTTTCTTTTTTGGAAATTTAAAGTTAATATTTGTAGACATTTCCATTCACGGAAATTTTTTTAAAATTTCCCTTGGGGAATTTTTAGAAAATTTCCCTTTGGAAATTTTTAGAAAATTTCCCTTTGGGAATTTTTAGAAAATTTCAATTTGGGTTTTTTAGCGAATCTCCCTTTTGGGAATTTTTAGAATATTGCTCTTTTGGACAAGTACCCTTTAGACATTTTGACAAATTTTTAGCAAATTTCGCTTTTGGGAATTTTTGGAAAAAGTTCCTTTTGGTATTTTTTGTTATAAAATGTCGCTTTTGGATTATTTTTTGAAAATTTGTGTTTGCGATTTTTTTTAGATAATTTTTCTTTAATGTAATATTTTTAAACATTTCCATTTAGGGAAATATATTATAGAAATTTCAGTGTGGAAATATTTTTTTTTTGGTTAGAAAAATTAACTTTTGCGTTATGATAATTTCATATTATGTAATGGTTTTTATTAAGGGAAATTTTTGTTTGTAAAGGGAAACTCCGTAAAAATGGTACCTAGCATGTGGTTTTTAAAACTGAAGCAAATACATGTTTGATGAAATTTTATATTTACGGCCACTTCCACAATCTTCGGTTATCCTAAAGTTAGAGCTAACCCAGTAAAAAATTTTCCGAAAAAGCAATAGAGTATGGAATTAAGCAGCTTAGTGCGTACTAATTCCTCACTCGCTTCCCTAACCGATTCTTTTTATAAAGGGGTGAGACTTCTGGAACCAATTCTGAATTGTGAAAAAATTTCTTCTTTTTTCGATTTTTTCACCAGGTTAGGAAAATGAAAAAAAAAATTTTTTCTTTCGTTTTTATTTTCTATTTTTTAATTTTATTCTTATAGACTTATTTATTTTTTATTTCGATCCGACGAGGATTTGAACTCGGGTTACTTGCTTCAGAACAGTGCATGCACCACCAAAGGTCTGGCACTCACCAACGCAAAATTGTGCTAAGTATTTAAGGGAACACGATTTTTTCGATAGCCTCGCTTCCTTTTTATGATTTTTGGAATTAAGCTCACAATTTAACTGTTCTATTTTTAGACTCGCTTACTTTTGCGGATTTTTGGAATTAAGTTCTCCATTAGAAAATCCAGAAAAATATAGCACATTACTCCGGAAGGAAAAAATACAATGAAGAATTAATGTCTTGGCGCCAGTTCTACAGCTACTTCAATAGAATGCAGAATGCAATGCTTAATTGAATCTTGGCAAAGGAAACTGGAAGTATTTCTGGGCGAGTCAGTTACTATTTGTAACCAGTAATTTTTTACTGGGAACCTACAGTTATAGCAGTCAATTGTATGAAATTGTTATCTTTTAACTGTGAGTTAGCTCTAACCGGGGGCTGTGAAATTGGGGGTTAGAGACATTTAAAAGAAATTTTTGTATAAAGGGAATTTTATTAAAGATTTCGCTTTTTGGAATTTTTAGAAGATTTTTCTATTGAGGGATATTTTTCAATAATACCCCCATTCGGAATTTTTAGAAAATTACTCTTTTTCAAATTTTTACAAGATTTATATTCTGCGAATTTGTAGAAAATATCTCTTTAGATTTTTTTTTGTAAAAATACGCTTTAGACATTTTTTTATTTTTTTTTTTAATTTTCCATTGTGGGAGCTTTTATATTTTTCTTCTTCTTTGTAGCATTTGAGAAATTTAGAAAACGTTTAAAAATACTTCAAAAAATGTAAATTTTATAAAGTAAAGCAAGTACATTTTTTAAGAATATTTCCCTTTTGAGGCTTATTGAAAATTAAGTCTGTAAGGAATACATTAATTCCATTGACTGTAAATAAATGAAATGAAATGAAATTTATTTTACTTTTACTTTTGTGATTTTTTTTTTAAAGTTTCCTTTTGGGTCATTTTAGAGTTTTTTTTTTGCAAAATTTTTAGGTTTTTAACCATTCAAACATTTCCATTTAGGGAAATATTTAAAAATTTCCCAGTGGATTTTTTTTTAAAATGCGCCTTTGGGAATTTTTACAAAATTAACTTTATGACATTTTTTATAAATTGATATTGGTCTTTTTTTTAGAAAATTTACTTTTTGTAATATTTTTATAATTTCATTTTATCTCGTGATTTTTATTGATGGACATTTTTTTTCAAAAGGAAATTTCATTAAAATGGAGCAACTAATTTTTTTAAGAAATAAAATTCAATTGAGGGAAATTATTTAAGAATATTTTTTCATTGAGAAAAATTTATCAAAAATTGTTCTTGGATTTTTTTTAAATTTCCCTTTTGTGATTTTTTTAGACGATTTCTTCCTTGAGATTTTTTGGGAAAGTTTCTCTTTATACATTTTTTCAAAAGTAACCTTCAGACATTTTATTTAGAAAAATTTTCCTTTTGGGAAATTTTAAGATAATATTTTTTAAGCTTCATATTGAAACCATTTGTTGTTTCATGATACTATACTAGGGGGAAATAAAATATGCTAAGAAATCGGATAATTAAACCGTATTTGGAATTTCCTATTTTTCCATGATTCTTGAAATTTTCTTGAAATAAGTCTACTAAGTAGTGAAATGTCAATAACCCTTTTTATATCTTACTTTTTATGATTTTTCTTTTTGTGAAAATTTTTGCTTAGGGTTATCTTTTAAGAATTTTTTTTATTAATGTTGTTGAAATACGTTTACTGAACTTGGTTCTTGCTCAGAAATCAGAAAATGTCAACAGCCCATGGCAGAATCTCTGTTTTTATGATTTTCTATTTGGGTGAATTTTTTTCGTCAGGGAAACGGCGTTAGAGTGTGCAAAATACCACAGTTTTCAGAGGGAAGTTAATTGTCCTAGCGTTTATAAAATCTTCCTTTTGGCGAATTTTGAGGGACATTTTTATCTACAGTCATTTTTTATTGTTCCATGATTTTCTACTACTCCTTCTGGTACCTCCCACACAAAGGGTTAAAATTTAGTGAAATATTAATTCTTTAATAACTTCTATACTATTTATTCGAATCTTCTGAAATTCTACACATAATATTAGTATATTACCTATATCGCTATTACCTCGAGAAAAATGGGTGAAGTTTTCATGCCCCTTTTGGTACCTCCCACACAAATGGACCATTTTGCATCAAAATTAGGTGTATTTGGAAAAACCCCTTCCGGTACCTCCCACACAAATTGAGAGATTTATTAGTGTAATGTTTTATATATTACAGTGAGGGTATACCTTAGTCGGTTTACCCGACTGAAACTTTCTTACTTGTTTTAATTTCTGTAACTTAATTCTAACTGTAGTATAACCAGACTTTGTGAAAACGGTTCTTTAGAGGATATTAAATTTTTTTGGAAATCAAATATATAAATACCATTAATCAAATTTCATATTATTTTGTTAGAGAAATTTCTTCTTCTTATAGGGGCCTACAAAAATGATATGATATTTAATTCTGTTATTTTTTAAAGAGAAATTAATTAATTAATTAGGGAAAATTAAAGGAAAATTATTCCCAGTAGCCTTTAGATTTAGATGATTTGGATAAAAGTATTTTTTTATATTATACAAATTGGAAATATTAAAATCGTTAAACACCTACGAGAATCAATTTTAATTCTTAATTATTAATAATTCTTCAGAAAACTATTGCATAGCTTTAGGCTTATATAATGAAATATTGTATAGAATACTTGTGGGCAAATACTAAGAAAAACGATACAAATTTGCAAGATTGTGTACATCAATGAATGCTAGTTGCCCATTAACCACATGTTTAAACAATTTAACATACTTTTAGGCAATTTGAAGAGTCAAAACCAAATCTAGACATGTTTCATTGTGTCAGAAAAATAATCCAAACACTTAATCACTTTTATCTAAACATTCCAAAGTTAATTTAATTCATCAATGAACCACTCTCCCCATTAAATGTCTTTGCATTGCGCATTGAATTTTCAATTTATTTAATAACAGCCAAAGACATTTGCGATAAGGTCAAGTGTCAGTTAAAAGAAAATTTATTATTGAAATTGAACAAAGAACTTAATAAAATTGTTTATCATTGTGGGTATTGTTGTTTCACAAATACTTTGTGGTTAATAGATATCGTAAGTCTATTGCTATACAATATAGTAACCGCGTGATGATCTACAAATAAATGTTTCCGTTTCCTTAACGCTATTATGTGCGAGTAGTGGAGGCGGGAGAGTAGAGGAGTAAAGAGAAGGAAGGAAGGATTTTACTTGTTTTCTCAAGTATGTAAACATCAGCAACAATTTGTGGCAAATATATAAATTATGGCCCATAAATATGCATAAACATATTTGCTTCGAACTTTGAAAAACTAACCATTTTTGACGACAACAGCAGCAACAACAACACTAAGAAGTTAACCGCATTTTTATAGTGTAGCCGTAAGGAAGGAGGAGTAGAAGGATGTTGTTCTTGTTGTTGTTGCTGTTGTCCTGTCGTGTTGCTTGTTAGGTTAGTTTTTTTTTTATTATCGATGACTAAGTTGTCGTTCAAAGTTATTTACAATCAATCATAAAAACAAAATACTCCATCGATATTACTTTGTTGCCGGCGGTTGCTTGCTTCCAAGCCTCGTTGCCTTAACAAGCAACTGACGGAATGGACAGACTGACAGACGCATGGATGGAGGAACAAACTATTGGCTGTGGTGGCTTCTTTTGGTACGAGTAGAACTTCACTTTACGCAGGTCCTGGCTGGTGCTGCTTGTCAGGCTTCATTTCTTCGAGTGCCTGTGTATGTGTGCATTACAAAAACCAGGGAAGGATACGCTCGTAAAATCGTAGTTTTACACTGAACACAAAACACACAAAAAACCGTTGAAGAAAAATACAAACCCATCAAGTTATGACTACCGACATTTCATCAATGACGACGACGACGACAAGGATGGTGATGACGATGTTGTTGCCCGTTACCATCATCGTTGATGTTGATGTCGATGTTCCTGTTCCCGGTTAGTGTTACATTTTGTTATGGCCTTTTGAAACCTGCAACACATGCACTCAACACTCGGTTTGTTTAAACACTGGGCTTGGGAGCAGAGCTATTTCCCTTAGCCATCCTGTCATTCCAGCCATCCAACCAACCAACCATGCGTTCAATAGTTTACTCTTCTTCGTGTGGCATGTGACCATGTCGAGTTCCATGGGTTTCTACTCTACATAGTAGTTGGCGTTGTTGTCATTGTAAATGTCATCAAGTGAATGTAATAAAATTTGTGGCAAACCTTATTGCGGTTAAATGTTTATAGAAGAAAAAACGCCATAGACTTCTCTCCGCCGCCTTTGGCCACCCGCAGGAATGTGTGGCGGTATTTGGAGTTTGGTGCGGAAATACATAAGCCTTGGCCGCTTACCTTTTGTTTGTGCAACATTGTCAGTTTTATTGCATTTTAAAGGAAATACGCCTTAAAATGCATTCATTGTAAATTCTGATAAAAGAACAGACAGGGCAGGGCGTATTAAAAGGTCCTCATCCTCACCTCCAACACGAGGAAGTGATAAAAACAACAAGTTAATATTGTCAGAATAGTGAGGCAATTCGACCATTAAATTTTGTTATATATAACATTTTACTGAAATCAAATAATTTTAAGAATTACGAGTATTGAATCGAATTTAAATGTATCTCCAAACTCTTTTGGTTATTATTTTAAGTACGACAAAGAGCATAGTCGAATGAGGGATGCGTATGCGGAATTTTGAATTTGGAGAAGAGAACAATTTAAGAGATAATTGGCAAAATATTGTGAAATTATGAGTAAACAGAATTAAAATTGCTCACAGTATAATACTTTGGAATTTATTAGTATACTTTAAGGTGAATACTATGTCTTTTATATAAAGCACACTTTTAGGCTGTATATTATCTACATATGAATCAAAAGCATAACAGTTCTCCAAAATAACGAATTGAGTGCTAACAAATTTTCAGTCTGGAATTTTTGAGTACTTTTTTCTTTAAATAAAGAGTTAGGCACGAGTCACGTACTTTGTGTACACTAACTAACGGCCAAGTGCTGCAAAATTTCATAGTATATACAATAAAATATTCTACTTTCAGTCGAAATATTAATTATTTTTTTTGCTAACCACAAAAAGTTTGCTGAATTGTAGACAATTTAGACACAGATGTCGCCCAGTCAACATTTTGAGCCTAAAAGTCAACAGCTCCGCCTTTTACAAATTAGTGTTAACTAATGTTTTAAATACGAACGATCGTCATAGTATTAATAAAAAATACATTGATTAGTCATGTCTAATTTAAATGTTGAAATCATGAATTAAGTTAAGGTCACGTATAGTAAAGTACTTAAGATTTCCATAATATACTTTTAGGCAAATACTATGTATTGGATACCAAGCATACGCCTAGGCCGCATTTAATATATTTGGTATATCAATAATGACACTGTGTGTGTACCAAAATGTTTCTTCGTAAAATGTAATTTCGACCCGGTAATTCGAATTGCATTACAAGTGTTTTTCCTGTGATATCGCATTTTCGAGATATTTAGCCAAAAAAATTTTCTGGATAAACAAAAAAGTAAGTAAATTAGTAAATTAATACACAATTTTAGTAAAGAAGGAATCGGAAAAGATTTTCCATGTCAAAGAAGAAAATAAAGGAGACACTTCCAGAAGTATTTTTACTAAAACACCCGACACTCCCGCTCAATACCTTACCACTGAAAATACCCCTCTAAAAAAGGCGTAGAAGTCGATGAATTTTTTGAGTAATGGTAACCCGGTCGTAAAAAAATAACTTACCCAAGAAACAGAAAAAAAATTTTGCTGTATTAAAAAAATTTTAATTTGTAGTCCTGTGTGAATCTGATAGTCAAATTTCAATCTCCGTTGGCCGACTTGTCTCTTATAAAAGTTGGAGACATTTTATCTCTCATCAAATGAGCATCATATGAGCTAAGAAATTATCTTTATTGAATATCTCGCTCAACAGCTGCCCTTTTCTTTCGTTAGTTTAAAGTTTAGAGCAGCGATGGGCAAAAACACTACCCGGGGTTTTTCCTCTCTCGTGTACATGAGCAGACACATTGAATGAGAGTTCACTAGCATTCAGTCGCGCTTGGCATTCGATCGACACGGTTGTGTCGTCGCTTGTTGCTTAAAGAAAAAATGTATGATAAATTACAGCAACATTTTTTGTTTGCTGTATTTTTCCGGTAAATGCGTTGTCACACTTAAAATCGTATGAACTTTTTTTATAATAGTAGAAGCATGTCTGACATTCTTTGTTTACCAATAAATATTGCTTATAACATATTAAAAAAAATAAACAATTTTAAATACACAGAACCCAAAAAAATTGAACACTCGAAAAATGTAAATACAATAAATAATAAAAAAATTACCTGTTGAATATGTTCAAATTTTCTTATTGCTTCTGAAAGTATTTTTTTATTACTTATTAAATGAAATTTGCTGGAAACGAACATAATATTTCTCGCAGTGCACAAAGAGAGCGTGAGCACTTCTCACAAATGCAGACATACGATATTGAATTTTGTGGAAATATGTGTGTGCCCATCGCTGATCTAGTAGTCGAGTGTTTATGATCTTAAGAGCAATGCGTATAAGAGATTTAAAAATCAGCAGAACATAAACAAATCATTCAGGGTTACCTGCTGGTTTCAAAAGAATGCCATCAAGACAAACTAAATATCGCCTCGAATTTGCTAAGTATTTTTTTAGCAGAAAATAATATCAAATTATTATGTGTGAAAGCTGTTTCTAAAAATTTTCTTCCGTGGAAGAAAATTGCTTTATTATGTGGATTATAAATTACATTATGCAACAAATGTAATGCAGCTGCACATTTTTTTTAAACAGAGACTTCTTTTTTGAGGAATATGATTCTCCGAGGGTTCCCTTTATATCGTTCTTTGAACGGAAACGTGGATTCCATCGATTTACATAGAACACAATAGTGTTTGTGGCTAAAAAAAATAATGAAACGTTTTAATCTTCTTTCTACAGTATAATCAGCGTAACGTGTTTTAGATAAATTTATAATCTATCGCAATTTGGTATTACTCGGCAAAACCAATTACACCAGTTTACAAAATATTTGTCGAATGGCAGTGCCTAACAGTTCTGGTGTAATATTGTGTCCTGATTACAAAGCAAAACTTATACAATTATACAAATCGGTTATAGTCACCCTACACTGAAAAAAAATTTGCCATAATATTAAAGAAATGCTCCAAAGACGTCCTTAGTCTTCAAAATAAGTACATTTTGTACTTAAAATTAAGAAAATTTACTTAAAATTAAGTAGATTTCTTAATATTATTGAAATTATCTATATTTTAAGTACAAAATGTACTTATTTTAAAAACTAATGACGTCTTTGGAGCATTTCTTTAATTTTATGACAATTTTTTTTTCAGTGTATAGAGGTTTGAATTTAAAGAAAATATACTTGGAACCAACATTTTTAAATATTATATATTTTTGAACAAATATATTTTATTTGACAATCAAGAAATTTTGTTTGGAACGCATATTTTAATATATTACAACAAAATATATTTGCGAACTTATTGTCACAAATAAAATATGTGTTTGCAAACAAACAAAGATATTGTTTAAGAATTTATCCAAATACATTTTATTTAAAAACTGTTAAAACTTTGTTGACTTTGGCAATTTTTAATTTTATTTTTTCCTAGATTTTGTGTTATACTTTATAGGTAAAAATGTCGTAAGTTTTACAGCACTAATTTTTAATTTATAAATAGTCCAATTGTCAAACCATCAATGCTATTTTTCGTTACCCAAGATTACACGATTTAAATTTTAATATAAATTTCGAACATATAAAATATCTAAAAAATTAAACCTTAAATTTCTAAAAAACACTGAAAACTTTCCTTTAAAATAAGGAATCGATACATTGAGAAAACACTTAATTACAAATTAATCATTGGAAATATTATTTCCAAATAAAAAAATATTAGGATGAAAAAATAATTTTATTTAGAACCACATCCTCACAAACATATAATATTTGTGAGTGTCAAATATTATATATTTGGAGTGTAACCAAAACATTTGTATGGCTTCAGCAGAATATGTTTGGATTAATATACTACAGAAGCGGGGTTTTTCAGTGTGTACGTATTTAAGCCATAAATATCACATCATCAAAACATTTAACTGAATCTTTGCAGTTAGTATTTTATTTAGAAAAAATGTAAATCAGTTCATATTTTGTTGAAGTCATAAGCACCACATTTTCTACACGGGGCAAAATCGCCTTTTTTGATATGTTTGAATCGAAAGAAAATATATTTGGAACACAAATTTTTAAATATTATATATTTCTTAGCAAATAAATTTTATTTGAAAATCAATAAAATATATTTGGAACGCATATATTAATATATTACAACAAATTATATTTGCAAACTAAATTTCTCAAATAAAATATGTGTTTAAATACAAATAAAATTATTATTTAGGAATTTTTCCAAATATATATTTTATTTAAAAAATATTTCCAAAACTTTTGCTGAGTTTTTCATATTTCAGTTTAAATTTTTCTTGGGTTTCGAATTGTACCTCCCAGTTATGATACCATATGCAGCATTACCTTCTGTTTTAAATCAATCATTTCAAATTTCGGAGTATTCCAAGCCATCATTAGTTGTCAATCCTCTAAGTACTCTGTATTGATCCAAGATTATATGATTTCAATTATTATTTTTTACGAACATTAAAAATTTCTAAAAATTTAACTTTGAATTACTGAAAAATTTAACACAATTTATGTATTTTATGAATACTTAAATGCAAATAAATATTTGTTTCGGAAATAATGGTCCCAAATAAAAACATATTGGAATGTAAACAAATATTTGTTTAGAACAACATCTTCCCAAATACACAATTTTTGTGTGTACCAAATATTACATGCTTAGAGTCTACCCCAAACATGTATATGTTTCAAGCCGAATATGTTTGGGACAATATACTACAGAAGCGATTTTTTTCAGCGTGTAAGGAATTTAGCAGAATCTTTGAAGTTTGAATTCTATTTTGGCAAGAATTCATCGCAATAAAATTTATACAAATCAGTTTAAATTTTGTTGTAGTCCCTTGTAGATGTAGCTCTCAAATGTGCTAATTAAAGCCATAAATAGCACATTTTTCAGATGATGAGTTTGGCCAAAGAATTTGAGGCCAAAAATTTGGCTAAAAATGGCAGTGATGTTTTTTAAATAATTTGCTTATACAAAAAGGATGGTTCCATGGTTTGCTTCATATCCAAAGATTTTTGAAGTAATAGAATAATAGAATTTTTGAAAGCTGGCATCATAATAAAGCAATGCCTATTTGAAAAATCTATTATGAACAAGGGTTATATCAGTTGCTAAGAGACAAAAGTATAACACATCGAAGGAGTGACGTATGAGAACCCAAAAAAAATTGGCGGAAATCCGTTTTGGGTCATTTGAGCAATGTCCGTTTGTCTGTCTGACTGCTGCGCACGATAACTTTCGATAGGTGTAACCATTTGACGTCAAATTCCGTAGATGTTAATATTTTTTCTATCTAAGACTAAGATAAAAGATGGACCACAAGCGGTCAAATTAAGTGAAATATTGGTTCTTTAATTAAAGAGTATTATTAAAGTATTATATACTACTTATCAAAATCTTTCACAATGCCCCGCATAGTATTAGTTTCTTGCGAAGTTGTCACACCCCTCTCCCACAAATTTACTAAATAATACTTTTATAGTACCAACAGTCCCGTAAAAATTTTCGTTATTGCCATTCCCCTTGTGGTATCTCCCATATAACTGGAAAATTTTGAACAAAACGTTAACGGCTTTTCATTTTTTAAATTGTTCTACTTATTTTAACGACAGTTACTAAATCACTGTATCTACAAAAACGAGACAGTGGTGAAAATTTAGATTGGAACTCATATGTTCCATCACTTGAGAACTGCAGGTTAAAGGCAACAACTATAATCGTTGTTAAGCCCCCAGTTACAATTGTTCTCACTTTAGATTAAACTGTATCATCCTAGCTAATATTCTGACGTCTAAAAGTAGAACCTAACTATAATTCATAAAAGGATCCTTATAGTTATTCCTTTAATAAAACATTAAGAAAAGGTCATAAATAAATAAAATTTGGTCTGTATGAGCTGGTAATTCTGGCTGAAACCCTAATCTAAACCCAAGCCTTTATTTTGAATTCATCATTGAGCTCATTTATTTTAGTTGTACGAGTATCCAGTTCTCAGTTTCTTTCGAAACAAATATAAATTTATATTACAGCAATTAAAAAATAAATCTTAGAAATGTATTTTCAGCGCCCCCAAGTTATTTTAATATATCGCTTTTGCAAAAAAGAATATTACAATTTATTGCCTCAGTTTTACTATTCCATATTTCTTCACAGCGTGGAAACTAAAAACTCCCACTTTTTCCAACCAACAAATCTTTTTTTATTACCCTCCCAAATGTATGCTTTAGAATTTCAACATTTTATTAGCCCAAATGTATGCATCACAAAGGAATAACTTCAGCGCTTTTACCGCATTTACTTAGAACATCACCTACATATCCGCTTTTCGGTCAAATTACATCCTTATCTAGAAAAAGGAGCAAAAAAAAACCTATGCCAAATGTAAAACAAAAGCGTAGCAAAAAAACTAAGAGTTCAACTACGCGAAAGTCAGTCACTTCAATATGTTTCAAATAACCTTTCATACTCTAGAAATGAAATGAAAAAGCGGTACTTTCCACATGCCCCCTACCGAACCGAAGACAAGATGCCCGCCAGTACGTGGAGAAAATTTTCCATCCATTTTTTCGGGGGGTTTTTAGATATGCAACGATTCCACTCTATTTTTTTATTGAACAACATTTACAAGTTTCATGGGAAGGTTGTAAATCAATGTTGAACTTTTATTACAATCGTCAACAGCATACTAACACCAGTATTAGATAGAAACTTCGAACACAGAAAAAAAAGAAAATAATAGAAGAAAGAAACATACATCGCGGTGAAATCTTCGCGGGAGTAGAAAAGAAAAAAATCGCTACACTAAAAACAACACAAAACAAAAGCATTGCCTGAAGTATCAGCTATTGAAGTGAACATTACATTACATACTCCTGCACTATACGCGCGCCACTGTGTCAAGTGTGTGAATCGGGTGGCACTAACGGACAGAGAGAGTGGGAGGGAGCATGTATCCTGCTGACAACATGGGACTGCAGCCGGGGTAGGAGTTGGAGTTTAACACAGTTGGAGGTCTGATTGTCAATACAATTCAAATATAACAGAACTAGACAGTGGAGAAAATGCAAAATGAACTAAAAGTCTTGAGGAAGAAATATACAATATATTAAAGCATATATTTAGGATGAAAGAAACCCGAAGTATACATTTGGGGAGAACAAGCTATTTTTTCCATTTAAAAATTCTTTATTACTGAGAAAGTTGTCTGAGGTTTTCTGCAGAATAAGGAAAGTCATCTGAGGTCATCTCTAGACCTCAGAAACCTAAAGGTGTCTATAATAAAGTAAAATTTCTCTGAGAGCATATTTCGTATCTAGTAGAACATTTAGAAACATATGTTGTACTAGAGGCCGCTCTAGAACAGAAAAAAAACTCTGGGACCACTGGCACCTCTGCATATGTGAATAATAAAAACAAGTAAGAAAGTTCAGTCGGGTAAACCGACTTATGAATCCCTCACCTTGAGTCCCAATAAATATTCGTAAATATTTTTTTTGTTTTAATTAAATTGTTATCAATTTAAATTGCATTTAATAACTTTAAGGTATGTACTGGTATTAAAGTTAAAAGCTGTTTACATTTGGTACAAGATGGTCCATTTGTGTGAGAGTTACCAAAATGGGCTTGCCAATAACGGTCACTTTTCTCGGACTCTAGGTGCTATAAAAGCATTACACTTTACGAAATTTCAAGAATTTGTATGAACTGGTATTAAAGTTAAAAGCTGTTAACTTTTGGTAAAAAATTTGCCGTTTGTGTGGGAGGTACCACAACGGGGCGTGCCAATAACGCCCATTATTCTCTGGACTCTAGGTACTATAAAAGCATTATACTGTACAAAATTTCAAGTTATATTAAATCTATAACCAGGTAACTTTTGGAGCAAAATGGTCCATTTGTGTGCGAGTACCAAAAATGGAGTGGCCACTTCGACCATTTTTCTTGACGTGTTAGCGAATAACAAATTAATACTATGTGTGAAATTGCAGAAGATTCGAGTAAGTGGTATAGAAGGTATTAAAGAATCAATATTTCACTAAAAGTTAACCTATTGTGGGGGAGGTACTAGAAGGAGTGGACCAATATGGGCCATCTTCGATCTTAGCCGGATATAGAGAAAAATATTACCGTATACCAGATTTGAAGTCAATCGGCTACTCCTTTCGAGAGTTATCGTGCGCATCAGCCAGCAGTCAGACACACAGACAGACAAACAGACGGATGGACGGACATTGCTCAAATGACTTAAAATGACACAAAACGGATTTCCGCCGAACATACTTAGGTTCTTAGGTCACTCCTTCGATGTGTTGCACTTTTGTCTCGCAGCAAGTGATATATACCCTCCTCTCTAAGGTGAAGGGATAATTATGCAGTGCTGGCAAAATATTCTCTATTACTGGGAAAGTTGTGTTTTCTTCCCGAATAAAGAGGTCAGAGGTCATCCATAGTATACAGAAAACCCTTAAGATTGTCAATAATAAAGAGAAATGTTTCTGAGACCCTTTTCAGTATCAAGTAGGACATCTGGGGTCTTCTCTAGTATAGATTACTTCATTTGAGGCCGTCTTTTATCAAGTAGAACCTCTGAGGTGGTATGTAGTGTACATAGGTCTATAGTAGGACTTCTGATGTTGTATATTTTATAGAGAACCTCTTAATGTCGTTTCTCTAATGTAGAGAAAGACCTCTGAGGTCATCTCCAGTGTTGATAAAACGCTTTGAGGTCATCTCTAGTGGAGAGAAAGGATAGGGTATGTAAGAGTATAAAGAAATACCGATGGGGTCTACCTTAGTATAAAGGTAGACCGCAAAATCGTTTGTAGATTTTTGAAGCCCTTTGAGTTCCGCATGATCTCTGATGTAACGCAAGATCTCGGATGTTGCCTCTAGTATAGCGATATACCTCTGAGACAGTCTCTATTATATATCAGGACCTTCGAGGCCATCTTTTGTATATAGTAGGACCTTTGAGGTCATCTCAAATACAGAGCAGAACCTCTGAGGTCGTCTGTAGACCATCTCTGTTATACAGAAGAGTTCTGATGTCATCTGTAGCGTACGGGGTACGGGTATGGAAAAGTACAGAGCAAGACCCATGGGGTCTACTTTAGTATAAAGGTAGGCCGTAAAATCGTCTGTAGACGACTGAAGACCTTTGAGTTCTCCAAGATCTCTGATGTCGCCTCTAGAATAGTGAAATACCTCTGGGACTATCTCTAGTATATATCAGGACCTTCGAGGTAATCTCTAGTATATAGCACGACCTTTGAGGTCATCTCTAATACATAGGAGAACCTCTGAGGTCGTCTCAAGACCATCTCTGGTATACAGACGGAGTTCTGATGTCATCTTTAGCGTACGGGGTGCGCGTATGGAAAAGTACAGAGCAAGACCCTTGGGGTCTACTTTAGTATAAAGGTAAGCCTTAGAATTGTCTGTTGACTTCTGAAGAAGTTTGAGTTCTCCAAGTTCTCTGATGTCGCCTCTAGTATAGTGATATACCTCTGAGCCAGTCTCTAGTATATATCAGGAACTTCGAGGCCATATCTAGTATAAAGCAGGACCTTTGAGGTCATGTCTAATACAGAGCAGAACCTCTGAAGTCGTCTCTAAACCATCTCTGGTACTTATACAGAAAGAGTTCCGATGTCATCTGCAGCCTTAAAATCGTTTGTAGACTTCTGAAAACGTTTGAGTTCTCCAAGATCTCTGCTGTCGCCTCTAGTATAGTGAAAGACCACTGAGACAGTCTCTAGTATATATCAGGATCTTCGAGGCCATCTCTAGTCTATACCAGGACCTTTGAGGTCATGTTTAATACAGAGCAGAAACTTTGAAGTCATCTCCAATATAGTAGAATAACCTCTGAGATCATCTCTAGGCCATCTCTGGTATACAGCAGGATTTCTAAGGTCGTCTGTAGCATACTCTCCTCTGGGATCGCCTCTAGCATACATATGTATAAAGACGGCTGATGTCGTCTCTAGGTTATAGAAAAGCGTCTTAGTTCGCCTCTATTATAAACAAAGACAGCTGAGGTCATCTGTTATATAGAATAGATCTTCTGAAATCATCTGTCGCCTCTTGTACAAACGGGGGCGTCTGAGGCCATATCTGTTAAAGAGAAGAAACTGTGAGGTCGTCTGTAGTTTATAGAGGAATCTATGAACGCTGTATATGTTCGTCTTCAACATAGATGAAGAACGCTGAGGCCTTGTCCAGTATTCAGAAATACAAAAAAAAACTAAAAGTTTTGAAGCATAAATCTACAATATATTAAAGGAAACCATAGTATACTTTTGGGGAGAACAAGTAATTTTTTTACAAGTAGAAAAATTCTCTATTGCTGAGAATGTTGTCTGAGGTTTCCTGCATAAGAAGTTCTGAGATCATCTATATATGGCAGAAAACCCTTTAAAGTCATTTATAACAAAAAGGAATTTTTATAAAGTAAATCCGCTGAAATCATCTCTAGCAAATACCTGATGTCGTCTCTAGTACAGTGCAGATCCTCTGGAATCGCCTCTAGCACAAATAGAGGCCTCTGAGGCCATCTCTGGTATAGAGAAGGAACTCTGAGGTTGTCTGTAGTTTATAGAAAAGCTCCCAGAGTTCTTATTTAGTATTCAGAAAGACCTTTGAGGTCGCGTCTACTATAGAAAAGATCGTCTGAAGACGTCTGTAATACACATGAGGACCTTTGTGGTCATCCCTAATCAGCTAGACTTATCGGATCGTAACTAGTAAACAGCAGGTCCCATGAATAAAACGTATAGATAATAACTGCTGAAATAGTTTCTAGTATAAGTATAGAGAAATATCTATGTCGTATTTAGTAAACAGATGGACCTTTGAGTTTAGGTAGGTTAGGTTAGGTTAAGGCGTACGCCACACAACCATTGCTGGCGTGCACCACTTCACTCTGAGACCATTTAGTCCAGTGTTCCTCTGAGGTCGTCTGTAGTTTAAAGTTCCTCTGATGTTATCTGTACTTAGTATAAAAGAGTACTTCTTAGATCGTCTCTAACACTGAAAAACTTCTAAAGTTATCTTTGATTGGATTTCCAAAGATGAAAAAGTTCTATTCTATGTAAAAAAACATATCTACGATTTAGGCTCTTTGCCTTTGCACCACCGAGATATCTATAAATTGAAACTGAACTGCAGCGAACTTGCTGTGTAAATGTATGAACTGTAAATCCGCATATCCATAGCCGCCGTGTATCTGCAGACTGTTCAGTACGCAGGGCGGGGTGACTGGAGTGGCATAAAGTATTTACCGCATATCAGCATGTTTGTCTTACCATGAATCACTCGTTACTTTTGTTTAAGTAGCAATGAAATAGTATGTGGTTACCAAAATTTTTTTCAGTTCACCTTTTTTATAACCCCACTTTTGTGAAGTATTTTTCTCTTGTTTTCCAGCCAAGGATTTGAGTTATTTTTAGAGGTTTTTTTTTTGGCAGAAAAGCTTTTTTTTGTAAAGATTTATACAATATAATACTTTTGCTGGAGATTGAGAAGAAAGAAAAAAAAAAACAGCAAAAAATATACCTGATTGCTAGGGGGAACTACAAACAACAGCTATTGTAAAAGTAAAACGCTGGGTGTCATGGCAAAATCTTGTTTGATCTCTAGCATAATGGGGGGTCAATATCAGAAAAGCAAACAAAAAAAAGAGTTTTGCTTTTTCCCAGTAAATGTATTTTTGGAAGAATTTTTGCTTTCTGGGGTTATAGTTACAAAGGTGTTATTGTTCATTTTAAGCTCGAAGATGGCAATTTTCCGGAGAATTAAAAAAACGCAATAAAAGGCTTTTTGTTACAATAAAGCCTTAAAATAGGCAATATATGATGGTTTGGAAATCATCCCTAAAGTATAGCATATAAAAGTAGGCTTTGAAGTGTATGTTCCCCTTAAGGTATGTCATGAAATTTCTTAAATGTAGAAATGTGTATTTTCATGCTGCGGCTTTGTGAGAGATTATGAAAATAAACCATAAATATTTATTATTTATATATGATTTGCATATGCCAGATTATTACCAAATTTCACTTAATAAAAGAAAATCGAATTTTAGGCTGCACACTTCGGTTCATTTAATCCTTCACAAATAAATTTGCGCGAAAAATATTACTGCTTCGTTAATACTAGCAATCAATTGCAAATCAAGAAACTCATCATCTATGTGGACTATAAATTACAATCGGTATCAATTATTTTTGGTGTTGTAAATTGTACGGTTTTTGCAAATTTGGTTTACAAATGTTACACAAGTCGAGAACGAATCGCCCGATTATGCTCGTAAAAACAAAGGAAAAATTTAGTCTTAACATTTGTAAAACTTATTGTTTTTTTTTTTTGCAAAATACGATGGAAAAATGTATTAGTTATGACCCATATTTAAACGTAAGGAAAATTAAAAAAAAAATCATATGGTTTATTTAAATTGAAATTGCAATTTTTTAGGAAATTTAATTTCTCTAAAAAATTACAATTTTTAGTGCAAAATTTTGTTGAAATTCCATTTTTCTAGAATAGTCGATAAATTGTATTTCTTTGGAATATTTCGTCGAAGTTGCATTTCTGTAAAAATTTCCTGAAAAACAAATTCATTCTGGAACATTTTGTTGCAATTTCAATAGTCGATGAGTGAATTAAGAGCCAATGAAGGGATTAAAGATCGACGATTAAAAAAAAACGCGATTTCAAAAAATTTTCTACAAAAATTAAATTTCGAAGAATTTTCTAGAAATAGCAATTTAAACAAAATTTTCTAGAAACATTTAATTTTGACATAATTTGTTAGGAAAAAGGAAAATTGAGATCGAATAGATATGCAATTTTGAAGTTATTTTATAGAAAAAATAATATTTCCAATGAATTTTGTTAGAAAAATAAAATTAAATGAGTTTTTAAAACTGAAAATTTTTATTAGAAAAATTATATTTCTGTTAAATTTGTATAAAAAATAAATTTTGCTAAAATTTTTAATAAATGTGCAATTGCCACGAAAAAACGATATTTTTAATAAATATTTATTTTAGACAAAATTTTTAGAAAATGCAATTTCTATGAAATTTCCAGTAAAATCACATTTCGTCGAAATTGATTTTTTTAGAAAATTTCTTCATATCTGCATTTTTCTAGAAAATTCCTTCAAATTTGTACTTGTCTAAAAAAAGTTGTCCAAATCATATTTTGTTGTAAATGTATTTTTTTTTTGAAAATTTTGTTTATATTGCATTTTTAGTACAAAATTTTGTTGAAATTCAATTTTTCTTGAATATTATGTTAAAGTTGCATTTCTCTATAACATTTCTTGAAACGAAATTTATTCTGGAACATTTTGTTGCAATTTCAAAGGTCAATGAGCGGATTAAGCGCCACTAAAGCGATTAAAAGTCGATGAGTTGTTAAAAGGACGATGACTCCACGATTAAAGGTCGTTGAATTTGTTAAAGGCCGACGGAGAGAATATTCTGAGAAAAATAAATATTAAAGAAAAATGTGATTTCAAATAAAGGTCTAGAAAAATTTAATTTCAAAGAGTTTTTCTAGAAATACGAATAGCTATTTCAACGAGATTTTCTAGAAAAATTTTATTTTATCGAGATTTTCTGGAAAATTTTAATTTTGTAGAAATTTTATAGAAAAATTAAATTTTCAACGAATTTTTCAAGAAAAATTAAATTTTTGCGAAATTAGAAATACGAATAGCTATTTCAACGAAAAGTAATAAATTTAAGATTTTGATGTTTTCGTACAAATAACTCATTTTACTGGCAATCGTTTACGTGCAATTTTATGGATAGCTGCCATTAATTTCTTGAATGTTTGCAAATTTGAGCCTGTAACTTTTTCCTTTGGAAGTCTTTGAAATTCAAGCCAAACAAGATTTAAAATGATATGAAAAAATAGATCTCATTTCCAAGTTGTATGCCTCAATAGTGATTAAATCTTTCGTACTTAGTCCTAGTCTGAACTGGTCTCCATGTATTTCATTCAATCGCAACAAATACATATACATTAGTTTCTGTTTAGCTGCCTCTCGCGTAAGTGTCATTTTAGGACAACTGCTAAAAATCCATAATTTTCGAAATTAGTTGATGTTTCCATACAAATAACTTTGCCATTGATTTCTAGAATGTTTGCAAACTTTACTTAAGAAATGGCACATTTAGCAACCATACAAAAATTAAATGTAAATAACAGACTTTATTCTCTTAAGAAGAACAGTTTTTCGTATATTATATAGGTTATAAAAAAGTCGACATCTGAGGGCTTCCTCTATACAAGAGTCGACCTCTGAGATTTTCCTCGACATCTGAGGTCTTGATCTATACTAGAGTCGACCTCAGAGGTCTTCCTCTATACTAGAGTCGACCTCAGAGGTCTTCCTCTATACTAGAGTCGACCTCAGAGGTCTTCCTCTATACTAGAGTCGACCTCAGAGGTCTTCCTCTATACTAGAGTCGCCCTCAGAGGTCTTCCTCTATGCTAGAGTCGACCTCAGAGGTCTTCCTCTATACTAGAGTCGCCCTCAGAGGTCTTCCTCTATACTGGAGTCGACCAATGAGATCTGCCTATATTCCCATATCATGATACAGAAAATAAATAAAGCATACTTTATGCGAAAGCTCAATTCATAGCATACTTTGGGGTATATTGTAGCATAAAACATTGCAGTAGCTACTTTCAAATTCTTTGAAATTCCCAATTTCAGATATTGCTTCATATTCGACAAATTGTTTTTAAGTCAATTTCTAAAATTTTTTTATTATTTGCCAAAAATCGTATTTGTCTTCATCACTTGTCTGCCGTACTTGTTGCAAAATATATGAACTTCAATTTATAAATAAACTTCATTTTGTTTACTAAAACTTTTACTCGTCTACCCCTAAAGCTCTGCACCCTTTCGAACATCTGTAGTTCAGCAAGCGGTGTCCAGTATTTTTATGGTGATTTATTAGTACAGAATGCACAAAGTAAGTGAAAAGTATGTCAGGTTTTGTTTTTGTTTTTACTTTAACATAATGCTGAAAGTAAACAGCAATCGTCCATAGAGGACTCCACAGAGTTGGAGCAGACCAGTGAACATAGGAGAACAACCTGTCGTTTTTCCAAAGCACTCGTTAGGGCTGGAGCACAACTGACAGGCAGCTTTTCATTTTGTGCCTGAACTAAGAACTCTCATTACGACCAGATACCATTATTCTTCACATTTCATTTTTTGAAGAACTATGCTTTGCTTTGCTTTTGAAAGTAGTTGCATATTGTCAGGGTAAGAGGTACATACATATAAGACAGCAGGGGTTTCCAGGCTCTGCTTTTTGTCTGACATCAACACATTGCATCTCATATACATATGTTTATTATGCTTAGTAAATATTAATTTGCAACATTTACATGAAGCTTAACATTTAATTAAAATAGAAAATTTCTTTTTAAGTCCATTCCTTATTTACTGCCAAATTTTATTTATTCAAATTGCAATTTCTTACGTGATTTTAAGATATTGTATAGCATCAAATTGTGATGGGTTTTCCAGAGAAAACACTGAGATTGCATAGTAAATATTTTGTTTGAGCAAGCTTTCAGTGTCGAGCATAAAAGATATGCTACAATACATGTTTACATTCAATGTAATCCCTAAAGTATGCAACAGAAATATGCATATTGTATATGGAGGGAGAATGATAGCTGGACATAAAGAAATGTGCCAATCAACTGTAGTTCAGAGAATTTTGTACCATTGAACTTAATGGGAAAAAATGTAATAACTTAATTTGAGATTAATAGAATTGGATGAATAAACTACTGAATGGAATTCTTTCATTTATACAAGTAACTAACTTCTTTAATTTTTTTTAATTTTTTCTTTGGAGAGAGTTTTAGTATTTTTTTATTATCATGCTTAGCGATATATTGAGTTCATATAGAATTATTTCATTTAAAACTTCTTTCTTTTCGCATTTTGTTTTTGGTCGTTCTATTGCATATTGAATTATATGCTCATTCCTTTATTCGTCTATTCAATTCTATTGCTCCAGGATAACTAAAATCTCTTCCTCATAATGCATTTGTATCTTATCTTAAGCACACATTTTTTTCTCTGGGTTCACACAAATCGCTATTTCACATTTATAAGCAGCTTAAATTATATTCCACATAAAGTAGACAAACAAATTTCTTTGGAATATAGTGAAAAATAGATGAACGTAGTATGTATTGAAAGGACCAGAAAAAACCGAAGATTCTTTGGAAGGAGTGCAACGAAGGAAAAAACTGCACAAAACATTGCAGACAGAAAACATAACAAATTCATTGGAAAATTCAAAGGAAATAAAAACAAACACCTTTTTGTGCGGAGGAGCAATGATTATGCGAGAGGTTTGAACAAGAATTTCTGATAATGTTTCTCTGATGAAGAACAATGTGACGAAAGTTTATTTTTTTCTGTATATGAAATAAATGTATAATTTATTTGTATGGCAAACGAATAAATTTGAACCTATAGCTAGTGGGAATTGAACCCACTACCCCCACACTGATAGTTGCGCTCACTGCCAGAAACATATGAGAAAAGACAAATATTATTTTAACGTAATAAAAAAGTAAAAGAATATGAAAATTTAGCTTTTTACCTAAATTCTGATTATGTTAGATCCTATGTGTATTAGGTGTGTTTTATTGTATATAATACCGTTTGTGCAGAATATGTTTGTGTGGAACATTTTCCAATGGACTTGATCCACCCAGCTGGAAAGAAACTCATCTCTCTGCACCACCGTTCCCTAAAAAAGCTGAAATACTGCATCGTATTGCCTTCTTTTAGTGTTTTAATTTGCGATCAATTTAATACATTTTTCAGTTTGCTCTATAGAACACGGCAACTATTTGTATTTTTAGCCATGTAAATAGATTATTGTGTCATTTACGAATATAACCTCGTTTCTAAATCCTGTCTCGTTTCCTTCACCATTTCTGACGAACTTTTGTATAGCATCTTCCGCGTGGAAATATAACACCAACAACCAAAATAAATTGAAAAAGAATATGTTGTTGATTTTTTTTTTGTTAACCAGTGATTTTTTTTATATTGCTAAGCATAGAAAAATCCATAATGCAACCTGAAATAAATCAGAGTCCGCCAAATTTGGTTCCAGGATCTTAAGCAAAATGCTACTGGCAATTTAAATATTTTCCTGAATTTTAAGGAATTCCAAACATTTGTGCGAAACATAAATAAAAATAATCTACAAAAGTTAGTTTGATTTAGCAAAAAAAAAGGTTTTCCTCAAAATTGATTTGATTAAATTGATTACGGAAATTTTTCTCGCAAATATATCCCATTCTGATAGTGTTTGGGAACCACTGATATACATGGGTGCACATGTAAGTAGAATAAGCAGATTCATATAAATATAGGTACATTAAACTGGGACGGTGTTCCCAAAAACCAGATTTGCGAGTATTTTCTACTTCAGTCATAAATCCCCTGATTGACAGACATATTTAAATATCAAAAATATTTATGTAAATATTTAAATGTCACTTCAAAGTACTCTCAAATAATTGTTGTTGCTGAAGGTTATATGAAACTATTGCATTCAGAACCCCAGCTGGATTAATATAAGGAAAGGCTAAAATCGGGCGATGCCGACTATATAATTCCCTACACCACTGTAGTAAGATTGGATAACAATGAAATGTCCAATGTATACTTCCAACTAAAATTTGTTTACACAATTTACATTTGGTACGTCTCTGCTTTTGTAGCCAAATCGGACGAAACCTATATATGGGAGCTATAGGTAAATCAGAACCGATTTAATTAAGTTTGTAGATAGATCAAGAAGATTGGATATACACTACAGCTTCTATAGGGATAAATGGGCAAATCGCACGAAATACATATATGGAAGCTATATCAAAATCTGAAACGATTTTCTTCAATTATAAAATAAATAATAAATCAATAGATCTATTGACTCTAACATGCTAAATTGCAAAACAATTGGATGTCAAATACAGCTTATATAGAGCTAAATGGTCAAATCGGATGAACCATATATATGGGGGCTATAGCTAAATCTGAACCGATTTCAACCAATTTCAATACCATTCTTTCCAGGTGCGAAAGACTCCTAACTGCAAAATTTCAGCAAGATAGAAGTGAAATTGCGACCTGTACTCAACGAACAACATAAGATGGACAGACGGACAGACATGGTTAAGTAGGCTCAGCTGAGTCGATCGGTATACTTCAAGGTGGGTCCAGCTGTAGTATTTCTAGGTTTTCCAAACATCTGTCATGAAACAAACTTTCAATTCCTGTAGTGTTGTTTGTAGGGTATAAATAAGTAAACAAAATTTAAAACAAGTAAGAAAGTTCAGTCGGGTAAACCGACTTATGAATCCCCTCACCTTGAGTCCCAAAATAATATTCGTAAATTTATTTATTTTTTATTTTAATTAAATTATTATCAATTTAAATTGCATTGAATAACATTAAAGTATGAATATACTGGTATTAAAGTTAAAAACTTTTACGACGATTAAGAATATATATACTTTATTGGGTCTCAGATCAATATTTAGAGGTGTTACAAACGGAGTGACATAATGAATATACCCTCCATCCTACGGTGGAGGGTATACAAATGTTTCCCCGAACTAGAGAGAAAAAAACTGTCTACGTGAGTGCAAGTTCCGACGGGACACTTTCTGAGCGTCGAACAGACTACAAAGTTAGGTATTGAATTCAATGACTTCTGCTGTGTTGGTGAGGAAGATGAGGAAAGCATCGAGCCCTGTCTTGCTAATATCCTTTATAAAGTAAACGACGTCTTGATATACTGGGATTGGCCCTTCTAGGAAGTCGGAAAGATCTTTTCGGTACTTATATTCTTACTATTGATATCTTCGTTTATCCAACAAAGGTTTCGATGAGGGCCATTAGAGCCCATGATAGCACTAGGGACCTCAATTGGTCTGTGTGGGCTGTTAACACTGGGTGCCACTCTAACCAATCTTTTGTGGAAGTGAGTGTTGACTTTGCGAATATTTTGTTGTAATTTGTTTATAGTTTTCGTTTTTTTTAATTTTTACTGAATCTTTTATAAACGCTGAAAAAAATCGCTTGTCCCAAACATATTCTGCTTGAAATATACATATGTTTAGGGTACACTCCAAATATATAATATTTGACACTCACAAATATTATGTGTTTGGGAGGATTTAGTTCTAAACAAAACTGTGTTCCCATCCTAATATTTTGTTGTGGACTGTGGAATAAATATTTTCGAAACCAAAATTAATCTGTAACTTAACTTAAAGGCAAGTTTTCTGTTTTTCAATAGTTCAAGTGCAATTGTTTATAAATTTTATATGTTTGTAAAATTCAATTAAAACTTAAATCTTATAATCGTTCGTACACGTGGCAAAATCGCCTTGCTAGATATGTTTGAATCGAAAAATATATTTTGAACACAAAATTAAAATTTTTTTATATTTCTGAGCAAAAAAATTTTATTTGAAAATCAATAAAAAATTTATTTATAACGCATATATTATATATTACAACAACAACAATATTACAACAAAATATATTTGCAAACAAATTTTCTCACATAAAATATGTGTTTAAATACAAACGAAATTATTTTTTAGGAGTTTCTACAAAAATATTTTATTTAAAAATATTTTTAAAACTTTTCTGACTTTTTCGAACTTATGTTTTAATTTGTTTTCCCTTGATTTCGAATTATTCCTTCTAGTTCCAAAATGGCGTATGTACCATTAACTTCTGTTGTAAATAACTCACTTAAAATTTCTGAATATTCCAAGTCATTGTTTGTTATTTATCCTTCAAATAATTTATTGTTATCCACGATTTTACGATTTCAATTATATAGTATTTTAACAAACATTAAAAATGTGTCGTTTGTTATACAAAAATATATATAATGTGAATGCTTTGAAGTTGTAATGTACTAGTTTATTTCTACAACTCTTTTCTGGTAGGAAATAATATTGATTCTCAAATGTGATTTATCCGCCTGAGCAGTAAAATGTAAGAAATATTATTTGCTAATGTTTATCGACATTTCTCTGCGACCCACTTCATTACACATACATAGCTATATATTTGTGTAGACAAAAGTATTCCGTTTCATTTGCTATAATGCATTAGATTTTCTCCAATAAAAAAAATACTCATACTCCCCCGTATACGGGCAATATAAATAGAAAAAGGTGAGAAACGCAGACACTGGTAACAAGACTACGATGACGACGAAGACTATGGCTATGACTACGACGATGAGCATAGTTATGGGTGATGCTGATGAAATGTGTTTTGCCGGTGATAGCAACGAACAAAAGTATGCATGTGCTAGCATTCTTCGTTTACAGGTTGAAGAGTGTGGGAGAGGGAAAATATTCTGTTTGTCAGTTTGCCATAATTCATCATTTATGGTATTGTTTCTCTTCTATACAACGAAACTACTGTACACATACTTACGCTCTCGCATGCATAGGTGCCCCAAAACCAAACAGGGAGAGGGAGAAGCAAAGTCCTCCCAAACAAATGTTCCGACTATGGTCGTATACTATGTATATGTGGGTTCTCTGTGTGTATGATGAAAATTGAATTGTTTTCTTTTGCTTTGCATACTTTATGGCTCAAAGCATTCATATACACCCATAAACACTCACTGAGCTGCATGTACTCTCATACACATTCATATGCACATAAATGCAATTATAATATTGCATATGCTTAAGGTGTTTGTGCGGAAAAACGCCATTTTTCCCTGTTGCATGCATGCTCCTCCGCCTCCTCCTCCCTGTCATTTAGTTTAGTTCATTGAAGCTTTTTTTTGCTGAGCATGAAGCATCATGCATAGTTGCATGCATGCATATATCGCATCGTGTTGCTTGCTTCGTAGTCTTTTGTTGCTTCTCCTTGCTAATGCAGTAAATAAGCTTTTTGTGAAATAATGTTTTTGTTTGTCTATGTGTCTGTGTGTTAGTGTTTTTATAGATGCAATGCTTTAGTTTTTTCTTCTCTTTTTTTATTGTGATTTTTCTGTTTTTTAATTTATACATTGTGCTTTCTACTACCACCACTACAGATTCGTATACGACTATATATAGAAAAGTACGTTTGCTTAGTTAAGTAGGTTTTTTGTAAAGCGAATAGTGTACTTCTTTTGCTTCATTGAATTTGCTTTTTTGTTGGCGCATTTAAGTATATATTGTTGTCTTCATAAAACATAAACTAATATTCACAATAGCGAATAGCATAACACTATTAAATTGATAGTGTGTAAAGCGACAGCAACCCATTCATGTTTGAGTGTGTTTAACAAAGATTCATTAAAAAATACATACAATACAATACTTGATTTGTAATTAAATTAGCGGAAAATTTAATTAGAAATAACATATTTAAATAGCCATAAAGTAGTGCGCTTCGCAGAATCCAATCTTTTATATATTAATAAAACAAGTAAGAATATATTAGTAGAGAAAACCGACTAAGGTACTTTGTGTGGGAGCCAAAAAGTGTAGAAGGTACAAAAAAGCCATGTTATTAGAGATTCAATATTGAAATAATTTAAACTCTTTGCGGGGAGGTACAAGAAGGGTGGACCAATATGGTGAATCTTCGATATTGTCCTGAGATAAAAAAAATATTACCAGGGTCGAGTAGAGTAGAGTAGAGTAGAGTAGAGTAGAGTAGAGTAGAGTAGAGTAGAGTAGAGTAGAGTAGAGTAGAGTAGAGTAGAGTAGAGTAGAGTAGAGTAGAGTAGAGTAGAGTAGAGTAGAGTAGAGTAGAGTAGAGTAGAGTAGAGTAGAGTAGAGTAGAGTAGAGTAGAGTAGAGTAGAGTAGAGTAGAGTAGAGTAGAGTAGAGTAGAGTAGAGTAGAGTAGAGTAGAGTAGAGTAGAGTAGAGTAGAGTAGAGTAGAGTAGAGTAGAGTAGAGTAGAGTAGAGTAGAGTAGAGTAGAGTAGAGTAGAGTAGAGTAGAGTAGAGTAGAGTAGAGTAGAGTAGAGTAGAGTAGAGTAGAGTAGAGTAGAGTAGAGTAGAGTAGAGTAGAGTAGAGTAGAGTAGAGTAGAGTAGAGTAGAGTAGAGTAGAGTAGAGTAGAGTAGAGTAGAGTAGAGTAGAGTAGAGTAGAGTAGAGTAGAGTAGAGTAGAGTAGAGTAGAGTAGAGTAGAGTAGAGTAGAGTAGAGTAGAGTAGAGTAGAGTAGAGTAGAGTAGAGTAGAGTAGAGTAGAGTAGAGTAGAGTAGAGTAGAGTAGAGTAGAGTAGAGTAGAGTAGAGTAGAGTAGAGTAGAGTAGAGTAGAGTAGAGTAGAGTAGAGTAGAGTAGAGTAGAGTAGAGTAGAGTAGAGTAGAGTAGAGTAGAGTAGAGTAGAGTAGAGTAGAGTAGAGTAGAGTAGAGTAGAGTAGAGTAGAGTAGAGTAGAGTAGAGTAGAGTAGAGTAGAGTAGAGTAGAGTAGAGTAGAGTAGAGTAGAGTAGAGTAGAGTAGAGTAGAGTAGAGTAGAGTAGAGTAGAGTAGAGTAGAGTAGAGTAGAGTAGAGTAGAGTAGAGTAGAGTAGAGTAGAGTAGAGTAGAGTAGAGTAGAGTAGAGTAGAGTAGAGTAGAGTAGAGTAGAGTAGAGTAGAGTAGAGTAGAGTAGAGTAGAGTAGAGTAGAGTAGAGTAGAGTAGAGTAGAGTAGAGTAGAGTAGAGTAGAGTAGAGTAGAGTAGAGTAGAGTAGAGTAGAGTAGAGTAGAGTAGAGTAGAGTAGAGTAGAGTAGAGTAGAGTAGAGTAGAGTAGAGTAGAGTAGAGTAGAGTAGAGTAGAGTAGAGTAGAGTAGAGTAGAGTAGAGTAGAGTAGAGTAGAGTAGAGTAGAGTAGAGTAGAGTAGAGTAGAGTAGAGTAGAGTAGAGTAGAGTAGAGTAGAGTAGAGTAGAGTAGAGTAGAGTAGAGTAGATTAGATTAGAGTAGAGTAGAGTAGAGTAGAGTAGAGTAGAGTAGAGTAGAGTAGAGTAGAGTAGAGCAGAGTAGAGTAGAGTGGAGTAGAGTAGAGTAGAGTAGAGTAGAGTAGAGTAGAGCAGAGTAGAGTAGAGTGGAGTAGAGTAGAGTAGAGTAGAGTAGAGTAGAGTAGAGTAGAGTAGAGTAGAGTAGAGTAGAGTAGAGTAGAGTAGAGTAGAGTAGAGTAGAGTAGAGTAGAGTAGAGTAGAGTAGAGTAGAGTAGAGTAGAGTAGAGTAGAGTAGAGTTAAATAAAGCTCTGTTCTGAGATTATAATATTCAAAGACAAAATTATCCAAAATTCAATATTGGTGAAACGTTAAAAATAAAAATGAATAGTTTAAGCAAACAACTTGTTTTTGTTTTTTTGTTTTATTCGATCTGCTTTCATAGTACATATTTTGTTTTTGTACTCAGGCTCAAGATCGTTATTGTTGTTTTCAGTATATGAAAACAACTTTGTTAAAAATTAAAGAAGAAGCAAGTGACATGTATTGGGGGCGGTTGTAATGGTTGGATAGACAGATCTGTTTCGGGAGCCACCAAACTCCCATTATCAATATCCTTATTACAACGATTACTTCAGTCGAAATTATTAAATATATACGCACAGCCAAGTATCATTAAACGAGAACTGTTTGCTAAAAGCGCATATCTTCAAAAAAAAAAAAAAAAAGACAATTCAGTAATCATCGTCCCTCGTACATGCACCAACTTCCACTCTCGTGAGTCTTTACAATGTAAAGAATTCACACGAATGTTTTGCTGTAGTTGACTATGCAACAACAACGTATTTGGTCGTGCCCTACCATTTCTTCTTGTTTTTGTTTTTTTGTTTTATTCGATCTGCTTCCATAGTACATATTTTGTTTTTGTACTCAGGCTCAAGATCGTTATTGTTGTTTTCAGTATATGAAAACAACTTTGTTAAAAATTAAAGAAGAAGCAAGTGACATGTATTGGGGGCGGTTGTAATGGTTGGATAGACAGATCTGTTTCGGGAGCCACCAAACTCCCATTATCAATATCCTTATTACAACGATTACTTCAGTCGAAATTATTAAATATATACGCACAGCCAAGTATCATTAAACGAGAACTGTTTGCTAAAAGCGCATATCTTCAAAAAAAACAACTTTTATTGTTCATATATAATCTATGATATATTGCTATGAGATATAATTTATATTGCTAAAATATATACATAATATCCTAAAAGTACGCATCAAATATGCTTATTGCAATAATAGCTCCCCAGAGTATGCTTTAAGTCTATCTCTAGTGGCCTACTGTGGCAATACAGAGTAGATTCCTTCTTAAGAATATTTAAAATCCAACAAATTTACACATTTTAATCTCCGGAGATCAAAACTGTATTTCTTTCTTTTGCAAAACGACTTCAACTGCTGGGGGGTAGCAAACATGCTGCAACATTTTTTAAGGCTATTTATTTTATTAAGTGTAGTGATAGTCTGGATTAATTCTAAAACACAAGCTAAACTGTTGGTAACAACAATAAGAAAAAGATAAATATACTCCATATGAGTTTTATCATTCCAAACAAATATCACTCATACGAGATACATCCCCAAGGGCATTGCATACAAGTTTGTTTCTTGGTCGTCGTCTCTTCCTGGATTTGCTCTTCAACGAAAAACATGTTTTATTTATGAGATTTACTACCACTTTGTGTAGTATTGTAAACTGTTGACCATCAGCATCGGTAACAACAGCAACAACCACAGTGGTAAAAACAACCAACCGACAAATCTAATCTCTAAAATATGTAAATTTCTTTACAAAAATACCCTTTTTTGAGCAAAAAAAACGAGATGAAACAACAAACTTAACAAAATACTTTATTTTATTTAGTTTAACCACAAAACAATAGTGTTGATGATATTTAAATAAACTTGGAGCATTGGGTCTGCTCCAGTGTTATGCCAGTAATAAACATCCACTTCACTCCATTCCTCTCCAACCCTAACCTCTTCTGTTGCCGAATGAGAGTAGGGCCAACTGCTAAGGAAAACAGTTTGGAAGATTCGAAACCCAAGTCCTGGGTATGTGTAGTAGTTCTTCCATTGTTTGCCCAAAGGGCTAAAAACATGTCAAAACAATACAAAATTAAAGAAACATAGGAAACAGCTGTACAAACTATGTCCGTTGTTCTTCGGCATGGCAAGGGACACCACTCCAGTGCAGTGGCAATGGGGCAGCCGGAGCTGTAGCAACAGCATCTCAACCTCTGATGCCATCAACGTCTATGGCAGTCAGCCACAATTGTAGCGGTGGCGGCCGCATGGCCCATAACCATGGCATCTAAAAACAATGGAAAGTTTTTAGTTAACAGCTCAGAAAAGTGTAGGGAATAAACTCATTATAAAATAGCGATACTCAGTTTCCTAAGCAGCTATCACCCGCCACCATCACTCCCCAGCACTACCCTCCACCACGGGTCCGGCATTGCCCTCGCTGCTGAGAAACATGAATTTAAACACTCTTCCTCAGTGCGAAGTCGCATTGGGTCTTAGTGCCATGAAAAATGTACATTTTTTGTTCATAATATGTATTTGACAACTGCATTTTTGTTATGTTTGCCGATGCTTTTGTTTTAAGTATTCTTGGCCTGTTTTGCTTGTCGCCGAAAGGGGTACAAATAACTGTGCGGGGGAGTTGTGTTTTTGAATGGTGTAGAAAGCTGACTGGTGGTCCATGGTCGCATGAAAGGGCAGGATCATAAAGGCCTTTAATTTCCACTGAACAACAAAAATATTCTAAAGACACACAGGCAGCAGTTGAAAATGAGAGAAAGAAAAATGCGTTGAGTTCGATAGGAAACATTATCCGCTATTGAATGGAACCCACAGAGAAGTAGACCCATTGAACAAACAGTACGAATACATACTTGGAATCACCAATTTCAAAGCGAGTCATCAAACAACTACGGCCCCGCAAAACCTTCGAGGGGAACTTTACCACTAACATACCTGCCACGCAAGTATAGGTTGGCAGAATGCCAGGAAACAGTTCTCTTCTATGCAGTTAATATTTGCTCGATGGAAAGAGTGGCTTCGGATTACACTGCGAAGGCCTTAGTTTTGCTATACTTGCAGTAGCTGTCAATACTAAGTAATGACAATAAGGGAAGTCGCCACGTGGCTGAATCGCAACATGTAGACCAACACTAGCGTTGTCGTTGTAATCGGAGAGCCAAGACCAGACCTCGACTGCCTCAGATATTTTAAAGACATAACTGAACATGTTAACATGTACCTCGTATGGGTACCTGGACAAATACTGTAAAGTCAGGATGTTCAATGAGAGATGGAGAGAAATGTACACTTGTAGTTTAGGTAGACACATCTGCCCATACGAACTGAGAATGTCAACATGTCTCTCGTAGTAGAGAGTAAAAAAACTGTCTTCGTTTGTGTCAGTTTTGACGTGACACTGCCTGATCCGCGAATAACTAAAGAGGTTGTGAAGAAGCTCTGATATCCACACTATATCCGTGTGGATGTATTGGGGTCGGAAATCTGACAGAGCAGATTGGTTCCGGCGAGGGGCATGGTAGCACTAGGGACCTCGATTGGTGTATGGCTGTTGGTTACTACTATCCTATCCTATCCTATCGTATCGTATCGTATCGTATCGTATCGTATCGTATCGTATAGTATCGTATCGTATCGTATCGTATCGTATCGTATCGTATCGTATCGTATCGTATCGTATCCTATCCTATCCTATCCTATCCTATCCTATCCTATCCTATCCTATGCTATCCTATCCTATCCTATCCTATCCTATCCTATCCTATCCTATCCTATCCTATCCTATCCTATCCTATCCTATCCTATCCTATCCTATCCTATCCTATCCTATCCTATCCTATCCTATCCTATCCTATCCTATCCTATCCTATCCTATCCTATCCTATCCTATCCTATCCTATCCTATCCTATCCTATCCTATCCTATCCTATCCTATCCTATCCTATCCTATCCTATCCTATCCTATCCTATCCTATCCTATCCTATCCTATCCTATCCTATCCTATCCTATCCTATCCTATCCTATCCTATCCTATCCTATCCTATCCTATCCTATCCTATCCTATCCTATCCTATCCTATCCTATCCTATCCTATCCTATCCTATCCTATCCTATCCTATCCTATCCTATCCTTTAATAACTTTAATCCTCAAAATAAGCACCGTTTGTGCTCTCTTTGTATGTGCTCATTAAGATAGATCGATCGGACAAATAAAAATTCCTCTATTCTAGCTTATACAAATACTTATCATGATCTATGGAAGCTTTACTTTCTTCCACATGTTTCAGATCCAAACATTTCGTTGAAGTGATTTAATGTTATTTAATCTGTGCCCGTCAGTCTGTCTGCCAATTTGACTAGCTGAATGAAATGTTTACTCTCGAAGCGAGTTTCGAAAGAAAAAAATAGAAGGGTTTCAAATCTGCAAAATACGGTGGCAGAGTCCATGTCACATTCGCTGGCCTTTTTCTTATCAAAATAGCAAAAAAATCGCCGAGCACTCCCTTCTTACCTTTATATCTCTCAAAAACAAATGGGGACAGTGGTCCAACTCCATACAAAATTGAATGTACGCAGCCCACGAAATTTCAAAAGTTATCCTAATTTTTTAACAGACCTCGCGTACGAGTATCTTCGTCTAGTAAATCTATCATTCAGTTTGCCCATTTTTCATTAGCTCATCTCTCTTCATCAAGTACAGATTCCTTTATTAGCCCATCCTTCCATATACATATCCATCTGTCCTTCATTTACCTAATATTCTGACTTTATTTTTTTTTCAATTTCTACCCGTCACTGGATCTAGATGTATTTTAATTAACAATCTTGTCTTAAGAAGGCTTATGAACATTATTCTAAGAATTCTGTTTGGAACCGAATTGGGGTCGTATATGTTTTACCTTCAACGAAAATAAATATTACTCATACATCACGAAGACCTATGATTTTTAGCGAAGGTGGTATTTAAAAATGTGATTCTAAATTCTGGGGCCTTAACAATCTTAGAATCCACCTCTGTTTTAAACTCCTCCTGTTAGTTACCCCGTTTGGGCACATCTGCACTTTTGTTTAAGAACAAATGGAACTTTTGTTTGTCCCTTCCCCCCACATTGCATTCCTCTACTGTACCACTGTTCCGTTGGTCTCTCTCTCATTCTCTCTGCATTCGATTCGTTTTGGTTCGTTTCATTGTTTATTTATTTTCACTCGAACTCAACAAAAACGGAATGATCTTTTCCTTGAAAATGATTTTATTTTGTGCTGCATTTCGTTTGTTTTAGTTTTCTTCTGCATTTGTGGGCAATATGCAAAAATCGTTTTAATTTTTTCTTTACTTTTGCCGAAGATAGGAAGATAAGGTCCTGCACAATTTTTCGTAAACGGAAGGCTTAAAAACAATAGCCTGAAATGTTGAAAGAGGATTTTTCTGGTATAATTCCGTCCTTGTTCTCAATGACTCGGAGCCGGAGTGTTTGCGCCTCTGTCCTGGTGCTTATTGTTTGTGCAACAATAAAAGTTTAATTCAAGAGACGGAGAAAAAAACCTAAACTGAAAGGAAGTAGTAAAAATAGAGAAGAATTAAATTTATTGAAATCCTTAAAGAGATAAAAAAAGTGAAATGGAAAACAAAAGGAACAATTGTCATTTAGAAAAATGAATTATTAAAAAACTCAGATCCAAAATAAACAAGAGACGATATGGAAAGAGTTTTAGGTGCCCCCTAAAAGTATGCAATGATTTATGTTTTATTTTATTGCTTTGGAGTGTGATACAAGTTAGGGTATTTAGATAAAATTTAATAAGTTGGCAAAATGTTAAAAAATAAATTTAAGTTAAGAACAATATAAGTTAGAAATTCTTTTCTGTCATGGTTTTGATTTGATTATTACTTGCCAACAGAACTGTGGAGAAGATAGACGTAAAATGCCGGGTAGATAATTCCACTAATGGTCGACTATAAAGTAAATGGCTGCACTAGACTTCTAATATAAAGTAGATTACTTCGCAAGTCGTCAACTATAATGCAGATGCATCCACTAGTCGTCTATTAGATGACTTCGCAAGTCTTCTACTGGAGATAAGATGACCTCTTTAGTGCCTACTCCAGAGTAAATGATTTTAAACCTCTACTGTAGAGAAAATGACTCCACTAGTCATCTACTTTAGAGTAGATGTCTTCACTAGTCATCTAATGTAGAGTATATGACTTATCTAGTTGTATACTATAAAGTAGATAACTCCAGTAGTCGTATACTATAAAGCAGATGGCTTCATTAGTCGTCTACTGTAAAGTAGATGATTCGGCAATTGGTCTACCGAAAATAATGTGAGCCTTCTACTCGTCTACTGTAGAATAACACAATACATCTACTGTACAGTAGATGACTTCACCAGTCATCTACTGTAGAGTAGATGACTCCACTATTCGTCTGCTGTAGAGTAGACGACTCCACTAGTCATCTACTGTATAGTAGATGACTCCACTAGTCATCTACTGTATATTAGATGACTCCACTAGTCATCTGCTGTATAGTAGATGACACCACTAGTCATCTACTGTATAGTAGATGACTCCACTAGTCATCTACTGTATAGGGGATGACTCCACTAGTCATCTACTGTATAGTAGATGACTCCACTAGTCATCTACTGTGTAGTAGATGACTCCACTAGTCATCTGCTGTATAGTAGATGACTCCACTATTCATCTACTGTAGAGTAAATGACTCCACTATTCGTCTACTGTAGAGTAGATGACTCAACTAGTTATCTACTTTAGAGTAGAAAACTTCACTAGTTATCTACTGTAGACTAGATGACTCCACAAGCCATCTACTGTACAGTAGTCATCTACAGTAGAGTAGATATTCAACTAGTCATCTAATGTAGACTAGATGACTTCACTAGTCATCTACTGTATAGAAAGTGCCTCCACCAGTCATCTAATGTAGAGTAGACGACGCCACTAATCATCTAATGTAGAGTAGATGACTCCACTAGTTATATACTGTAGAATAGATGACTCCACTAATAATCTGCTGGAGAGTAGATGACTCCACTAGTCATCTACTGCAGAGTAGTGGTCTACAGTATAAGTGGATGACTCCTTTACTGTAGAGTAGGACTATCCACTGGTCATCTACTTCAAAGGCGCTTGATCCAGGAATACTCTGCTGTAAAGTAGATTGTTCAGGACTCCTCATTTGAATAGCAGAGGATTCGGTGTCTATATTAAATAACAGATGATTCCACGAGTCGTCTATATAGCAGGTGCATACTTTAAAGTATGTAGATGACTCCGTTAGTCTTCTTTAGTAGAGATAGGATACTCCATTAGCCTAATATTATGTCGATTACTCCAGAAATCATCTACTATAAATGAGATTGTTTGTAAACCTTGGTGTCACATGTTCTTCAAGAGGTGACTCGTCGTTTCTGTGTAAACATGATTCTGCACACCATAGGAGAAGAACTTTGCATTGCTAAAGATATAATTGCCACAAAAGATAATAATTATAATATCATTAATCATATCGATACCTCCATTCTAAAACATGCTTAGTCGACTTAGCATGTTTTTAGGGAGATTGCATTTTTAATTCCTAAATATTCCAAATTATATTCAGTTAACATTTGGTGTTTATCCGTAAACCCAATCAAAAGCTATTCACAAAACAATACAGGTCATTGAATTTTCATTATAAAGAAATTCCACACAAATTTAAAAAATGCATCAAACTTCTACCGCATCTCCTGAAAAAGTACCTTTATGCACTTAGCATAGTTTAGAATGGATGTATCGATATGCTGGGAGGTCCCAAACATTTGTAATTGTATGTATATATTCCTTCTTCCTTCATTATCTTGTTCTTTGTTTTTTTCTACTTATCTGTCTCACACTTTTTTTAATTGAAAAATGTATTCTTATTAAATTAATAAGTGGTTAAACTAAAAATGCAGCAAAATTACGCATTTTGAACTCTCGTACATATTCCTGAGTTCATTTTAAGAATTTATTTGCAAATAGTTGAACTCTATTCAACTCACACCTTTTGAAGTAGTTAACACTCTTATGCCGTCAATAAAGAATTTTTGAAGATGTGCTCCTCAAAATATGCAACGTGTCCTTAATTTGTAGCAAACCAAAAGCATGCCACTCTTTTTTCTTCTTTTTTTTGTGAATGAAGACAGTTTTGAAGGTACTTGTAGTGGATTTAATTAAAACTGCTCTACTTGACTTGCTCTTTCTCAATTTTCAATTTGCGATAATTGAATAATTCAATTAATTGATTAAATCATGCCATTATTTCGATGGGCTGTACGGGCATCAAAGAACATCAAAGGGCGATTAAATCGTAGGATATGAAAGGAGGATATTTTTAAATAAAATGATGTTGTTACGAATTCTAATTTTAAATAAAATTATTTATAAAGCTGCTAATGATAGTAATTGTAGGTTACAGCGTATTTAATAGGCAGAACTGTCTACCGGTACAGCTGTATGTAAAAGCCACTTTCCATACGACTTAAAATTATATATTTTTTATTTAAACTGGTCGATATCATTAGAAAATGTTTATAATATTATTATGTATTTCACTTTAAATAAAAATGATTTGCCTTCATTTTAACTGATGGTGACTTTAATCACTTTCCATAGTAAGTTTTGTTCCCATTGTTGCTTTTTTCTTAGCTTCTTTTGGACATTATTTAAAAATATTTCTTACATGATTTTCTCGTCACAATATTTAATGTTTCCCTTCCATATCGGATTTCTTATTACAGCCTCTTTTCTCTTGACCCCTAGTGCGTATAACTACTATTAACTCTATTAGTATAAATCATTCGCTACGAGGCACCATTTTATTGCCTCTAATAAATTGTAATTTTCTTCTATTATTTGGGCTACAAAATAATAAAGCATTATTCTCAGAATATTTCTAATAAAACTCATTTTTAATGAATGAACAACTCCACCACAAAAGCCTGTGCAAATGTTGGGCAGCGCACATAAATTTCTCGCTAGCTAAATTAACAACAGATTAAAAAAGCCCCAAACGCAATTCATTTTGGCTGCAGCTTATATTGTTCTAGATATCCAAAGGCAAATGCCGCTATGCTAGTAATATTGCTAGAGTTTTCTTTTCTATTTGGATAACATAAATATTTCAGCTGCTTGGGAATCATCTCAAGGCAAGGCAAGATGAAAATCTTTGCAAGAAATGCGGCCAAACTGCAGCTGCTGCCACCATGGACGACAGTTGCTGTTGCTTCTGCCATCCGTTGTCTGTGAGTGCGTTTGTAAAGTTTCTTTTAATTTTCACACTAATTATCTACCAAACAGCATCTGAAGTGTTGACAATAAATTCAAAATAACGGCAAAAGTTAACACACTGCTACAAGCACAGTGGAAGTCAGTTTTTGGAAGGGCATAAAGCAGCATCAACATCCCAGTGCTAAGGGAAATCCCCAGGACCCTTCAGAAGTTCTCAGTTAGGTTTAAGGTTCGGGGGCAGACGAACTTAAGACAACGGTGCGAAATAAGCTGCACATTTTAGCTGGTTCTGTATTATTGTAGCCTTTTTATTTTACAAATACTGTGAAATTAAAGTTTAAACATGAATATGTGTGAGTCATGTTGATCATATAAAAAAGTGAATTCTAGGAGCTTATACATATCTCTGTAAGGCAGAGAGGGGTTCTCACTTGGAGGCAGAGATGCCAAGTCAAATAATTTTATTTTGTCCAGAAAGACATTTGTGAATATCAAATTCAATTAGAATTGTTTTCAAGTCAGCCTTCGAAGATGCCATAAACACTGGTTTTCATGGCTCTTGCTGCAAGTCTTTACTAATGGACCTTCATCATTTCCAGAACTCTTCCAAGAAGTTCAAATTATTTCCGGAAGTATTTAATACCAGATCTTTAAGTAAATATTTCCAAAAGCCTTCAATTAACTGGAATTTTTATAAAGTCTTACTAAAATGTAGGGTATAATTAATTTATTCACTTTCCTGTATAATTTTTTCGTAGTCCCTTTTGGGTATTATACACAAGTGTACAAAATATAATTTTTCATCACAGTATAACGTTTTTAGCTCCCATAATTATCTGATTTCAACTTATTTGTTCTTAAACCCCTAGTGCGTATAACTACTATTAATTCTATTAGTATAAATCATTCGCTACGAGGTACTATTTTATTGCCATTTGTGGCTACAAAATATGAGACAATTCTGCTTTTTAACGTAGCCATCAAGGTGACAATGGGTCCCATCACTCAAAACGATTATCCGATGAATTCCGGATCATTTTTAATATGGCGTAGCCGATGCGACCATTTGACTGATAATGTCTTCCATTATTAATGGCATACCCTGCTCTTTAAAATGAAATAAACATCTAATAAGTTCCCAAAAAACCCTCGTTTTTTAAATGACCAAATGGAAGACGCTTAAACGCAATTTCCCCTAGATCTGGCAACCCTTTTTAAACAAGCCATCATATAAAACTGGCTATGATTCTTCACATCACATCTGCATGCTCCGATGCTCTCTGGCAGTTACTTCTAGAAATTCCCCAAACCGTCAAGATTTTATGCCAACGTCAACTCCTGCAGACCTTAACTCGGTGCAGAGAACGTGTGTTTTCAAGCTTTAATTCGTTGAGTAAATGGTGTTGTTTGTGACAAGTGTTAAAATACACTAAAAGTCGTTACTCAAACTATTTTCCCCAACAATCAACCAAGACAAAAACCCACACACCCTCAGTTGGATGGTCACATTCACATATAAGGATGCATTTCCTCACTCATACATAGACATGAGCATTACGACCAAATGAAGCACTTTCTTATGTGGTTTTCAAAATGAAAAGCCGGAAAAAATACACACACACACGACTGCTCAAGTGTGTGGCTGGCTGATGAAGATGCATCCTGGTGAGTGTGGTTTGGTGAGTGGGTGGTTGGTTTGTAGATGAAAGCATTCCCGCCATACTGTGGTTTCAGGTTCAGTGGATTAAGAAGATAACCTCAGTTCCGAAGAGAAAAAAGGGGAGTTTGAAGAAGTTTGTGGATATTCCCGCATAAGACTGTATTTTCTTATTTATTCAGCAGCAGTTGTATGAGACCAGAATGGGGGGCTAGAACTAGTCCCGTTATTGACTAACTAGTCTCCTCTAACGCGGTTCTGGTGTTGTCTTTTTTTGCTGTAGACTCTATGGCTGCGGTTATCGTTGTCTTTTCTAACACGATTTTCATTATTTACTGCTACTGGTTTATATTGTCCTCTGTTTTGGCAATAAATTTAGCCATAAATTTCGCTATAAAATGCTTACCAACTCCGCCACTAACACCGCCAAAAGAAAGATTCCACCGCTATTGCTTCGCTTCAGTTTATTTTCTGTTTTTTTTTGCCATTTTTTATGTTACCACTCTATTCGGTTCATTTCGTTTGCCCCCGCCATTTAACTTGAGCGGGAGGCAAACTCCTGCTCTGCCAGGATATTTGTGATCCTTATTATTCTTGAGGTGTTATTAAGTTGTAAGCTGCCCAAGAAGCTCATTCCCTCTTTGCTACTCGGATGAATGGCTTTGCATGCACCAGAATTTATTGAGGGTATTTTAGAGATTTCCTTCTATGCTATGCCATTCATTTTATTTACGTGGGAGGAGTTGGAGATGGCTAAAGGTTAGGTCCGTTTAGTTTTTCTTAGGAATTGTGTCGATAGTGTCTGACACCACCCACGGTAGTGGTGGTGCAAAGTCATAAACTTATACACGTGGTTGTATAAAAGCGATATTCCAATACTGATGGCATGATTTATGACACATCTAATGAAATTTAAACATAAAAATCAAATAAAGCAGTTGGTACCATGAAATTTTAATTAATTAACCAAGCTCATATAAAAGAAGCGAAGTTTTATGATAGGATATGACAAACCTTGTATTATATCACTGACAGTGTGTAAAGCTTTAATTAAAAGACCAGTTTTATTGGAGAATATTGTTAATATATGTCAAAGAATTAAGCTTATTCTGAAATAATGCTTGACTGTAAATTAGAGCAAAGATAAATTAATTTGCCATATTTCATGGTCTTAGGTTTGGTTAAGAGTGGCAGCCTCAACAACAGACATAAGGGGAAACATAAGATATCCCTAGTCGCTCCCGTTGAATCAATTTGAATGATGTCAAATGCTCAAAAGATGGCAGATTTTAACATCAGCCAAGTTAGCTGAATCCCCAAAGAAATTAGAGCCTAAGGTTGCAAGCCGACTTCTAGAGAGTGCGGGGCACAGATAGAGAAGGTTTTCTTGAATCCTCCTATTCTTCGTCTTCACAGCTTCTGCAAAAGTCATTACGTAAGATCTTCAATCTATCTGCGTGCCCGTCATGAGAGACACTATAAGTGAGACGTCCGTTCTCTACAACGACAGCAGGGCCTTGGTGCGTTTGGAGTTTAGACAGGGCCGCATCAGTCTGTATGCAGTTTATGATTGATTCTTTCTTAACAAGAGCTTGCAAGACGCTAGAGTCATGCACATATATTCTAATTCCCCCTGAGCATGTAAGGTAGTTCCTAGTCTTGTAAGTTGATCTGCTTTGCAGTTTCCTAGTAGGTCTCTAACCCATAATAACGGAATGTTGAACTGTTCAGCCATCTCATTAAAATATCAGCCACAGATCTGAATACAGGAATATAGTTTCCATTCTGCTACCTCCTTGATAGATAAGATTTCTGCCAGTGATCAGGCTCAATAATAAATAGCTCAAGTTCCTCAGAAAGTACACTAAATCCCATTTGTTTGTTGAGTTTGGAAACGTCTGTGTAGAAGTTCACGAATCTTCTATATCCTGAGATACGACCATTACATTCCGATCTATCAGGTATAAGAGTGAGATACTTCTTGTCAAAAAGTGATTCAGACATAGTGTCCAGAATGACACTATGTTTCCTATGTTTAATAGCAGTAGCTGTCATCGGGAATTTTTCCAGATGCGCTACTGCCATCAATTATGGCATAGCATAGATCGTCTTGAAGATATTTGTTTGCTATTTTGGAATAAGGCGGTGGTTCCTTACCCTTTTCTATAACTTTTTGACCTTCCCTATCGGATGGGTCTTCTTGTTTGAGGTACCCTCATTAATGAATGAATTGGTGGACGTCCTCATCTTTTCGCCACAGGATAGACTTTACCGCCCACAATCGATGGATTCTGACCAGAGAATACTTTTGGGGTGATTTGACTTGGTATCCCCGAAATGCTGGATGACGGACGGGGAGCTCTATGTAGCTCTTGTGTAGTTCTGAACGCACCAGTAGATAATAGCAGCTATTCGCTGAACATTGCTAAGTAACTAACTGCTAACTGCTGCCATATACGACCAATAAACTCTTCTTGGGTTCAGAACCCAGCCCTTTCCTCTTGCAATTTTACATGTATATAGCTCTACTACAGCCTTCTTTGCTCTTTCCAGACTATTGAGTTTGAAGTTTAATTTCCACAGTGTTGAGTTTGAAGAGAATTTCAATAGCCCGAAGGAGACAGATGCCACGTTGGTACCTTACATCTCCTGCTGAAAAGAAATAATTCTTTCCAGGTCGGGTTCAAACCAAGACTTATTTTGGAAGCCCATTTTGGAGAGTACTCCGAATCTTCCCTTATACCGCTATTGGCACGTTGTCTGCATAAGCAATAACATGCCTAACCCATCATCTCCAGAGAAATCTGAATATTGTTCATGTGTAGATTCCGCATCAGAGGAGACAGAACACCCTCATGAGTCGTTCCGCTGCTGATAAATCTATTAGGGTCAGTTGACCTTAAGCTGGCTGAAATGTATCTCTCATTCAGAAGCTTATGAGAGTTACTAGAGCCGTAGTTATAGCGGCAGGACTTGGCGGAATGAAATTGGGCCCCAGGAAAATACACTCCAACATTTTTATGAATATGGGCCGCAAAAAATAACATATCAAACAACAACAATTTTTTGGGGCTTAATTTCATTTTTTGGTCTGCTTTTTGGGGTTTTATTTCATTTTGTGTCTGCTTTTTGGGGCTTATTTTCATCTATAAATTTAGAAACAGGAGAGGCTACGAATAATAATTTGCTCCACGTTGGCAACTTTGGATCCTGTCCACAGGAGAAAGTCTTAAACAGAAGCCGCAGGCCGTAGGCCGACCGCGCAGGAAACGATTTATAAATAAAAAATAGGTTTATATACGTGTATTACTACGTACTCCCCAGATTTACGAAGAGAAAATTTCTTTGTTTTTTGGGGTTTATTGTCATCTCATGCTGTTTTCTTGATTGGGGTATACATAATTTCCTAAATCAGTTTTCGTAACGAAAATAGGCCCCAAATTTGGGGCGAACTTTAATTTTCAATTTGGGGTGCATTTTCTAGGGATCGAACTTCCGGCCGCCGCAGGATTTATGTTATTGAAAGGGCGACCGGAAGTTGGACCCCAAGAAAACTAAAGTTAGTTACACTTTAGGAAGTTACACCCCAATCAAGAAAACAGCATGAACTAAAAATAAACCCCAAAGAAAAATAAGAAATGTTCTCTTCGTAAATCTGGGGAGTACGTAATAATACACGTATGCGAACTCATTTTCTAATTATAAATCTTTTCCTGCGCGTTCGGCCTACGGCCTCTGTTTAAGACTTTCTCCTATGTCCAGGATCCAAAGTTGGCTACGCGGAGTAAATCCTCTCTCCTGTTTCAAAATTTATAGATGAAAATAAGCCCGAAAAAGCAGACAAAAAATTATATTAAGCTTCAAAAAAATTGTTGTTGAAAAAAGGCATTTCTAAACAAATCTTTTTTTACATCCCAATATGTTTATATTTGGGACTATTATTTCCGAAACAAATATTTATTTGCACTTAATAATTCAGAAAATACGTTAATTGTGTTACATTTTTGACATTTTTTATTAGAAATTTTTAATGTTCGTAAAAATAATAAATAATATTAAATTGAAATCGAATAATCTTGGATGAAAATAAATTATGTACTTGGAGGATTGACAAGAAATAAAGACTTTGCATACAAACTCAGAAATGTTAAATGATTACTTTAACATATGTATTGTAACTGGGAGGTACAATTCGAAACTAAGGTATTGGGAAGTTCTGTCACGTCATATCACCCAAAAACTGTGATAAGGACTGAGGCGTTCACCGAGTCCTCCAGGTGTCAGCAAAGCCAGCCGTCAAACAGCACAGTCTGTGGTAGCCCCTGACTACGAACCGACAAGTCCTGTGAGTGCGGTACGCATAACACACCAGACTAGGGGAGTTGGTTTTAAGTACAACCACTACTGTAGGAGAGATACATGTTCACCACAGCATAGCCTCCTGTACTGTGGCAACGACTGGGTGGCAGAACACTGGTTACTTACAGAGGCTCCTAGATATCAGCAAGGCGCCGCACAAATACATTGACTGCAATATATACACCGATAGGTACTAGGTCGCTTTATAATCCGTTAAAAGGAGATTTCATTTTAAGAAAAAACCACTACCACTACTATTACGTTAAATAGGGGAGAATCTTCAAGAAACACTATTGCATTGCGTTCTTCGCTCTGTACGATCATGTTATTAAAAAGTTCAACGTGATTTACGAGTTACACATATTTATAGTTATTGCAATTGATTGAAGAGCAAAATTAAGGAGAAAGTGCAGTAAATGTTTCGATATCGCTATTTCATTGCACTATACGATTTTGTTCATAAAAATCCAATACTTTTTTTTTAATTCCTTTGTGGAGTTTATTGACAAATGTTTGTATATTATACAATAATAATTGGTTACAATATAAAATATATCGACACGTAAAATCCAAAATGACATATGAGTTAATAGCTATTTCAGTGTAATAATATTACACATACGACCCACCAAAATAAGTGCCAAATTGGGAAGAAATTTCAATTAATATATCGAGCCCTAACCGCCAAAAATACGTAAGCGCCACCATAATTTACTTTTTATTTTTTGAGGGAAATCGTTTACTTATGACAAATGGCATCATGTTTCCGAAATTTATAGCTGTAAAATGTACCGTTATACTAAATTTCACAGTTATATTAACAGCTGTATGCATTACATATACATTTAAACAAAAAATAATCGCAAAAGAAACCTTCTCCTTTAAATTTTTGTGAGTGGCGCTTACGTCTTTTTGGCTGTTATGGCTCGATATATATGTCGCTATTTCATTGATCTGCCTGATCTTGTTTTATAAAAGTCCAATATGACGTATGAGTTATATTAATAGCTATTTCAATGAATAAATAATACACATACGCCCCAACAACATATGTATGAACAAGTCAGTTTTACCTTCTTTTTCACAAAGTCTGCTTAATATCAAACCAAGCTTTAAAAAATTTAGTTCCATGCTACCTGACGGCTATACATAAATAGCTGATAAAAAATTTTCTCAAGGTGATAGCGAAAGATAAACCATTGCTATACGTGATATTACGGAAGATTCGGATACGAATTATAGAAGTTATTAGAGAATAAATATTTCCCTAAATTGTAACCCTTTGTGGGGGAAGTTCTAGAAGGAATGGACCAATATGGCACATCTTCGAATTTAGTATGAGATAAAAAATAATATTGCTACATACACAATTTGAATTCAATCGGTTACTCCTTTCGAGAGTTATCATGCGCATCAGCCAGACAGACGGACGGACATTGCTGAAATGACTAAAATGTACTAAAATGGATATCCGCCAAAACTTGCTTAGGGTCTTACTTAGGACACTGCTTTGATGAGTTACACTTTTGGGGGTATAAATATAGGAAACTTAAATATATAATGGTTTTTCGCTCTGAAAATTTGTCCTTTTTTTTATAGATTTTGCGCCAAGGATATTCAAACCATTAAAATAGCTACATTTCTCGTCTACATTAATACAATTTCGTTATTGTATTTTCGTTTGTTTTTATTTCGGTCTTTAAATCGTTATTGATTTGTCACTAGGATATTCTCCTGGCTCTAGACCATCTTTGCCTCTATTATGTATTATAGAATGCAAAGTTTCTTAAAAGCAAATACAATTACTTGACACCACAGCTCCTCATATAGGTATTTCACGGATGCTACTCCGATCATTCAGCGAGGTGAATTTTTTTTAAATTTTATATAAATTGTATCAAAGTTGTATTTGGTTCCAAATCAAAAAAGGGTATAAAATTTTGCTCGGTGTAATCTTCAAGAGTAATGACGCTGCCACTCAATTTTCTTTTTGTCAACTTTATAGTCGTTTACTATGCCTTGATTTGAATAATTTTTTCTATTCGAAATTACCCCTTGGGTTATGAAGAGGAAAAGACAATCATTAAAAGGACACTTCCTTTCTTTTAGAATTTAAAAAAAAATATTCTCTCTTGGCTTCTTCCTTTTATTGAGCATACAAGTATTTCTTCAACTGATTTTTTTTTCTTTGGCAATAGACAAAAAAACGAAAAAGTTTTCTAACTGATTGAGTTTTTGTGAAACAAGTTTAAATGAAATCACGTGGATTTCTCACTCACCCTTTTGCACCAAATTTTTTCACAATACGAAAACCTTTCAAAGAAAGAAAAAATCAATATTTGCCACGAGAATTTTAAAAGAGAAACCATCCTTTGATTGTTCTTGTTCCAGCTCATTTTCTGTGAACCTTTTTGTAGCTCTTCGAATTGTTGTTTTTCATTTCGTTACAAAGTGAAAAAGTGTCAATTATATTTTTCTCTTCTTTTCGGCCATATTGTCAATATGTCACATGTCAACTTTGGCGATGGCCTTTTTCTTTCACAACTCATCCATCCATCCATTCATCCAACGAGTCAATGTTGCTTAGCTGTTTTTGTTTTGCCTTTTTTTCTTATATTTCAATTCTACTTTAGCTTGAAATCCTTTTTGTATGAATTGTCTGTCCGTCCGACAATCTGTCTATCGGGCTGGTAGGACTGGCTTCGTTGTTATCGGCAACTTTGAAATAAAAAAACGAGGCCTTTTTAAATACATAATTGATTGATTGTTTGCTAAATGTTACTCTGGAGACATTCACATTCATGACAAGCAATGAAATGATTTGAATGTTTGCCTCAATGAACAATGGCTGAAATCTAACGAAAAAGGTTTGACAAAACTAGAAACGAGAAAAGTGTTTGCAAATACCAGTAATAATAAATGAGTCGGTGAGAAAATTGTCAGGGAAAACAAATGACAGAGTCAGAAAATGGGCTCAGCCACAACGAATCGCTGAAGGACATCCATCAATGTAACAAGGATCAATGGAATATGACAAATATTTCAATTATTTTTTTTTCAACAAACCACTCACATGGGAGGCATTAAGCGGAATAATGACAACTTCTGCGGAAGGTAGAAATGTCTATCTATTGTATGTATGAAAATAATGGGAAATACAAACAAAAAATCAACGAAGAATGAAGAGAGAATTGTTTTCATTCGAAATCCTTCAAAAGGTTAAAACAATATTTATATTCCCTTCCATCCATTTTATATGCAGGAATCTTTAGGCATGATTGCCTCATGTTGCCGAATTTTACCTTGATACGCCAACATTTGATTTAATTTAACTTTTCGACAATCTAACACATTTACCAAACAAACCACACCTATTACTGATTCCCTAATTTTCTCTTCAAAGTGTTACAAACCTTTTGGCCATTCTCTAATACCTCCTAGTTGTTGTGTACATGCAATTGAAAACTTAGAGCATGCTTTTAGGCGATTCACCAAAGTCTTGTATTTTTGACACTTCAACAACGGGCATTAATTAATTATGCATAATTAAAACGGAATTTTTAAACACTTCTCAGAGCCTTTAAATTTGAAAACTGACAGCTTTGCAGACCAATTAAAACAATTGAACAGTTTGCACATTAATACTTCATTAGCTCAAAATATACTTTTAGGCGCGACGGATAAAGGGATGAGGCGGAGCATATTTTTAGACATGCCAATGTGAATACAATTTCTAAGTGAAATTAAAAAAAAACTCTTTATTCAATTTGCTCAAGAATTAGAAGAGAAAAAATATATATTAAATGAATAATTTGTACGCATATTTTAAAGATATTAAATCTAACTGTTATGCCTCCTCCTTAGCAACATTGTGTCCATCATAGCATTTTCGCTCTGCAGCAAAAGTGTCCATCATAACTTAATTTTCTCCACCTCAACTTCAAGTTCCAACTCAACACTTTCATAATTTCATTGTTCCCCAAAAAAAAGACCATACATGCTAGGGGGCAGCATAGACAACTACAAAAAATGCAACAAAAATGCTGTTAACATACTTAGCAAACATTTTACAATGTTAGGCATTATTTTCTATGCTTGTCTCAAAACCTAATCATGGCACGAGGACATTGTTCTTTCGCAAAAAGGTCCTAGCCATTGCCTTGACTTGGCTCTTGCTACTGTTACCGGTGTCATACACTTAGGTAACCATAACTTGGAAACCTAACTAACCTTAACACATGTTGGAGACTGCGTTTTTTTTCCTTCACCCTGTTTGTTTGGTCTATTGCTCTGCTGACACTCTTCTTAGAGGACTTTCCAGGTCGCTTTTTCTGTTTCTCTCGCCTTCGATGTGGATTTACGACAAGGAAAAACTGCCAAAAGCATAAAAACTGGTCTAAAAGCTACTAACACTCGTTGGCTTTTTTGCATATGCAGCTGAGGAGGAGCAACGCACAAACGTCGCCCACAGTAGGGTGTACTGAGGAAAATTATTTTAATAATAAAAGTATCAGGAAGTACCATCCGAAATGCTAAACATAGTTATCGACCACCACTCAATGATCACTGATGTCTAGTCGATTAGAATTTATTTCTTCTACGATTAGAATTTATTTCTTCTACGAGCAATAGTTTCCGGGATATTATATTTTTAAGTAATACTAAACTCACTTGTGCCACACCCACTAATCCGATCCCGGCCATTTTTATACAACCAATTTAGAGGGGGGAGGGTATATAGCATTTGCTACTAATCAAAAGTGTAACCAATCGAAGAAGTGACTTAAGACCCTAAGTATGATCGGCGGAAATCCTTTTTAGGACATTTTAAGTCATTTGAGCAATGTCTGTCTGTCCCTCAGCCTGGCTGGTGCACGGATTGACTTCAAAATTGCTATTTGATAATATGTTTTCCTATCTCCTGATAAGACCGAAGCTGGGCGATATTGGTCCGCTCCTCTTGGACTCTTGTCGATGGCAATCAATAGTAATTGACCTTCGGTCAATGGTAATTTACCTCTGATCAATGGTAATTGACCTCTCGTCAATGGCAAATGACTTCTGGTCAATGGTAATTGACCTCTGGTCAATGGTAATTGATCTCTGGTCAATGGCAATTGACCTCTGTTCAATGTCAATTGACCTCTGTTCAATGTAAATCGACCTCTGGTCAATGTTAATCGACCTCTGGTCAATGTTAATCGACCTCTGGCCAATGGTTATTGACCTCTGGTCGTTGGTTATTGACCTCTGGTCAATGGCAATTGACCTCTGGTCAATGGCAATTGACCTCTGTTCAATGGCAATTGACCACTGGTCAATGTTAATCGACCTCTGGCCAATGGTTATTGACCTCTGGTCATTGGTTATTGACCTCTGGTCAATGGTTATTGACCTCTGGTCAATGGTTATTGACCTCTGGTCAATGGTTATTGACCTCGGGTGGTTATTGACCTCGGGTGGTTATTGACCTCGGGTCAATGGTTATTGACCTCGAGTCAATGGTTATTGACCTCGGGTCAATGGTTATTGACCTCGGGTCAATGGTTATTGACCTCGGGTCAATGGTTATTGACCTCGAGTCAATGGTTATTGACCTCGGGTCAATGGTTATTGACCTCGAGTCAATGTTTATTGACCTTGGGTCAATGGTTATTGACCTTGGGTCAATGGTTAATAATCGCAAAGTAACACACCTTAAAAAATAATCAGTTCGAAACATGATTATTTTTTCCCTTTAATAGTATTTTCAGTACAACCGTATGTCTACATATAGAAATCTAAACACCCAACAATAAACATCAGGCAAGGATACAAACCATATGCATATACAGACAGACAGAAACACTAGGACATACCTATATACATTGTACTCACCCCCCTTTGAGGACAAAGAGCTGAACTCAATGAATCTTGCATCACGTGAAGGAGATCAGACCAGGTAACACCTCCTGACCCTGGCACAGTGGTTGTAGTATCAACAAAAAACCAAGACAAATGTGTTACTTTTGTTGAAAGTAACAACATAATTATCCACCCACAACCGTCGTCGAACAACATGTCTTGCAAAACATTGTTTATTGTTATCCTTTAGATCCTTTGGCGACACAAGAAGAAGGTTACTTTTAGGGTTGCCTCTTGTTTGCTTTGTGTTTTCGGGGCGTTTTGCATGTCAAGGGATGCATGCAACATGTATTCTATTTTCTGTCGGAGGTAGTGAACATAGTAATGGAAGCGTAAAGATGCAGTCTGTGAGGTGACAATGAGATATAATTTGTTGTAAGTAAGTGTGAGGTTGTCAGAAAGTGAAATGTTTTTCACCATTTAATAGATGTTGTGAATTTTGAAGGGAAAATTATGAACAACAAAAGTTGGTTTTCTTCTCGAAGTTTTTTTTTTTACTTAAAGTTTGTTATATAAATAAATTATGTTGTGTCCTGTATGGTTTTAGTGCTGTGGTGCGTATGAATAATTTTAATACTTATATATTTGAAATATTACGTATACGACCCATCGGACTTTGGGTATTTTGAGAAACATATAAAAAGTTCTGGAAATTAAACGAAAAATATAAATTTCACAAAAATCCTTTTGTGATGCAGAATAATCCATATTCTAGTCATTCATGGTTTTAAAATTGATTGTTTGTTTCAGTTCTCATTATTCAAATCTCATTATTATTATATTTTAACAAAATCTTTTGTGTCAAAGTGAACAGAAGTTTTTAAATCTTTGATCACTTTAAACATCATAAGTTCATCCCTTTAACTTTGTATTTGTACTTCATATAATTAATAGATATTACTGTATCCATAGCACTGTAGAGCGTATTAGCAATAAGCGTATCCATACGTGTATTATGTATTAATATAACGTATACCACCCACAGTATTTTGGCTGCGTCAAAGAATATGAAAAAATCTAAAAATTTGTTAATGAATGTATGTAAAAATTTTGAAATGTATGGAATAAAATCACAGAGTTTTCTTTTAGAGAAGTATGTGGGACATTGATTCTAATTTCCGCTTACTATTCTTATTTTAATAACGCTTGCATATGAAAGATTTTGCCCAACAAATCGACCTCTTTGTAAGCTGTTTAAAATCTCATTAATTTCAGTAGAAACATCTTCTCAAACCAAATAGATTTATCGTTTTTTAAATTTCTGAGCTCTTTAAAGGTGATAATCGCATTCTTTACTCTTGTCCAGTTAACCGATAAGGACCGATAACTACTAGCAACACTTAATGGCTTTATGTAATGCAACATGCGAATTTTTGCCAAAAAGCAGGAAAAGAGTCTCGAAAATCTAAAGTAATGGCAAATGTGTCGTCATGAAGTACCAAATCACACTAATAATGACTGGACATGCCTAGAATTTTTGCACACAAAAACCCAAAGGCAGACAGCCGGGCTTTTTCGAAGCAAACTCATAACCCAACAGACTGGGCACAATCAACAAGGACACTTTAGTCAACACGGCACCAGCATCAGGCATCTAAATTCCACTAACATTTACCATTTGCCGCCCATCCCTCCTCCCCATTCGATAACCGTTTGCAAAGGATCCGGTATTCCAATAGATCCTTTGACAAACGTTCACTCTCATAATTTTTGGTGCGTAAATGTGAAGCAAATGCGGGTCCTACGGTGTTATAACCATAGCCTTGCATATACATCTAAATGTATGTGTGCCTACACTCGTATGTGTTTTCTCAAAAGTCCTGGCACATACGTATATATATGAGTGTGTGGGTGCGCGAGTGTTAGTGCATGTGCACTTGTATGTGAAAAGTGTAAAAAGACTTAGTGTTTCATTTATTAGTTCAGCACAATGGAGAGTTCATTTGCATTTTTGCTCTGTTTACGCTTAGATTTTTCAGATATTTGTTTCGTTTGTGAAATGCCAGCAAAACTGCAATTCGCCAACAATAACTTGCTGAGGAAAAACTTGTCATGCACGTGTTGCACATTCCACCCCAAAAATATTTGTAGAGGATTTGTAACTGGCAAAAAGTTGATAGAAGTCTAAGTCATTATACAAATTGTGAATGTTTATACATTTTCAATAAGATTAACAACTCAGTAGTTTAAACGTGGGACATCATTTTGAAAACAATGAACTTCTGAATAATTTTGTTTCGCATCATTATTAATGGTTTCATATTTCACTACATAAATGTTAGTTGGGGTAGGTACTAGATGGAGTGGACCAATATGGCCCATCTTCGAACTTAGCCTGAGATAGAAAAAATATTATCACATTCCAAATTTGAAGTCAATCTGTTACTCCTTTCGATAGTTATCGTGCGCTACAGCCAGGCCGACGGAAGGGCATTGCTGAATTGACTAAATAATTCCTAAAACAGATTTTTACCAAACATACTAGTTTACACAAATTTTACCGAAAAGCTGTGCAGAAAATTTTGTGATGTTATTAGGTATACTAAACACAATAAAATATTAAAATTTTATTTAATGTAAACTTTTTAATTCCAATTTTCGCGTTAGATACCTTTAGTATTTGAACGATATTTTTTGGAATATAATAGCAATATAGCTGGAATATGCCTTCAATTTTAGGGAATGATGAGGGCTATAAATTATCGAAACATTCCATTCAAGTAGTAGTAGTGGTTTAGTAACAGTCGTTAAAAAATTAAGAAAAAAGTAAATTTTTACAAAAACCTTTTTTTGCTAGCGCGAGAAATATAAGAAATATATTTAAAAAAAATTGCAAAAAAAGAATTGTTTCCATTTTTTTAAAACTGGAATCCTAATGAAGAAAACAATGCCAAATTGAAAAAAATTCCATTTTGTAATGGGAAATGCAAAAAAAATCATTTTTCATATTTTTCGTTTTGGCCATTTTGTGTGGATATATCAAAAGGGGCGTAGCGATAACGTCAATTTTTAAAATATTTGTATGAAAACAAAGTTATAAGCCGATAACTTTTTGTACAAAATTGTCCATTTCTGTGGAGAGTACCACAATGGGCGTGGCAATAACGCCCATTTTTCACGGGACTGTAGGTACTATAAAACTATTACACTGCACAACAGTTCAAGTATTTGTATGTCCTGAAATCAAAGTTATAAGCCACTAACTTTTTGTTCCAAATGGTCCATCTGTGTGGCGTGTACCATACGGGGCGCGGCAAAAATGCTAATTTCTCACCAGACTGTAGGTATTGTTAAAGCATTACCCTACACAAAATTTGAAGTATTTAAATGCAATGGAATAAAATTAATAGGCCGCTAATTATACCCTCACTTTAGTGTGACGAGGGTATATATCATTTGCTACGGAAAAAAGTGTAACACATCGAAGGAGTGACCTAAGACCCTAAGTATGTTCTGCGGATATCCGTTTTGGGTCATTTTAAGTCGAATGAGCAATGTCCGTCCGTCTGTCTGTCTGTCTGTCTGTCGGCTGGCTGGTGCGCACGATAACTCTCGAAAGGAGTAACCGATTGACTTCAAATTTGGTATGTGGTAATATTTTTTTCTGTCTCCGGCTAAGTTCGAAGATGGGCCATACCTTCTGGTACCTCCCCCACAAAGGGTTAAAATGTTGTGAAATATTGATTCTTTAATAACTGCTATTATACTTATTCGAAGCTTCTGAAATTCCACACATAGTATTAGTTTATTAGTCGCTATCAACTCGAGAAAAATGGGTGAAGTTGCCACGCCCCTTTTGATACCTCCCACACAAATGCACCATTTTGCACCAAAAGTTAACAGCTTATAACATTAATACCAGTGCATAAAAATACTTGAAGTTTTGTACAGTGTAATGCTTTCATGGTGCCTACAGTCCAGTGAAAAATGGGTGTCATATTCACACCCCTTTTGGTACCTCTGACACAAAGGTACCATTTTGCACCAAAAGATAACAGCTTATAACATTAATACCAGTGTATAAAAGCACTTGAAATTTTGTACAGTGTAATGCTTTTATAGTGTCTTTTGCACTGTGAAAAATGGGCGCTATTGCCACGCCCCTTTTTGTACCTCCCACACAAAGGTACCATTTTGCACAAAAAGTTAAGAGCTCACAGCATGAGTACCAATGCACGAAAATGCAACAACATTTTGCACAGTGTAACGCTTTTGAAGTCCCTATAGCCCTGTAAAAAATGGCCGTTATCACCACGCCCCTTTTTGTACCTCCCACACAAAATGGCCAAATCATACCAAATTTAATATCTCATAACGTTAATATACCAGTGCAAAAAACGCTTATAATTCGGCGCAGTGCAATGTATTTAAAGAATCTACTATTCAGAGAAAAATAGGTGTATTTGTTAAAAACATTCTGGTACCTCCCATACAAATTGACAGAATAATTCGTTTAATATTCCATATTACATTACTCACAAAGTGAGGGTATACCTTAGTCGGTTTACCCGACTGAAACTTTCTTACTTGTTTTGAAATTCTCTTACTTCTGGGTCTGAATTTTTTATATTACGTAACCTATTATTTTTATTTTTGACTAAAATGTTCATAAAATGTTCATAAAATTGTGCCAAATGGTAACAAAAGATCTCGTTATCATATATGTACTAAAAAAATCCACAATTTTATGAGTCTTTTACATTTTTAAAAATTTACAAAACTGAATGTTTTAAAAAATTGCATTTTGTTTTGTTTTGTTTACAAAGTTTACGCCTTTTAAAAGAGAATACAACGGGCCATATTTTGGTGGAAAAAATCCAAAATTTTAAGAGGATTTTCACATTTTAAAAATGTAATAAATTGTACGGCTGAACATAACCATTTTTTGTGGATTTTTTTTACAATTTATAAAATATGTTTTTTTGATTTTTTTTAAAAAACGTTTATATAAAAAACTTCTATCCCTCGAATTTTTGTGTAATTTTGAAAAAAAAAATCGAAAGGGTAATAATTATTTTAAATTAAAGTTTTTAAAAAAAATTCCAAAAAAAATTAAAACTACAAGAGTTGATCGAAAAAGCTGAACAATTCGAATGTGAAACATTCAATAAATCTAATAAAGTTAAATCGATCATTAACAAAAAAAAAAAACTTCTAAAAAACATTTAATTAATTAGAAAGAAGCAGCTCATCTTCAACACGTAGTGTCAATTAATTCTAAATAATAACATACAAAATTTGGTATTGAACAAAAAAAATACTATGCGTACTGAAATGTAGTAGTCTTTCTAATCGTCCAACTAATCTCAGAATCCACGCCATTTACTGGCGATTGGTGTAGAGACAACTGTGTCGAACTGGCAACACTCACCAGTCACATGGGTGGTGAAAATGGTGAATTTAAGTCTCGCTTGGAGCTTTGGCTGTGTGACTTGTAAGCTTTCTTCGTAGGTATATAATTCCCATATGCAAATTTCTTTGTAGATTGGTATATATATGTACAAGTGATGATCGCCACAACTACAAGCTGACACTGTGTCATATATAATTCCATCTGATGATATCCCCGCACAGGATTGAAATACATATAAGGTTATGTGTTTACATGGCTTTCAAAGCGCAGTGTCCTATCTTTTCCAATACACCACAAAAACCTCTCTTTCGAAAGGAAGAGTTGATCGAAAAAGCTGAACAATTCGAATGTGAAAACATTCTCTAATAAAATTTCCTTTAAAATACCCCAATTTTCTTGGAATGCTGCCTTTAGTATTTGGGCCATATTTATACCATACCACATAACCATAAGTATATGCTTGATGAAGCATTATGAGTACTAACAATGTTAGAAATGACACTTTCGCGTGGAAAAAAGTTTAGTAACTGTCGTTAAAATATTTAGAAACAAATTTATTTTATAAAACCATAAAAAATAGAAAAAATGTTTGTTCCAATTTTTGAAAGCTAGAATCCTAACGGGGAAAGCAATGCTCATTTGAAGAAAATCTATTTATAATTATAGAAATTATAGCACTTTTGGTAGAAATAAGAGAATTTCAACATAATTCGGTTTTCATACCCCCACTATTGTGAACAAGGGTATATATCAGATGCTGCTGGCCAGAAGCGTAATTCATCGATGGAGTGACCTAAGAGAATCCAAGAATAATTGGCGGAAATCCGTTTTGGGCCATTTTAAGTCATTTTAGCAATGTCCGTCTGTCTGTCTGGTTGGTGCCCACGATAGATTTCGACAGCATTCAACGATTGACTTCAAATTTGGTATATCGTCGGCTCAATGCTCTTTTGTTCCATACGCCATTTTGTATGATCGGAGAAAAACGCAATTTATTGTTTGAGTAAAAACGGGACTGAAGAGTTACACACTTTTTATTTCATAGGGTTCCCAACAGTGTTTGTATGATTCTCATGCGTTTCTATGCCATTACATCCAAAAATAAGCAAGTTATAAAAATGTTTGTACAAAAATGGTCGGTATGGAAGGACACTAATTTACATTTTGTGATCGAAAGAACGTAAACTACTGAGTGAAAAATATAGGGCGATAGAAAAATTAAGACATAGAACAAAAATATCGAAATTATTTCCCGTTATTCAGAGTAAAACAAATTTACCCTACCAATATCTCGAAAACTAGGCGAGATAGGAAAAAAATGATTGCAGATTCTGAAAGAGCATGCTTGGAACCCATATTAACCCTAACCCATGGAACCCTATTAACTCCTAACTCAAAAAACACAAAAATGGCGTATGGACCAAAATAGCATTAAGCCGACGATATGTCAATATTTTTTTCTATCTCAGTGGTCCACTCGTTCGAGTACCTCAACTTTATATACTACTATATACTACTATTCATACTACTATTCATACTACTTTATATACTACTATTCAGAATCATTAGCAATTCTACACACAGTATTAGCTTCATGGTCGCTATCATCGTGAGAAAAATGTGCGAAGTTGCCACGCCCCTTTTGGTACCTCCCATACAAATGGACCATTTTGCACAAAAAGTTAACGGCTTATAACTTCGTTTCCTGCACATACAAACACTTGAAATTTTGTACAGTGTAATGTTTTTACAGTACACATATTAAATTGAAAAATGGGTGTTATTGCAACGCCCCTTTTGGTACGAGCACCTCCCAAACAAAATTGGAAAAATAATTTTTTTTTTTAATTTCCCTATTTTTACAATATTGGTCATAGTTTATATATTTTTCCACAGACTTTTAGCAAATAGGCATTGTTTCCTTCGTTAGGATGCTAGCTTTCAAAAATGTTTGTTTCCTTTTCTGAGTGAACATGATGTTTTCAGCATTTCAAGCCCTTATAATTTACTTTAATTTAAGTAGTATCCCGGCTCTATCGAGCTTGTACAATGTAAAATATGGCCCAAACCCTAATGGCAGCTTCCATGAAAATTGGAATTTTAGAAAAAAAATTGTAACAAAACTTGAGCATAAAAAAAATAGTTTTGTTTTCATAAAATAGTATACCACAATCGATACAAAAAAAGTTTTTTGGTATCGGGCACAAACAATTTTTTGTTTGTTGCTTAGTTTAATCAGTGTTTCGTATATCATTGAGCTCAATCAGCGATTCAGTCTTAATCTCCTCAATCATTGCCAATTTCCGTCCTTTCAGATTTGGGAACAAATGACCATTTTGCGAACTACCATCGAATTCTGTGGGGTAAGATATGTTAAAAAATTAATCGATTAAATTGAAAATGAAAAAAAAATCATAATAATTTTAATTATTTTTATTAGTTATATTCAGATATGTCAATCAAAGTACTTTGCTATTTCAGTAAAATTTAATGATTTTTGGTTACCAGTAAACCTGTTACTTTTTAAATGTCCCCCGAACTTAAACCACTTTCCAAATCATTCGCTTCATCTCTTGTTGAGACTGTATTTTGTATTGTGTTTGAATCATATGAAAAGTATGCCTCACGAACTGTTGATTTATTCACCTATATACTGTTTTCCGGCTAGAGTCTATAACTTATTCCAGAATTCTCCCTTCAAATAGAATAAAGCGAATCCAGAATGATTTTCGAATATTAATTTGCCCCCGTTGTCTCTATTTCTCAACGACACATGTGGCCTAGAAAACAATTGTTGAACTTGCAGCGAAAAGTAATAAGTCAACAAAATCTATGAGTTATCTAGCGGTGGTGATGGAAAATCGTGCCACGGCATAGAATTGTGACGATTATTCAAGAAACTATGGCCAAAAAGTGTGTTTGTAAAACAAAAAGAGGCAAATTTGGCCAATAGAGTGGACAGTATTACTTATATACGCTCCATTCATTTGAGAGCCTTCTTAACGTCTGTACAAGGTAAAATCGGCTCTACACGGTTCCTGTTACCACACACACACACACAGAGATCATTAAATCACTCACTCACTCACTCACTCACTTAGGAATCCATCCATCCATCTATGATTTCTAAGTCCTGATAGTGGATGGAGAATTTAGTGGGGGTAGTGGACATAGGACTCGGTTAGTCTCGTGGAAATGGTAAATCGTTCCTGCCCTCCCTATTTACATGACCCAAAGTTTTGGCAGCACTATGTGCCAGAGTGCTTTCGAAACAACAGCTCGACAAGACAGGACAACAACACGTGATTGTCTATTGTTTCGTGACCACCACTAATTGGCTGGAAAAGGCACTGCCAAAAACCATTCAAAACCCAACGGTTGATGGTAAAATCATGTTTTCCCAAGAATTCTATGACGTTCTAAAGCTCCTCATCAAAGGCTCTGTCGCCTGCCTCCTACCTCCATGTGGAAGTTTGTATTTTTCTAGCGTATAAGAGTGGGAGGAGGAGGTGGAGGATAGTGGGATATTGATATGGACGTGTTTTATCATCCAAAAGACTTCTCACACTGTCAATGCAAAATGTTCGGAACTATTTGATTTATGACCTTACAAGGGCAAAGAAAGTTAATTTTCTAGATGTGACCTTTAAAATGATAGTTTAAATGGGTATTTTTGGGGACAGTTTCTTTCTGGTATGATATTGTATGTTGGAATTTATTCAACTAGTTCACTGAAATGCAAATTATTAATAAATTGGTCAAAAGCACTATTCAACAACTTTTTTGTCGAAGGGCTGTGCATAACATTTTCTGGTGTAATATGGCTTCCTAAACACGAAAAAAATTAAAAAAAACTTTGGCTGTGTTTTGTAAAAAAAATTCTTTGAAATTCCTATTTTCTTGGAAGGTGCCTTTAGTATTTGGACTATATATTTTGAAGTATATGCTTGACAAAGCCGTTATAAACTTTAAATTAACGGAAACTATGAGCAGGTTTTTATTCCCCCACTTTTGTGAAGAAGGGTATATACATCAGATGCAGCGGGCCAAAAGTATAACACATCGATGGATTGAACTAAGAGACCCAATGAATATTTGGCGGAAATCCGTTTTGGGTCATTTGAAGTCATTTGAGCAATGTCCGTCTGCCTGTCCGTCTGTCTGTCAGGTTGGTGTGCACTATAACTTTCGACAGGATTAACCGATTGACTTAAAATTTTGTATTTTTTTTGTCCTATCTCAGGCTAAGGTAAAAGATGGACTATGATGGCCAGCTTCTTCCCCCACGAAGGGTCAACTTTTAGTAAAATATTGGTTATCTCATAACTTATTTACTAATACTCAGAAATTTTCACATAGCATTAGTTGCATGGTCGCTATCATCCTGAGAAAAATGGGCGAAGTTGCCACGTCCCTCTTGGTACCTCCCATACAAATGGACCATTTTGCGCAAAAAATTAACGGCTTATAACTATGAATCCACTTCATACGAATACATACAATTTTGTGGAGTGTAATGTTCTTACAGTGATTATAGCGAAGTTGTCATGCCCCTTTTGGTACCTCACAAACAAGTGGACCATTTTGTGCAACAAATTAACGGTTTATAACTTTGATTCCAGTCCATACAAATACTTCAAATTTTGTGGAGTGTTAGCTTGTACAGTACTTATAGTCCCGTAAAACATGGACGTTATTGCCACGCCCCTTATGGTACCTCCCATGCAAAGTTGAGGGCTTAAAACTTCGATGCCTACACATATAAATACTTGAAATTTAATACAGTGTAATGTTTTTATAGTATACATAGTATATTAAAAATTGGGCGTGCCTTTCTGGCACATCTCAAACAAAATTTTCAAAAAAACAAATTGTTCCCCCTTTTTTACAATATGAAAAAGAAAAGGACTTAAATCCCCTTTCTTAGTGAATTGCAGTTTTTAGCAGTTTCAGCGCTCATAATTTTCTTTAATTTAAATGGTATCTCGGCTTTATCGAGCTAATACTTCAAAAAATATGGTCCAATCACTAAAGGTACATTCCATGAGAATTGGAATTTTAGAAAAAACTTTCGTTATATAGTATGCCTAGTATATTAAAAAATGGGCGTTATAGCCTCGCCCTTTTTGTCACATCTCAAACAAAATTGGCAAAAAGAAAATCGAGCTAATACTTCAAAAAATATTGTCCAATTACTAAAGGTACATTCCATGAGAATTGTCACTTTTTGTCACATCTCAAACAAAATTGGCAAAAAGAAATTGTTTCCCCCTTTTTTACAATATGGGTCATAATTTATACATTTATGCATAGACATTCTGCAATTGGCACTGTTTTCTCAAAAAAGAGAACAAACATTTTTTTAAATTTTTTTTCCTATTTTCGTGCCACCTAAAACGATATTTTGAAAAAAATCACTTTCTACTAATTTTATAAACGACAGTTACTTAACTTCCCTTTCTTAGTGAAATTGCAGTTTTTAGCAGTTTTAGCCCTCATAATTTTCTTTAATTTAAATGGTATCTCGGCTTTATCGAGCTAATACTTCAAAAAATATGGTCCAATCACTAAAGGTACATTCCATGAGAATTGGAATTTTAGAAAAAACTTTCGTTATATAGTATGCCTAGTATATTAAAAAATGGGCGTTATAGCCTCGCCCTTTTTGTCACATCTCAAACAAAATTGGCAAAAAGAAAATCGAGCTAATACTTCAAAAAATATTGTCCAATTACTAAAGGTACATTCCATGAGAATTGTCACTTTTTGTCACATCTCAAACAAAATTGGCAAAAAGAAATTGTTTCCCCCTTTTTTACAATATGGGTCATAATTTATACATTTATGCATAGACATTCTGCAATTGGCACTGTTTTCTCAAAAAAGAGAACAAACATTTTTTTAAATTTTTTTCCTATTTTCGTGCCACCTAAAACGATATTTTGAAAAAAATCACTTTCTACTAATTTTATAAACGACAGTTACTTAACTTCCCTTTCTTAGTGAAATTGCAGTTTTTAGCAGTTTTAGCCCTCATAATTTTCTTTAATTTAAATGGTATCTCGGCTTTATCGAGCTAATACTTCAAAAAATATGGTCCAATTTCTAAAGGTACATTCTCTGAGAATTGGAATTTTAGAAAAAAAAACTTTACCTTATTTTGGTTTCATAATCTAGTATGGCTCAATCTTTACAAAAAAAAAAGCTTTTAGGTCTCCGACAAAAAATTGTGTTACATATTGTAGTTAGAATTTTTTTTCAGAGCCGAAATCATCACAAATAAAATGAAATTCGACTGTAACTAGCAAAGACGCAAACCAAACCTTCGATCTGAGACATGATTGTGGCTCCATCCACATTAGGATTAGGAATCCTACATTAAAAAATCCCATCCCCACTGTATATATATATCTTTTTTCTATCTATGCTGATTCCTATTGAAATTGGTGTAAATCGGGTCAGATGTACATACAACCCCCATTCACATATACTCATATGCTCCATTCCGTTTGACATTTAAGATCTAAATACTATATACTCGTTTTTGTATACAAACAACTGTTATTCGCAACTCATTATTTCTTTAATTGTTTATTTTTTATTTAATGCATTTCTTCCATTGCAACAACGAAGTTCTTTAGTTGTATGTCAAGTCTTTCACTTGAACTCCATTTTTCCTTGGAAATAAATGTCTTTGTTTGAGAATTCTTGTAACCTAGATGTTCTACACGATTTTCTCTTTCATCCTCTCAGTTCCCTCTATCTGTCTGTCTCTCTGTTATGCAGAAATTATTTATTTATTTGCAAAAAAAAAGTACACAAACGAAAGAAAACTTATTCTTTCATTTATTTTCTTTGAACTTTTAGTTTAAGAAGACTTTTATATACTTCCACACTTTATGTTTGTTTGCAGAGCTTTATGATTTTAAAAATCCTAATTAAACACTTGTCACAGAGAAACAAACTTCAGACAAAAACTGAGAAATCACGAAAACAAAACAGATTTCTTCTTTAATCCTGAGCATAGCAAGAACGGTTGGCAAAGGACATGAACTTCCAAAGGACATTGTATGGTAAAGAATAAAAATTAAAACAAACAAATACAAATCAGAGAAATCCCATTACTTCTATTCTCAGTAATCTCATATAAAATATTTTCTAGGTTTTTACACTTACATTAAATTCTGGGAATTTTTTGTTTCTAAAGGCTAAGCCTTCAATTGTCAGCAGAGGTCTTATCAATCACAACCACAACCTCGAAACCTCACAAAAATTCAACCTTTACTTTGCCTTTATGTGACATTTGCTGATTTCCAAATTTCTTGGTTTTACTCTAATCAATTCCAGTATCCGAAAAGTCCCTATTGGGTTATATGTCACTCACAGACATTTCACGTTTCGCTGATGTGGCGGCGGCGACGGTGGCAGTGGTAGCTGCTCCTTCTTGCTATCCTTCTTTGGCAACATTTACATACTCGCACGGGAGGGGCAGGATAAGTCGTGTCTGAATGTCAGCATAACATTTCAAATCACAACCATTCACATGTTGAGTTCAGCACAGCTCAGCTCTGCTCTGTTCTGCTCTGTTCTGCTCTGTTCTGCTCTGTTCTGCACTGTTCAGAGACGCCGAGAATCATCAACGCCGACAATGAATGATGACATTCTTTTGACAAGTACAGCAATGATACTTCATAATTTATGATTACACACATAGAATGCGTAATGGAGGTCTGCCTTCGGCTTCCCCCCACCAATACAAAGGATCAAAAGGAAAGCTAAGCAAAAAAAAAGAGAAAAATCAGAAAGAAATGAAAACACGAACAGACAGTCGTCGGTGACAAACAACAATAGGAAAATTTGGCATGTGAAATGCAAGAAACACATGAAAATCTTGAAAAATGTTAAAGCGAGACAAATAGCGCTCCACAGGAACATGACACTTAGGAGGATAATACAAAAATGGATAGCAGATTAAAGGGAATGTCAGATGCTTTAAAGATAAAGATGCGAGACAGAAATATTTTCAAGAAGTGGTGATCGTAATCCCCAAATATACAAAATGAAAGAGCTGAGCAGTTAATTAGTAATGACACAAATCACTTTGAGAGAATACACTTAGGGATGTATATAAAGGCTGATCCATTTCGATGTTCCCTACTTTTTTCAAGAAAAAAAACATAGAAAATTCAAATTGAATGGAATGTTTATTATCATTTGGAAGAACATTCTTTGGCATTTATTTTTTGAAGATTATGTCTACCAACTGTTAGCCGCGACTACGTCTCAGATGGTCCATCCATTGAGTCCAATTTTCGATGACTCGTTCAAGCATTTCGACTGGTAACTGGCGAAGGCCTGAATCGAACCATATCCCCACAGGAAAAAGTCTAACGGTGTGATATCGCACGATATTGGTGGCCAATCGACCGGCCCAAAACGTGAAATTATCTGCTCACCGAAGTGTTCTCTCAATAAATCCATTGATTGATGCGATGTGCGGAAAGTGGCACCGTCTTGTTGAAACCAAAAGTCGCCGAGATCACGAGTTTCAATTTCAGGCATCAAATAGTCGGTTATCACGATAACGGTCGCCATTGACGGTTACGTTCTCACCGGCATCATTTTTGAAGAAATATGGACCGATGATTCCGGTACGTCGGATCGGGAATCGGTCAATGGCAAAAAGATAGCTCTTAACGAGAGCTAAAATATTGCTCATGGGTGTCAAGGTCGTGGGTCGACTGGAAAGTGTTTTTTTGTATTTAAAAAACAAATGGACTTAGCGCAATTGGCGAACGATTATTTTGATAATAAAACTGAATAATTTGTAACCGTTGTTCAGGCGTAAGTCTTTCCGTGATGAACTGCCAAACAATACTTAACAAAAATAACATGACAGCATGACACGACTCACACGTGATCTGTCAAAAAAAAGCTATTGAAATTAGTATCTCTACTTAGATCAGTGTTTTTAAATACTGATTACATGTATTGTATTTTCTGTTATAGCTGGCATATTTTCTAAGAATATAAATTTTCCAAACATTCCAAGTTTTATCAAAATTTGAAAATGTTGTCACCAAAGTATTGTTCGTGTTTTTGTTACTCGATCTGTTGGGACTTCAATAGTTTTGTTTTTGACTATCGAGTTCGAGATCGTTGTTTTTGGCTTGTTTAAGGCTGGCCACTGGTTGGTGAACGATATTGTTTCGAAAGCTACTATCAGCAACGTGAGCAAATACACCGTCAGTATTTGGCACCACAGACTCTCTATTAGACAGATGTTCCGTCGTGACTTTGTTTACATTTGCGTGAGTTACGAACGAATAGAAATGATTTTCAAACGCGAAAAATATAGTTTTCTGGAGTATTTTTTTGAACTTTTTTGGTACATAACGATAGATATTGATTTTCTAAATACGCAAAAAAATCATTCGCTGAAATCAAATTTCTATTCGTTCGTCACTGATAGACTACTCGCTACTTGACGGAACTTCTTTATACATTTATTTTCTTTGTTTGGCACAACATAAGAGCAGCTCAATATAAATCAATTGAGAATTGCTTACAAAAAGTCTCCTACCACAAAACATTGCAGTCACTATTTGTCAACTTTATTACATCCCCACACTTGACAAATTACCAACAACAACAACAAATTTCTTGTGTGGCAACACTGGGCGGTACATCTAGTACTCGAGTGTTTATGGGTTTTCCGAATCAATCTCTTCAAAATTACAACTTTACATCCCCTCACCATCACCTCATTTAGAACTTTCCTTAAAAAAAATACACTCTCTAAAGTTCTTGTTTCACTTTCAACTCGCAATCCCTTCACCACTTATGTTCGCCACTTCCCTTAACCACTTACTCTAAAGTTCACTCTCCCAACCAACGATTTACTTACACTCCCACAAAAGTTCGCTCTCTTTTCTGCAAAATCGGTGATGAGCTTACCACCCACTTGGATCTCTGCCTGTCGATCAGTTTCTCAGTTATTCTTAAAGCGTGCGGTCGTTCGTTCTCCAACGTCGGAGTGTTGTGTTAATTGTCGGTAAAAGAAAATATTTAATGTAACTACAAAATTGTGACAATATTGTGTTAATAAAGTGATAAACAATTTCGCCGTAAACATATTTTCTTGGAAAAGTTAAAATAATTGTCAGTCGACAGTGTAAATTAAATGTTTTCTTTACGCGTATTTCTTTGACTTATTCCTGTGTGTATACGTGTGTTCGCTCGCGTTTATTCATTTGCAAAAGTAAAGCTGCGCAAAGTGTTTGCCAAACCAAACAGCCCCTGTCTTTGTTTTTGTTGTTGCTGTTGAACAGAAGTAACAAACACATCGCCCGTCCCACTAACAACAAAATCACACTCTGTGAGACAAAGCAGCGCCTTTTGCGGATGGCTACAAACAAAACAAAAAGAAACACAAAATGCAGTGGTATCCATTCACAGATGATATAACAGGTGGCGCAAAAGTAACCTTTCGATGTTTTTTGGCTGTAATTTAAAAAAAAAATGAAAAACTTTGATTCTTCTTGTGGATCCGCGTTCTGGAGCAGTGTAGCGTAACATTGTTTATTAACGTATATTTCGCATGTGTTTACTACACAAATGTCAAAACAGAACTGACATTAGGGGCCTCGCAAAATTTATAGCATTTTCTGATAGGAGGATTACTTTTGCGCCACCTTGTATGTATGTACATACATATATGTATGTCCAGAGTTCGCTAGATATGTAGCCGGTTTCGGGTTCGCGTTCGGTAATTTAAAGTGTATACACTTACATACATACATACATATCTATGTATGAATATTAATGAAAACCACATTGTTTTTTGTTAAAAGGAGGTAATTGGACTTTAACAGAATAGAGTTGCAATGTAGTGGTGTCATTTCCGTTCCTTGCTTTCAACCAAAACGAATTCAGCACAATATCAGCAAAATGTATCTTTTGGTGAGAGACGAATATTATCTGGGGTTGAGAGGCGAATATTATCTGATTTGAATTCACTAAGAGCCCTCTGGTTGAGTAGGGCTGCATTTCTTGGCTTGGGTTGGTTTGTGTCGTTACTGTTATTGTAGTGATGTTCAAAACCACATAGTCTTTTGTTGATATTGCATATTGAATGTTACATATTTTGGAGGGCATAACGCATAAAAGGCAATGAGCCTGAATATTAAATAACATAAAAAACGTTTATGCGGTAGGTGTGTTCCGTATCATTTTCTTATGGTGTTTTCTTTTCCAAAAAATAGCCCTGTCAGAGAGCAGCATTTTAATAATGTCGCCTACACCCTCTTGTACTGCTGCGAATTGAATTTCGAATTTCGAATCGAAAACAGAGAAGAAAAGGTTAGTTTTTGGGGCGAAAGTCAGAAAAAATGTAGCATTTTTTGGCACAAAAGAAAACACCATTAATTATTTTATTGGTAAATTTGTGGATATTTGGAATTTGATATTCATCTAATTAAAACAAGTAAGAAAGTTTCAGTCGGGTAAACTGAATAAGGTATACCCTCAATTTGTGAGTTATGTAATATATAGGGTGATCTAAGTAGAAATACTTTTTTCAGTAGCCTTTTTTTGACATATCACTTGTGAGTCGTGTCATGCTGTCATGTTATTTTTGTAAGGTAAGGTTTGGCATATCATCATGGAAAGACTTACGCCTGAACAACGTTTACAAATTATTCAGTTTTATTATCAAAATAATCGTTCGCCAATTGCGCTAAGTCCATTTTTATACCCTCACTTTAGTGTGACGAGGGTATATATCATTTGCTACGGAAAAAAGTGTAACACATCGAAGGAGTGATCTAAGACCCTAAGTATGTTCGGAGGAAATCCGTTTTGGGTCATTTTAAGTCGAATGAGCAATGTCCGTCCGTCTGTCTGTCTGTCTGTCTGTCTGTCTGTCTGTCTGTCTGTCTGCCTGTCTGTCTGTCTGTCTGTGTGTCTGCTGGCTGGTGCGCACGATAACTCTCGAAAGGAGTAACCGATTGACTTCAAATTTGGTATGTGGTAATATTTTGATCTATCTCCGGATGAGTTCGAAGATGGGCCATATTGGTCTACTCCTTCTGGTACCTCCCACACAAAGGGTTAAAATTTAGTGAAATATTGATTCTTTAATAACTTCTATACTACTTATTCGAATCTTTTGAAATTCTGCACATAATATTAGTATATTAGTCGCTATTAACTCGAGAAAAATGGGCGGAGTTGGCATGCCCGTTTTGGTACCTCCCACACAAATGGACCATTTTGCATCAAAATTTAACTGCTTATAACTTTAATACAAGTGCATAAAAATGCTTGAAATTTTCTACAGTATAATGTTTTTGTAGCGCCTATAGTCGGGTAAAAAATGGGCATTATTGTACAGCCCCTTTTGGTACCTCCCACACAAATGGACCGTTTCGTACCAAAAGTAAACGGCTTGTAACTTTAATACCAGTGCATACAAATACTTGAAATTTTGTACAGTGTAATGCTGTTATAGTGCCTATAGTCCTGTAAAAAGTGGGCGTTATCACCCCGCCCCTTTTTGTACCTGCCACACAAAATGACCAAATCATACCAAAATTACATAGCTCGTAACTTCAATATACCAGTGCACATAAACGCTTATAGTTCAGCACAATGCAATGTATTTAAGAATGTACTGTTTACCGAAAAATATGTGTATTTGGAAAACCCCTTCTGGTACCTCCCACACAAATTGACAGATTTATTGGTGTAATGTTATATATTACATTACTCACAAAGTGAGGGTATACCTTAGTCGGTTTACCCGACTGAAACTTTCTTACTTGTTTTTAAATCCAAAAGAAAAAAACACTTTCCAGTCGACCCACGACCTTGACACCCATGAGCAATATTTTAGCTCTCGTTAAGAGCTATCTTTTTGCCATTTACCGATTCCCGATCCGACGTACCGGAATCATCGGTCCATATTTCTTCAAAAATGATGCCGGTGAGAACGTAACCGTCAATGGCGACCGTTATCGTGCCATGATAACCGACTATTTGATGCCTGAAATTGAAGCTCGTGATCTCGGCGACATTTGGTTTCAACAAGACGGCGCCACTTCCCACACACCGCATCAATCAATGGATTTATTGAGAGAACACTTCGGCGAGCAGATAATTTCACGTTTTGGGCCGGTCGATTGGCCACCAATGTCGTGTGATATCACACCGTTAGACTTTTTCCTGTGGGGATATGTAAAGTCTAAAGTTTATGCGGACAAACCCGCTTCGATTCAGGCCTTGGAGCAAAACATCAGACGTGTCATTCGCCAGTTACCAGTCGAAATGCTCGAACGAGTCATCGAAAATTGGACTCAACGGATGGACCATCTGAGACGTAGCCGCGGCCAACATTTGATAGACATAATCTTCAAAAAATAAATGCCAAAGAAGGTTCTTTCAAATGATAATAAACATTCCCCATTCAATTTGAATTTTCTGTGTTTTTTCTTTGAAAAAGTAGGGAGCCTCGAAATGGATCACCCATTATAACATTACACTACTCAATCTGTCAACTTGTGTGGGAGGTACCAGAAGGGGTTTAACAAATACACCTATTTTTCGGTAAACAGTAGATTCTTTAAATACATTGCACTGTGCCGAACTAACGGGTTTTCCAATAAGGATGATATGATTTTGAAGTGACGTTTCGGCCATTGTAATATGTCATGATCTTTCATTTGTTTTTCGTTGTATTCAGTAGTGTTTACATTTTCATCATGGAGAGATAAAGGCAAGAACAACTTTTACAAACTATTCAGTTTTATTATCAAAATAATCGTTCTCCAATTGCAACTTTTCGTGCGCTAAGTAAATTTTTTTAAATAAAAAAAAAACAATTTCCAGTCGACATACCTACCTTGACACCCACGAGCAATATTCATTTATTTTTTATTTATTTATATGAATTACAATACAAAGTAAATTTATATTGTAATCATAAGGTCCAGGGAAAGGCCGGGTTACAAAGACCATATGGCTAAATGTTTGCAGCGACAGACCAGAGCCTCTGGTGGGAATCGAACTCACAACCCCCAAACTCATAGGCGAGTACTCTACCAACGCGCCCTACTGGGGCGCTCAGCCATGAGCAATATTTTAGCTCTTGTTAAGAGCTATCTTTTTGCCATTGACCGATTGTTGCTACGTGCCACACAGCAAACAAAACATCTGAATTGTTGCGAGAAAAGTTTGGAGATTCCATTATCTCAAGAAATTGTGATATTGCATGCCCTCCAAGAAGTTGTGATTTAACACCATTAGACTATTTCTTGTGGAGTTATTTGAAGTCATTGGTCTTTCGAAATAAACCAGACTCTCTTCAAGCTTTACAAGTTAATATTGAACGTACCATTCATGACATACGACTTGATTTAGTGGAAAAAGTGCTCGAAAAATTGGGTTCATCGAATTCGTTCCTGCAGAAGAAGTCGTGGAGGCCATTTTAATGACGTTTTATTTATAACTTAATTGTATCGATTGTACTTCACATTAAATAAAAACTTTTGAATTTCCGTAACAATAAGTGTGTTTTTTTCAAAGAACTCATATCGCTCTTATTCGAAAGCCCTGTATAAGCGTTTATGTGCACTGGTATATTAACGTTACGAGCTATTCAATTTTGGTATTATTTAGTCATTTTGTGTGGAAGGTACAAAAAGGTGTGTTGTGATATCGCCCACTTTTCACAGGACTGTAGGCACTATAACAGCATTACACTGTACAAAATTTCAAGTATTTGTAGGCATTGGTATTAAAGTTATAGGCCGTTAACTTTTGGTATAAAGTGGTCCATTTGTGTGGGAGGTACCAAAAGGGGCTGTACAATAATTCCCATTTTTACCGGACTATAGGCGCTTCAAAAATATTATACTGTACAAAATTTCAAGTATTTTTATGCACTTGTATTAAAGTTATAAGCAGTTCAATTTTGTTGCAAAATGGTCCATTTCTGTGGTAGGTACCAAAAGAGGCGTGGCATTTTTCTTGAGGTGATAGCGACTAACAAAGACAATGCAACAAATTTCGGAAAAGTTTTCTTTATTGATTTAAGCTCGGTACATGTTTTCCAGTGATTTGCAATAGTATCGAAGCTATTGCCTGTCTAAGAACTGTCTAGCTCCTGAAAATAGCCATCAAACGCAACTTCCACATTTTCCTTGCTGTCAAATCTTTTTACGCCCTGACATTTTTTTAAGTTATTTATTTTTTTTTATTTATTTATTTCAAAAAAAAACGTTACAATATATGATTTAGAGCCCCAGCGCCTTGCAGGCATTAAAGAGGCTAAATAAAACTCACAACTTTATATACACAAGTTCTCTCTCATCTTAATATATAAATATTACAAAATTGCATCGCCTATTTTCAATTACAACTAATGTTAAATTAGAGTTTAAAAGAAGATATCGTTGGCATGTTCTTCAACCGTGATGGAATTTCATTACTTTGGTCCAGAATAACTAATTCGCTGTTTTGTTATTTCAAGTCTACATCTTGAAGTTGTGATATCATTTGATTGTCTTGGATTTCTTCCAGTTAGGGATCCATTCCTACTAAACATAGTGGTACGAATACCGGTTCCATGTAGTACCTTAAACATGTATAATAGAAGCTGCAGTTTGTATAGACCATAAATCGGAAGTGTATTTTTAACCTTGTACTTATATAAATCATGTGACGAATACCTGATAGGAAGGTTGTGCACAATTTTAAAGCTTTGTTTTGTGCAGATTGTAACGATCACAATGCTCCATGATTCCTATGTGCGTATATAATAGGTATGTGAGTGATAGAAAGATGTGAGTGAACAAGAGCCATGTAGATTATCTGCTTTACTTTTATGTTCAGCTTATGTTTAAACTTGTATATTATCCAAGTGCCAGATGCAATCTTTGATTTAACTTCTTCCATATGGGCATCCCATAACAAATTGTGGCTCAGAGTTACACATAGATATCTCACAGTTGGAGATTCAACAATAGGTATCCCATCTACACGTACAGTCATGTCTTCATCGGTAATTTTGGTATAAGGTTTAAATCGTATGAACTTAGTTTTGGAAGAATTTAAAACTAGCTTATTGACACGTGAAAACTCAGAAATTAAAGCTGCATCATATTCAATTTGTGTTTTTAGCACAGCATCATATTTATAACTATAAAACAAACAAACATCATCTGCAAACATAAACCATTTCCCATTAAAACCCAAGTTCTTCATGTCATTGATGTATACTTTAAACAATAATGGTCCTAAGACGCTACCTTGTGGAACGCCATATTTAATTTGTTGCAATTCACTTTTCGCTTCACCGATTTGAACATATTGATGTCTGTCACGTAGGTAGTCCTCAAGTAAGGCAAGTGTTGATCCGGTTACTCCTATGTTCTTCAACTTTCGCACCAAAATATCGTGATGAACCAAGTCAAACGCTTTCGAGAAATCGAAGAATACGCCTGCACCTTTGAAGCCTGAGTCAATTCCATTACAAATGGTCTCCATCACATTTATCAATGCCTCCTCTGTACCCGAACCTTTCTTGAAACCATATTGTCTTTCGTACAAGGTATTATTTTCACACAAATAATTTGACAATTGTTCAAAAATTAATTTTTCAAAAACCTTATCTACAACAGACAAGACTAATATTGGACGAAAGTTGGTAATGCTGTTGGAACCCGACTTCTTGGGTATAGGTACAACTTTATGTGTCTTCAGGCAATTATGATATTTTCCCTCTACTATCATTGTATTAAATATCTTCGCCATTATTTCAGCTACTAACGACTTGTTCAAAAGCAACATCTTTGGTTTAATGTTGTCGTAACCAGCACCTTTTTTTAAATCAAGAGTCAAGAATGTTCTCTACTTCCAATTTTCTTACTGGCCGGAGGGTAAAAAGATTAGGTTCTTGCACCAGTGTCCTGAAGCAGTTAACATCATCACCAATCTGTTGTTGAATATTATTCTTCAGACTTCTAACAGATTCCACGAAATATTTATTAAATTCGACGGCTTTCTCTTCATCTGCAATAACGCTTGTACCATTTTCAGTGATAATTTCATTTACACACTTTCCGGAGCGCCCCAACTGCCTATTTAAAAATTGCCATGTTTTCTTCACATCACCGAAACAAAAAATAATCCGACGAAGCTAAATCTGGCGAAGCATTTCGAATGTTAATTCATTGATTTTGGCCATCGCAATAGTGGATGTGTGAACTGGTGCATTGTCTTGATTGTAAGGAAACGCGGCACCCATCGTGCGCATAGCTTTCTTATCATAAAATTCCGTTAATATGTCATATTTTTTAAATGCCTATGACTTCAGCTAGCTCACGAACCTCCAATACCATTTTGTGGATTTGTTTTTAACCATTTCAGGCGTGGACAGCTCAAACGACCCCGTTTAAACTGTACCCACTATTTTATTGTTGTAGATCAAAGTAGAATCTAGCTAGGTTATAATATTGGTTGGACTGAGACCTTTCACATATCGGTGACCTTTTTTTCCATGTTCACAACTTCGCTGAGATCGTTTACTTTTGAGTGCTCAAAAATTATATAGGGTTTTCCAACAACAGGTGTTATTTTGAATCACCTGGTATTTCGGTAGCTGTTACTTTTGAAGCGTTTATTCTTTGACATTTGACAAGTAGAAACTACGCCATTACTAAAAATGGAACGATACACGATCATCGAACGATACAAAACGATCGAACAAATAAACGATACGAACGATACAAAATCATATTGACTGATGAGGCCCATTTCCACCTCGGTGGCTACGTCAACAAGCAAAATTGTCGCATCTGGGGCTCGGAAAACCCAAGAATTATTGTTGAGAAGCCTTTCCATCCTCAACGTGTGACTGTTTGGTGCGGTTTATGGTCCGGCGGGGTCATTGGACCTTACTTTTTCGAAAATGAGGTTGGATCAACAGTTACGGTGAATGGATTGCGCTATCGAGAGATGATTAATGATTTTTTATCGTCGGAGTTGGATGGTATTGATCTGGACAACGTTTACATTCAACAAGACGGCGCAACGTGCCACACAAGCAACGAAACCATTGCTCTGTTACGGGAAAAGTTTCCGGACCGGGTTATCTCTCGAAGAGGTGATCACAATTGGCCACCGAGATCTTGTGATTTAACACCTTGCGACTTCTTCCATTGGGGCCACGTGAAAGATAAGGTCTACGCCTACAGCCCAGCGTCGATTCAAGACCTCAAAGATAGAATTCGTGAGGCTATCGAGGACATAGGGCAGGCACTTTGCGATTTGGTTACCGAAAATTTCATGAAACGGATATGGTCCTGTAAGCGTGGTCGTGGTGGCCATTTGGCTGATGTTATTTTTCATAAACATCCGATGATTTATCTCAAATAAGGAATTTTTCTTTGAATACCAATGTTGGAAAACCCTTTACAACGTGGCGACTTGAAACCTAAAACATATGTTTTGTAAGGTTGCCACTTTGCAAGAAAATAATTTTTTCAAGCTACTACCGCCATCTATACGTCAGGTCGGCTAATCTTGTGACCGCTCTCTATACGTAGTATTTTGGAGATATAGAGGAAATTATAAAAAAAACTGTAATTTGTCTTAAAGGCAGCTTCTTTGAGAATGTTTTTGAAAAAGAATAGGCCACATTTTCGACATTCGCCAAGCTAGAATATAAAAACCATTACCATTTTATATGTAGTAATGTGTTACACGGTAAACTACAAAAGGAATTTTAAGCGCGGATTTTAGTATAATAGATTTAGAGGAATAACAAAACAAGTCAGTTTTTGGGGATTTTCGAATTAATTTTGGGTATTGTGTGATTTTCCTTTACAAAAATAATAATGTTAGAATTAGCCTCGATTACTGATGCCAAGACGTACACATTACAAAAAAAACAATTAAAATATAGAATTTTTAAATATTTTATGGATTTATAAAGCGTCCGTTTGCGTTTGAAAACATTTTCTTTTTTAATTTGTTCCCGATCCTTTCCTACGAATATATTAGATCGGGATATATACCAATTCCAAGCAATATTTGTATCTATTGTGCTACTTATTCCCATTTTTTGGGCGTAGTGGGAAGAGTTAGAAGGTTGAGGTATTTAAGAAAAATATTTTCCTATGATTTTTTTATAATCCTTTCTCACATATGAAAAGTGTAGTTCACTAATTTCGCCTATTTTTTATTTTTTTATATTTAATTCTTTTGATTTCCCAGCAAACTATTGGCAGAAACTATCACGAGAACATCTTATAATACAGGTAGAGTGCAAATCGGTTATATGGATAATGCGTTTTAGGTCACCTAAAGTACAATTTAAGATATTTTCTGCTTGAATTGCTCTATGGGTAACTTAGCTATTCACACCATTTCGCCAAAAGACTTTACCCATTGTAATATTCCGTTGGAGTAATTTCTCCCATTCAATTGCTGCTACTGCTGCTACAATCATTAGTTAGAAAATTCTATATGTCAAAATCATTTGCACAATTCATTCATCATTCAATTGTTTTGTTTGTTGTTTGTTATTTTGGTCTTGGTGTTGATGTTGTTGTTTGGTTTCTAATGTTAAAGGACCCTCAACCCCCATCCTCTGGACCGCCAGACTGCTATTCCCATATACATACATATATATGAATGTTATAAAATGTTAGACTAATACCCCCGTACTCGGTATTGTATAAGCTCTATGGCAGTGGTATTGTCCGTAACACAAATGAATTGTATGACTAGAATTGTGGGAATAGCTGAGAATTATAGGAGATATGCCACGTTAGCAACGCCAAACAACTAACACCAATACTAACACTAACAACAAAACAAACCGAAGATGATTAAGTATGTGTTTATGTGTTATTGTTGTTGTTGGTGGTGATGGTGCCGTTATTGTTATAGCCGGGACAGCGGTGGCAGCAACAACAATTGGCTCCAAGGAACAACTTTGCAAACAATATTTGTAAAGATGACAACAACATATGCTCCGAGAGAAATGAAAAGACAAATTGGCCATTAACACTTTTCCATTCCCCCAATTCTCGTTCGATTTCTATCAAAACCGACAAACCACCAACAAAGCCATTTATCTATTTGCTATTTGTTCGCAACGAATGTATTGCATTTGAACCGTTTTACAATTTGGCGTTTAAATATCAATAAGAATTCTATTCTGGTTTCAATAAATTGAGATTTAAATTGATGTGTAACACGTTCTTCTCCTGCGCCCTCCACCCCTCGGCCACAGTTCTCTGATACTGGTTTACTACATACCTCCCATCCAACCATTGAAAGGAATTGTTGCCAAAAAAAACTATTTTTCAATACAAAGCCATCACCTCAAACCATGACCGCCAATATCAAAACCACCACTTTGATATTCGCCATCATTTGCAATTAGAATTCATTATCGTAATGGCAATTTTTGGATGTTTCCAATGATTTAAATGCAAATCATTTCTGATAATATTCACATTATACTGCTCTGTTCGCATAATAATGTCCGATATTTGGAAAATTGTTACAAAAGCGTTAATTACAATTTACAGGCAACATTTTACAAATTTATTTCATTATATGACTTAATTGAAAGTTTCTAGCAACTAGGTGCAATGCAGGCATAGTAGGTGCGGATAAACTTAAGTAATTGAAATCTATGAAATAAAAAAATATTTAATTTGCAATAAACTTCACAATATTAAAGTGACAATGTAATAGAAAAATTAGAATTGCTAATTAGATGTAATCATCATGGAAAATTGAAACCAATCATGTAAAATTTAAAATGGAAATCTTCACCAACGTGAAGCTTTCCTATGGAAATCTTCACCAACGTGAAGCTTTCCTATGGAAATCTTCACCAACGTGAAGCTTTCCTATGGAAATCTTCACCAACGTGAAGCTTTCCTATGGAAATCTTCACCAACGTGAAGCTTTCCTATGGAAATCTTCACCAACGTGAAGCTTTCCTATGGAAATCTTCACCAACGTGAAGCTTTCCTATGGAAATCTTCACCAACGTGAAGCTTTCCTATGGAAATCTTCACCAACGTGAAGCTTTCCTATGGAAATCTTCACCAACGTGAAGCTTTCCTATGGAAATCTTCACCAACGTGAAGCTTTCCTATGGAAATCTTCACCAACGTGAAGCTTTCCTATGGATATCTTCACCAACGTGAAGCTTTCCTATGGAAATCTTCACCAACGTGAAGCTTTCCTATGGAAATCTTCACCAACGTGAAGCTTTCCTATGGAAATCTTCACCAACGTGAAGCTTTCCTATGGAAATCTACACCAACGTGAAGCTTTCCTATGGAAATCTACACCAACGTGAAGCTTTCCTATGGAAATCTTCACCAACGTGAAGCTTTCCTATGGAAATCTTCACCAACGTGAAGCTTTCCTACGGAAATCTTCACCCACGTGAAGCTTTCCTATGGAAATCTTCACCCACGTGAAGCTTTCCTATGGAAATCTTCACCCACGTGAAGCTTTCCTATGGAAATCTTCACCCACGTGAAGCTTTCGTATGGAAATCTTCACCCACGTGAAGCTTTCCTATGGAAATCTTCACCCACGTGAAGCTTTCCTATGGAAATCTTCAACCACGTGAAGCTTTCCTATGGAAATCTTCACCCACGTGAAGCTTTCCTATGGAAATCTTCACCCACGTGAAGCTTTCCTATGGAAATCTTCAGCCACGTGAAGATTTCCTATGGAAATCTTCACCCACGTGAAGCTTTCCTATGGAAATCTTCACCCACGTGAAGCTTTCCTATGGAAATCTTCACCCACGTGAAGCTTTCCTATGGAAATCTTCACCCACGTGAAGCTTTCCTCTCACGGAAATCACCACGTGAAGCTTTCCTCTTCACCAACGTGAAGCTTTCCTATGGAGCTTTCCTATGGAAATCTTCACCCACGTGAAGCTTTCCTATGGAAATCTTCACCCACGTGAAGCTCTCCTATGGAAATCTTCACCCACGTGAAGCTTTCCTATGGAAATCTTCACCCACGTGAAGCTTTCCTATGGAAATCTTCACCCACGTGAAGCTTTCCTATGGAAATCTTCACCCACGTGAAGCTTTCCTATGGAAATCTTCACCCACGTGAAGCTTTCCTATGGAAATCTTCACCCACGTGAAGCTTTCCTATGGAAATCTTCACCCACGTGAAGCTTTCCTATGGAAATCTTCCTCAACGTGAAGCTTTCCTATGGAAATCTTCACCAACGTGAAGCTTTCCTATGGAAATCTTCACCAACGTGAAGCTTTCCTATGGAAATCTTCACCAACGTGAAGCTTTCCTATGGAAATCTTCACCAACGTGAAGCTTTCCTATGGAAATCTTCACCAACGTGAAGCTTTCCTATGGAAATCTTCACCAACGTGAAGCTTTCCTATGGAAATCTTCACCAACGTGAAGCTTTCCTATGGAAATCTCCACCAACGTGAAGCTTTCCTATGGAAATCTTCACCCACGTGAAGCTTTCCTATGGAAATCTTCACCCACGTGAAGCTTTCCTATGGAAATCTTAACCCATGTGAAGCTTTCCAATGGAAATCTTCAGCAATATGAAGCTTTCCTATGGAAATCTTCACCCATGTGAAGCTTCACCCAAGTGAAGCGTTCCTATGAAAACCTTCACCCAAGTGAAGTATTCTTCAAGGTTTCTACTCTTGATATATATAATGTAAATTCAAATGTAAAGTACATCAGCTACATATATGAAATTGCAATCTACCTTGTATCGCCTCCTTATGCCTTTACATAGTATTCTTGCAACATATTTCATTACTTGCGCTATGGTTTCTACCTTAGTCATCTAAAGAAAGTTTTAATTACTTTTCCTATCTAGAATAATGCTTTAAGTTTACATACTTGCATACATTCATTCGAAAAAAATATCTTGCAAAAAGACTGACCAGATATTGCATTAAGAAATTACGTGTTTTATAGTTAAAGTATTTAACATTAGTCTGCTTCTTAATTTGAAGGTCCAACAATGTGCGTACTATTAATTGCCACCATTGCTGCAATTAAATGCCAGACTATCCTGGGACACCTGAAACACACCACATTATGCAGCCAGCCACACACACACACACCTGCTCATCTGCTGCAGTTTCATTATAGCTTTTTGACTTTTTTCCACCCTCTTAACTTTAGCTTGGCAAAGGAGTCATTAAAAATATTTTCTGGCCAAGGGAACAGTAGCCACAGTGGATGCTGGTGATTAGTTGTGCTTTTTTCTCTCAGTCGGTCGTTGGTCCTTTTATCTTTAAAGCCTTGAGGTAACAAAACATACATCCAAACACTTTGATTCGTACACAGATAGAGAAAAATTTACCAAATTTTGTTCTTAACGGTTTTTGTGACTTTATTTATTCTAAATAACATATGAACTAATTAGCAGAGACACAAACCAAAATCACGGCTTGCTATATGATCAATGATTTAAAGTTGGTCAATTGATAAAATATAAAATAAATTGACAATATAAAAAGTTGAAATTGGCTTTTGAACGTAATTTTTCTGTCGGTGTAGAATTACTTAAAATGGGGAGCAAAACTGACCCAATACTGTGTTAAAGCATAACACACCAACACTTGGACAGACTAAAACACAAACATCCTTTGATTTACGTTAGTTTACAGGACCAGAACTGGACCAGCTATGGCTGCAGTTTGTTGCTTTTACTGGTGCTTCTGTGCTCCCGGCGGTGATGTTGTTGTTGTTGTTGCTGCTGTTGTTATAGTCCTAATTTGACACTATAACCAAATGACATTGTCTTCCTAGTGGAGTAGTGGGACAGCAGCAGCTCAGGCAATGGTGCTATTATATCTTGAGGTGTGCCCGAGGAAACTTTTACTTCGCCCCCCTTTTTATCCTCTCATCTAACATCCACCAGTGTCATTGTCATTGCCAATGGCACTCGTTGCATTTTAGCTCCTTGGCTTCAAAAGGGCGAAGGGATGAGGGGAGGGAAGGGAAAATGTGTATGTGTTTGTGTATAGAATGTGTTTTAGCCTGTGATTGGTTTTGGCCAACAGCTGTTGCTTGTTTTGGTATATTTTTAGAAAGTTTATGTTGTTGTCACTGCCATTGCAACTACCACCAACACCCATGGCCTCTACTAACTCGGCTTCCCTTGCATATTGTCATGTTGTTGTCTTTTGCTATTGCTACTATTGCTGTTGTTAATAGCTCTGGCCATTCAATTTCACTTAACTGCAGAGATATTCTGTGATATACGAACCTTTTGTGGGGCTGCATAGACAATGTGGGCCAAAAGAAAGTTTTTCTTCTCTCTCTCTCTCTCTCTCTCTCTCTCTCTCTCTCTCTATGTGTATCGGTCTCATGTTCTTAATGCTCAAAGGACACTTAATGACTTAACATAGATTCTCAGACAACTGTTATTATTTTATATGCAACAACACTAGCAACAAACAGAGCAGATGGAGTAAACAACACTCACAGTAGTAGAAACAGCAATAGCACCAGCAGCAAGACAACAACAAGACATTTTGAAAGTGTACCTGATGCGAATGTCCCAGATTACTTTTATGTCAGACACAAAAACTAAGTTAATGGATCATAAAGAAAATGGACGCGAGGCAGCTCTTCCTTGTTCGTAGAAGATAGCTTCAGAGGCACCTTTAAACTTGAAACCAATTTAAATTTCATACAAAGTAGTATTCAAGTTTTTGGTGAACTTTGTTGTCGAACAAATAAGTGAAAACTTTTATAGATATATTCTTAAAAAGCTTAAAAATAGAGAATTTCCACAAAAAAAAAATGCATACATAATATTCTAAGGAAAACATTTTTTTGAAGAAACGTTAAACAAAATTGTATTTTGCAGAAAACGTCCACTAACTTCAAGATATTCCTAATCTTCACCAGTGTGAAGTTTCCTTGTGGAAATATCCAGAAACTTCACGTAGTGGATATTTTCATAGGACAACTTCACGTTGGTGGAGATTTCCATTGGAAAACTTCAAGTTGGTGGAAATTTCCATAGGAAATTTCCATAGGAAAACTTCACGTTGCTGAAGATTTCCATAGGAAAACTTCACGTTGCTGAAGATTTCCATAAGAACCTTCACGTTGGTGAAGACTTCCATAGGAAAACTTCACGTTGCTGAAGATTTCCATAGATTTCCTTAGGAAAACATCACCTTGTGAAGATTTCCATAGGAAAACTTCACCTTGGTGAAGAGTTCCTTAGGAAAACTTTACCTTGGTGAAGAGTTCCATAGGAAAACTTCACCTTGGTGAAGAGTTCCAAGTAAAACTTCACCTTGTTTGGAAAACTTCACTTTGGTGAAGCTTTTCATAGGAAAACTTCACATTGGTGAAGATTTCCATAGGAAAACTTCACATTGGTGAAGATTTCCATAGGAAAACTTCACATTGGTGAAGATTTCCATAGGAAAACTTCACATTGGTGAGGATTTCCATAGGAAAACTTCACGGTGGTGAAGATTTCGATAGGAAAACTTCACATTGGTGAGAATTTACATAGGAAAACTTCACGTTGGTGAAGAATCGGAAGAAAAAGACGATAGTTACACGCGTTTAAACATTTTGTTCACCCGAGGTGTACAAATTGGAGGCCCTGCAGCTCGGCCCCTGAAACCCAAGCTCTAAACTCAATGTCTCAAATACATCTTCAACAAGCATGTCAAGTTTGGAGCCAATCGCTTGTCTTGTTAAGAAACCGCAGAATTATTTCCCTTTTTTTAATTCCTCTTACTGTGCGATGTACGAGTATACCTAATAAACCGCTGCATCAAGACATTCATTTCTTCGTCTACAGTAGTTACACTACTTCACTGCACACTGAAACATTGTATTTTTTACTCGATTGACACCACCATAGAATGATCGAAAAAAAAACAACAAACACTTCACACTGTTTGATGTTTACAATCTAGTCGTGTACTCTGCTCGTTCGGTTGTTGTATTCTTTATACTCGTTTCAATTCGTCAAACGATGAGTATAATGAAGCGAGTACAGTGCTATTTTCTATTTCTTCAGTATGTACACTAGTGTATTTACCCCTCAAAACCAATAAATTTCTAAGGTGGTCCGTCGCTCTTTGTTGTTGCGTCTCTCTTTGCAATGACAATGAGTACAGTAGTGCAGTGTACACTGAAATCGAGTATTTTTGTTTTTGTGTACAGTACTTGAATGAGTGTACTTCTCCATTGTCTTGTTACTTATTTGTTTTGAAACCTGTTTGGCGGTTACTGTTCTCTTCACTCATTCATTTGTTTTGTCAAAATAGAGTGTGTGACAGTAAGTATTTGATAAACAACTGAATGTCTTGAAAGGCCATTCAAGACATTCATTGCAGAGGTTTAATACCTAATATACTTACTTCCTTTATTTTCAACCAGGATTCGAATTATTCGATTCCTGGTGCCATATTTCTCTAAACTAAAAACGCCACCACAGCGTATGAGTATTGGCGATTTGATACCTACCTTCGACAATGACGTATGAATGTCATTATTACTTATTCATCGAATAAAATTACTCATACGCATGTCAGTACCATGAACAGTTTAATCATAATTATCCTGTTTTTTGTGTTATAAGCCGTAGCAATAAAAATACCGATAAATATTATTCTTTTTTAATTATTTTGTTATTTATTTGTTTGTTGTATTTTTTTCTTCTTTAAATACTTGTATCTAAAGTGAGTTCCTTGTATGTTTTTTATTTTTTTTTTTTTATTATTTTTATAATACAATTAAATGTATTTATGCATTACTGGTTTCATTTTTTATAAGGGGACTTTTTTATATATTTTTTGTTGTAGTTTTTAAATATATAAATATATTTGCATTTCAGATAAATGCCATTAGTATTACTATTTGGTTTTTGTTTTACTTTTTTTGTATATATATTTGCAATTCTTGTTGTTAATAATTAGTTTTAATTGTTTGCTAAGAGTTAGTGAAGTGTGTTGATGGGGTCGTGGAGAGCAGAAACTGGAGATGAGTGTTTTTGAGGGGTATTTAATAAGGAGGTGGGCCAAGGGCAAAGGGTTTGGTTTTGAATTGGCAAACCACAGTTTCCAATTGATTTCTTTGTTTGTGGCATTATGTAAGGTTATTTATTCATTTTATTTATTTAATTTTTATTGATGTTATTAAATTATTACAAATTAATTAAATAAACGCAATTATATCCCCGGATTACAGAGAGAAAATTGTTATAATTATTTTATGGGTTTGAGTGATGGGCGCTTTTTTTTACAAAAATATTTTTGCTATAAACATTAATACGGTTTTGTGGTTTAACTTTCCGGTTTTTTTTCTGTCAAGTTTTGCTAAGGATACTTTGCTATTTGGTTTACTAATGGCCATTTTTACCTCTAGTTTTTGTGTTTGTTTGGTTTGGGCTTATTTTGTTTTTTTTTTTGTTAATTTGAAGTAGAAAAATGTTAATTTATACATATGATTTTGTTATGCTTAAACTTGTTTATTATTAAGCTAAAAAGCTTGACCTTTATAATTTATGGTGTGTTTAACAATTTCGCTAAACAGAGAAATACAAGGAAATCTAAAGGGAAGAAACATTCAAAGAGACACGAGAAATTTGAAATACACACATTTAAAGAACTAATTGTTTCAAATCAAACTGAATTAAAAATCATTAGAAATATTTAATACAATCCATGGTTCTTGAATTATGAAGTAAATATTTCAGGAGGAAAAGTTAATGTTAGTAAAGATTTCCATAGGGAAACTTCACGTTGGTAAAGATTTCCACAGGAAAACTTCACCTTACTTGGTGAAAATTTCCAAAACTTCACGTTGGTGAAGATTTCCACAGGAATACTTCACTATGGAAAAGATTTCCATAGGAAAAATTCACGTTGGCAAAGATGTCCATAGGAAAGCTTCACGTTGGTAATGATTTCCCTGGGAAAACTTCACGTTGGTGAAGATTTCCATAGGAAAACTTCATGTTGGTAAAGATTTCCATAGGAAAACTTCACATTGGTGAAGATTTCCATAGGAAAACATCACATTGGTGAAGATTCCATAGGAAAACTTCACTTTGGTGAAGATTTCCATAGGAAAAATCCTTAGAAATATTTAATACAATCCATGGTGCTTGTATTATAAAGTAAAGATTTCAAGAAGAAAATTTAATGTTAGTAAAGATTTCCATAGGGAAACTTCACGTTGGTAAAGATTTCCACAGGAAAACTTCACCTTGCTTGGTGAAAATTTCCAAAACTTCACGTTGGTGAAGATTTCCTTAGGAAAACATCACGTTGGTGAAGATTTCCATAGGAAAACTTCACATTGGTGAAGATTTCCATAGGAAAATTTCACGTTGGTGAAGATTTCCATAGGAAAACTTCTCGTTGGTAAAGATTTCCATAGGAATACTTCACGTTGGTTAAGATTTCCATTGGAAAACCTCACGTTGGTGAAGATTTCCATAGGAAAACTTCTCGTTGGTAAAGATTTCCATAGGAATACTTCACGTTGGTTAAGATTTCCATTGGAAAACCTCACGTTGGTGAAGATTTCCATAGGAAAACTCACGTTGGTGAAGATTTCCCTAGAAAAATTTCACGCTGGTATAGATTTTCATTGGAAAACTTCACGCTGGTGAAGATTTTCATTGGAAAACTTCACGCTGGTGAAGATTTTCATTGAAAAACTTCACGTTGGTGATGATTTTTATAGGAAAACTTCACGTTGGTGAAGATTTCCATAGGAAAACATCACGTTGGTGAATATTTCCATAGGAAAACTTCACGTTGGTGAAGATTTCCATAGGAAAACTTCACGTTGGTGAAGATTTCCATAGGAAAACTTCACGTTGGTAAAGATTTCCATAGGAAAACTTCACGTTGGTGAAGATTTCCATAGGAAAACTTCACGTTGGTGAAGATTTCCATAGGAAAACTTCACGTTGGTGAAGATTTCCATAGGAAAACTTCACGTTGGTGAAGATTTCCATAGGAAAACTTCACGTTGGTGAAGATTTCCATAGGAAAACTTCACGTTGGTGAAGATTTCCATAGGAAAACTTCACGTTGGTGAAGATTTCCATAGGAAAACATCACATTGTTGAAGATTTCCATCGAAAAACTTCACTGTTGTCAAGATTTCCATCGGAAAACTTCACTGTTGTCAAGATTTCCATCGGAAAACTTCACTGTGGTCAAGATTTCCATAGAGAAACTTGACTTGGTGAAGATTTCCATACGAAAACTTCACTTTGGTAAAAATTTCCATAGGAAAACTTCACGTTTTCCATCGAAAAACTTCACTGTGGTCAAGATTTCCATCGGAAAACATCACTGTGGTCAAGATTTCCATAGAGAAACTTGAGTTGGTGAAGATTTCCACAGGAAAACTTCAAGTTGGTGGAGATTTCCTAAGGAAAACTTCACGTTGGTGAAGATTTCCATAGGAAAACTTCACGTTGGTGAAGATTTCCATAGGAAAACATAACATTGGTAAAGCTTTCCATCGGAAAACTTCACTGTGGTCAAGATTTCCATAGGAAAACTTCACTTTGGTGAAGATTTCCATAGGAAAACTTTACTTTGGTGAAAATTTCCTTAGGAAAACTAGGAAAAGTTTCAAATAAAAATTTCCCTTATTCTCTTTGGCTCCTTCTTCCTTTTTATGTTTCTATTTTCTTTTTTTGCTGTATACAAATTTGGCTTTTGTCTATTAAATTCTATTTTTTACAAACGAAAAAAATGTGATATAATTTTTTTGGGGTGCTTTTATTGTTATTTATATTCTTTTCAGTTTAGAGTGTGTTTTTTTGGTGATTCGATTTTCCTCCTCAGTTTCATTTGTTGTTAAATTTATTTGTCTAATTTTAGCTTAATTAACATTATTTATAACAACAGTTTCCATAGGTTTTGGGGTTTTGTTTTCGTTTTTGTTTCTTTAATGAAATTCGTATATTTTTCTATTAATATTCTGTTTAAAAAAGGAATTAAATGAAAAAAAAACAGTATTATGACCTAATTTAAACCTCCGAAAAACAACAAGCTCTTTTTCTATTTTACATGAGAAAAATCATTATTTATATTTATATATATTTATTTTAATTTATTAAGAAACAAAATCATAATTATACCAAAAATAAACATTTACAAAGAATATTAACCAAAGTTTATAATAATACAATCTACATACAAAAAACTCTTAAAATGCAATTATGTTGTGTTTTTTCTTCTTTTCTTTAAATTGAAAATATTTATGTTAATTTGTTTTATTTACTATAAATCGGGTTCGGCGTCTACTTTTTGGCCTCTACTAAGGCTCCGTCCTTGTTTTTCATAACTTGAGCATAGGCGGAGGCATTTTTATAGTTTATCGGTCCATAATGTTGACTTTCTAAATCGGCATAAATGAATTCGTCATCGAAATTTTGGGTATTCAATGGCTGCAGCAAAGTGGTGTGTGGGAGGCGGAAGAAATATTCGGAAGGAAATAAATTATAAGAAAAAATTATAAATAATATAATCTAAAAAAATAGGGCAACCAGAAAACAAGCGACATGCTTTTTTTTTAAAGAGTTTAGACGACAATTTTGTTATCGAAATGTCCTAACCTATTATTTTGGGCATTCCATGTAGTCCCGCAAATTCTTTTTATCAACGGTTGAGGATTTCACATTGTATAGTTAATTTTCAATTAGTCCATTCCTTAGCTTAAGATGTTAGTCCAAATATACTTACTTTCGTTGTTATTGGTGTACGACAAAATTACACTCGGCGAAAAATATTAGTTGATTTGAGTAAAAGCATGATTTCTTTTTTAAAAGGATTATTTTGCATTAGTTTCATCATGCAAAAGTTAATAATTCATAAAACTGTCGTGCTGTAGTGTTATTAAAACGGGACACAAACTTTAATTAAATAGAAGAAAATAACATATTTATTTTACACAAGACAACACAAAAAGCTCTGTACAAAAGAAGGCCAGAGAAAATCAATGAAATGAGATACTGCAATGACAGATAACGAAAATGTAACGAAATGACATTTCATGACAAAATGAGACACGAATTCTAGTCCGGCAAAAACGCGATTTTCTTTTAAAACAGAAATCCTTTTGCAAAACGTCGACAGTTTATAAATTATTAACTTTGGTTTCTTTTTCAAAAACAAAGTGTCGCGCTTTTTTCGTTTCGTATTTTTTTGCATGGGGAGTAAATGTTTGGTATTGAATTAGAATTACCTTTTTCGGCGTGAAAAATTCTCTTTTGTTTTGTGAAAAGTTTGTTTTGTGACTTTTGTTTAGAAATAGTAGGAATTAAAAAATATAGGTATTGCTGCCTTTGTACGGATCCACAAAATCTTGCTAAGGAAAATTGAGAAAGTAATTTAGTTTATTTTCTTATTACCAAAAAAACTTTTTTTATAATGATTTTAATTAATTTAAAAATGAGTGATGTGAAACGAAAGCAGAAGCTTAATTCAATAACTAACAATCACTTGTCATGTAAAAATTCCATTCAGAAAGTGTTTACTTTTCGTTGGAATTTCTTCAGTTTCATAATAGATCAATCAGACTGACGTTTCCCCAATTTAATGAGTTACTTGCGAATGCAGGATCTGCGGATTCTATTTTACATAACAGCGAACTTTATGTACTCAGCATCCCTCTTGGATGCAATGTGCAAATAAAGCTCCTTAAGGACTTAATAATGTTCGATGTGAAAAGAGAAAAACATCTGTACCTGAGGCAGCAAGTGATGCTATCTGTTATAACTCACCGATGTTGTGATGTTGTTGGGTTGCCAACACTGTTGCTTTCCTTGAAATTTTAGAAATTTGAAAATCACTTGAGTTACCAATTTCTTAAGAAAATATCTCAACAAAAATCTACTGACTTATGCAAAGTGAATCTATTTTTTAGATATTCTATATTTACTATGTCAACTGTATGTAGATGATGAACATTACAAATGTTAAATGTGGTAATCCATAAGTTGTTGTTCTTGCTTAACTTAATATAGAGTGTATTAAGGTAAACATTTTTAGCTAACAATCACCGTGAAATTATAGTAAAGTTTCTTAGAATTATTATTATTTTTATAGAAAATTTCTTAGAATTTTTTATTTATAGAAAACTGCTTAGAAATTTTGTTATTTGTAGATCATTTTTTAGAAATTGTTTATTTATAGAAAATGTTTTAGAAATTGTTTATTTATAGAAAATTTCTTAGAAATTGTTTATTTATAGACAATTTCTTAGAAATTGTTTATTTATAGACAATTTCTTAGAAATTGTTTATTTATAGACAATTTCTTAGAAATTGTTTATTTATAGACAATTTCTTAGAAATTGTTTATTTATAGACAATTTCTTAGAAATTGTTTATTTATAGACAATTTCTTAGAAATTGTTTATTTATAGACAATTTCTTAGAAATTGTTTATTTATAGACAATTTCTTAGAAATTGTTTATTTATAGACAATTTCTTAGAAATTGTTTATTTATAGAAAATTTCTTAGAAATTGTTTATTTAAAGAAAATTTCTTAGAAATAGTATATTTATAAAAAATTTCTTTTATAAATAAAATATTTCTAAGAATTTTTTCATTAATTATAATTATATAAATGTCTAAGAAATTTTCTAGAATAGAAAAAATTTTGTATTTATGTAAAATTTCTTAAAATTTTTTTTCTTAGAATTTTTTTATATATATAAAATTTCTTAGAATTTTTTTATGTATACACAATTTTTTAGATATTTTTTATTTATAGAAAATTTTTAGAAATTTTTGTTACAGGAAAATTTTTAGGAATTTTTTATTTATAGAAAACTTCTTAAAAACTTTTAATTTATAGAATATTTCTTAAAAATTTATTCATAAAAATGTCTTAAAAATTTGCTATTTCTATAAAAATTTTTGCTGTTTTATTTTTTCAATTTAATTATAGAGAATTTCTTAGAAACTTTTTATTAATAATAATTTGTTTGAAAAGTTTTTATGAGAAATTTTGAATATATAGAAAATTTCTACGTATACGAAAAATGTTTAAAAAAAATTTTATAAACAAAAAGTGACGAAAACGTTTTCCATTAATAAAAAAATATAAGTGTATTCTATTATTAAAAAACGTTATCGAAATTTCTATAAATACGCAACTTTCTTCAAATTAAAAATTCTAAGAAAGTTTTTACGAATGAAAAATTCAAAAATATTTCTAAAAAAATCTAAGAAATTTCTAAAAAAAAAATTCCAAATAAAAAAATTCGAATCAATTTTCTAGAATAAAAAATGTCTAAGAAATTTCAAACAAATTTTTATATACAAAAAAAAATCTAAGAAATTTTCTATAAATAACATACTTCTAACAAAAATTTCTATAAATAAAATATTTCTAAAAAAATTTCTATAAATAATATATTTCTAAGAAATTTTTAATAAATAAAAATGTCTAAGAAATTTTCTAGAATAAAAAAAATTTTCTTAGAAATTTTGTATTTATATTAAATTTCTTAAAATGTTTTTTTTTCATAGAAAATTTCTTAAATATTGTATATTTATAGAAAATTGCTTAGAAATTTTGTATTTATAGAAAATTTCTTAGAAATTTGGTATTCGTAGAAAATTTCTTAGAAATTTTTTATTTATAAATTATTTCCTACAATTTTTTTATTTATAGATAATTTCTTATTTTTTTATTTATGTAAAAATTAACACGCTTAGAAATTTTTTTTTTATAAAAAAAATTTCTTAAACATTTTTGTTATAGAAAAATTCTTAGTTTTTTACTTATAGAAAATTCTTAAAAAATTTTAATTTACAGAATATTTTTTAAAACTTTATTTATAACAAATTTTTTACAAATTTGTTATTTCTAGAAAAATTTTTGTTGTTTTATTTTTTGAATTTTTTTTTATAGAGAATTTCTTAGAAACTTTTTATTTATAGAAATTTTTTTAAAAAGAGAACATTTCTGAGGAATTTCGATTAATAGAAAATTTCTTCGAAATTTTGTATTTACAGAAAATTTCTTCAACATTTTGTATTTACGGAAAATTTGTGCGAAATTTTGTATTTATAGAACAATTCTTTCGAAATTTTGTATTTAAAGCAAATATCTTCACAATTTTGCATTTTTAGAAAAATTCTTCGAAATTTTGCATTTTTAGAAAATTACTTCGAAATTTTGTATTTAGTGAAAATTTCTTCGAAATGTTGTATTTATTGAAAATTTCTTCGAAATTTTGTATTTATTGAAAATTTCTTCGAAATTTTGTATTTATGGAAAATTTCTTCGAAATTTTGATTTTTAAGAAAATTTCTTCGAAATTTTGTTTTTATAGAAAATTTCTTCGAAATTTTGTATTTATTGAAAATTTATTCGAAATTTTGTATTTATTGAAAATTTCTTCGAAATTTTGTATTTATTGAAAATTTCTTCGAAATTTTGTATTTATGGAAAATTTCTTCAAAATTTTGTATTTATGGAAAATTTCTTCGAAATTTTGTTTTTATAGAAAATTTCTTCAAAATTTTGTTTTTATAGAAAATTTCTTCAAAATTTTGTATTTATTGAAAATTTATTCGAAATTTTGTATTTATTGAAAATTTATTTGAAATTTTGTATTTATTGAAAATTTATTCGAAATTTTGTATTTATTGAAAATTTCTTCGAAATTTTGTATTTATTGAAAATTTCTTCGAAATTTTGTATATATAGAAAATATCTTCGAAATTATGTATTTATAGAAAATTTCTTCAAAATTTGGTATTTATAGAAAATTTCTTCGAAATTTTGTATTTATAGAAAATTTCTTCGAAATTTTGTATTTATAGAAAATTTTTTCGAAATTTTATAGAAAATTTTTTAGAAAATGTATAGAAAATTTCTCAGAAAATTTACAGAAAATTTCTTCGACAGATTTGTAGAAAATTTCTTAGAAATTTGGTTTTTATTGAAAATTTCTGAGAAAATTTGTATTTATAGAATATTTTGTATTTATATTTTTATTTATACCAAATTTTTTTTAATCGAAGATTTCATAAAAATTTTGTATTAATATCTATTTTCACAAACTGACTTGTCCTTCCGCATTTTACGAGTTTCCTTTGCTCTTTATGGTATGGGAGAGCTTAAGGTAGTTCTTATTTGTTGCAATGTATCCAGTTGTTGAAGATTTTTATTTAAAATAAATTTTAAATTTAATATTTTTGTTTCTTTATCTTTGCTGGGGGTTTAGAAGACATACAATGAGACTCGTAGGAACTCAAGCTCGAGTTCATTTTTTAGATTGTATTTAATATTCATTCAATACTTCGTTCTTCTTTGAGGAACTTCAACTGGAAATGGGAAACAATAACAAAAAAATTAGAAGATAAATCCACCTGCTGCGTTGTTTCCTAAAGCGTAACTCGCACAACGAACATGCAAGTCGGGTCTTAGTTCTTATATAGTTTTATTTGTTATGTTTGTAAATTTCCTATTGATATTCCAAAAAAAGGACGAACACTTGAAAGAATGTAAAATAAAATAGAAATCTATAAGAATAATAAAGAAAATTTAAATTGCTGATAGAAAACAAGCGAAATTTTTTATCTCACAAATTTAACAGCAATATTTTATTTCGATAACATTTCTTCCTTAACCACTTATTCAATTTGTCTGAAAATAATATATTAAAATTTGTGAAGGCCCTTGTCACATTGTATAAATTGTAGTAGATTTTGTTTAGGTGTGTTATTGTGTAGAGTGTACATTTCGCCCCCACTGTCTTCAATCGAAGTTTTTGAACTGTTTTAAAAAAGGGTTTTTTTTAAATTGACGATTGGTCGAATAACAGATAAATATATTTAGTTGTAATTTTCTCAATTTTAATTTAAATTAAAAAAAAATGTTTTATCATTTCCTCACGCCAAATTGTAGATTAACCGTAAAATTACCCGGAATTAATTAAACTGTTTTACCTTTCTGAATAATGCCGATTAGTTATCGAGTCTATTAGTTACATTACCCGATTGCACTTACTATTTTCCTCGAGTGTACTGTAAAATTTTTGAAGATAAAATGTAAGCAAATTGTTGTTTGGATTTTCTTGATTTTGGTTTGTTTGTTCTGCAATTTATTTGTTATTAATTCGTTTGCTTTTGCCTTGCTAATATAAATGTTAATAGTTACAACTAAAATAAATTATTTTGTTTCCTTTATAAATAATATAATAAATAAATAAATAGCCTTATTGTACTCTATTAAATTAAAATAAATTAAATAATATTCATTGTCTTTTTGGGGGTTTGTTTGTTTGTTTTGCTAAAACTAAAACTAAAAAATACTTAACATTATACTTAATCTGATTAACTTAGTTAGCCCTTAAAGAGTTAATTTTTTGGAGGGATTAGGAGCCTTTGGGATTGGGTTTAGGGATTATAATTCTTTGTTTTTTCTTCTTTCTTTTAGGGCTGGGGGGATTCAAATATACACACACATATATACGCGTACCTTCTATAATACATACAGACATAAAGAACAAAAATAATGTTTATAACATACACATAGACTTTATGAGTTTTTCTTTTTGGGAATGTTTTTCATTTGGTTTTTTGTTGGGGGGTTTGTTTAATTTTTGAGAATTTTTCTGTTTTTATTTTTTTTTAAAAACTATTTGCTAAACTTAAGTACTAGGCTTCTTACAAAAGAAAAAACCGTTATTCTAGTCAAAGTTTTTAGCTTTTTTGGTTTTAGTTTTGTCTATTGTTAAGGGTTTCTTGATTTATTCTTATGAATTAATATCATTTATGTAGCTAACAAAACTTACAGTCATTTTTTTCTTACTTTCTTTCTTTCTTTGAGTGTATAAACAAAATATATTCTATATTACTAATAATAATGTTAATCATAATAATAATAATAAAATGTAAGTTTTTTGTTTGTTTTTTCAAGCCAAGTGCTTAATTCTTTGTTAATGTTTTTTGTTTATTTATTCATTTGTTTATCATTTGTTAATGCTTTCCTTGGTTTGCGTCTTTTATTTTTTTGGGTGGATTAATTATATACAATTTCAATTTCATTTCCTGTTGCTGTGCTTTAATAACTTAACTAAATCTTTACCTCTTGATGAGTTTGGGTTAATTTGAATTTAACCTGATTTTCTCGACCATTGCCACCAGCCATTATGACGGTTACCTTGGGCGAGTTTAGAGGGCCATCATTCCCATTGCCATTGCGGTCATCTTCAATATCATCTTCACAAAATGAATAACCCAAATCTTCATCATCATCGTCTTGAGTTGGCAGATTTTTCCCAACCGTTTTTGATTTTTGTAGAGAATGGAAGAGCTCTAATTGATGCAGATTCTGGCGACTTCCCGCCTGATTGCTTCTCCACAATTGTGGTTGGGATTTGGTTAGCATTTCCAAGGCTTCTAAGGAGGCAGCAGGATTTAGTTTACCGCTCTTTGGAATTTCCGGGAGAAAACTCAGTTGTCTTTGAGCTTTTGTCTTCCCGATGTCTTTGTCGTCTTCTGAGCTGTCCGGGCTAGAAAGTTTGTAGATTTTTCCTAAGTGTTCTAGTTTGGCTTGCCCTTCGGGGTCTGGTGAATTTTCTTTACTTTTCAGGTTAAACGAAAGTTTGGAGACTTTTTGTATAGCTCTTAATTGCTGTGGAGATTCTAATTGTTGGGGATTTTTATTTAAATCCATATTTAGGAAAGACGTTTTTGTTTCCTTATCTGTTCTACAGGGTTTTGGAGACTTTTCGCACACGGCGGTTATATAGGAAACCCCTAAGTTTTCTAAACTACGATTTACTGAAGGCTTAACAAAGGCTGAGTTTGGAGATTTTTGTAATTCTTGGGCAGATTTTTCGGAGGGCGCTGGAAGAGCTGCAATTTGGGAAAGTGGAGAGTTTTGAGGGATACCATTATCATCTAGTTTACGAACCCTTAAAGAAAGTGGAGACTTTTCTAAACCTGAATTTAAAACTTGGTCTAAACGAGTTTTTGCCATTTGAGGCGAAGAGTGTTTGGAAGAAATTGGCGAACCAATCTCTGAGTTTTTATAAAAGCTTACATTTTTACTCAATTTTGAGGGTGGCGCTGTTTTAGGCAATTCTGGCGGCTGTTCTTGCCTTTCATCTTCCCCAGATGAAAATAAATTGCTTGACGGCATTGAGAGTTTAGTGAAATTTGTAAAATCTCCTGAATCCATATACATTTCTCCCTGTCTCTTTGGCGAGCCTTTGACTTCGATTTCTGCATCTCTATGTAAATCTATGGAATCTTCACTTTCCTCTGAGGCTTGTATGGGTTTGAAGGTAACCTCCTCATTGACCTTATAAGGACGAAAGACTAAAGGACCTCTTTGCTCGTACAACTGATTTAAAGGGCTATATAATTCTTGTGTCTCTAAGTCCTTAGGAAACTGCTGGCCACTTTGACCATGTTGTTGTTGTTGCTGTCTGGCTCTTAATTGTTGCAATTTGCACAAGTGCTGACCGGCCACTGTTTGTGTCGGCTGAAAATGAAAGCTGTGATATTTACGCAATGGCAACTTGACGGGACGTCCCACAACACAGCCGCCCAATGTATCATCGAAATGGCTTTGATTAGGTGCTGCAATTGTCATGGGCAATTTCGGTCTATTTGACAGTCGTAGACTAGGATCAGTTGGTTGTTGTCGTTGGTTTTGGTGTTGGTGGAGTTGTTGTTGTTGATGTTGGTGTTGGTAATGGAGTGGACCTATATTATGTTTAGTTCCGTTGTCGCCGCCGCCATCATCATCACCATCATCATTGTCATTGTCAGCAGCAACATCACAACTTAAGCTCGTGTGTGGTAAGCTAAATGATTGGCTGTCATCGTCCTGCTCATCATCAAAATGGGGGTTAGCAATAGCTTGGGTTACTCCCCCAACACCCACCTGATCATGGCCAGCAACTCGGTTCGTGCATGTCGTTGGTGGTCGTTCAACATCAGTGTCATTGCCATTTCTAGTGGCTTTAGTGTTGCTGCCGCTGTTGTCAATAATTGTGTCGTAAAACATTAGCATTTGTTGTTGATGATGTGTGTGGGTGCTGACGAATTGCCGGGGTGGTTGAGACCGTTCATGAGACTGTGTGTGGACATTAGGTTTGGTATTTTTCCTGCTGCATTGTTGTAGGCCAATTTGCTGAGACTGCTGTTGCTCTGGCTGGCCATGTTGTTGTGATTTAGCAGCGACACATGCTGATGATTTGTCTGTGGGTGGTGCTGGTGCAGCGGCTGCTGTTGTCTTGAACGCGTTCGCGGATTTGGTGCAATAATTGTGGGTTTGCCCCCCGTTGATGGTATTAAGATAGTGCTGCTGCTGCTGCTGCAGATGTCGCCATTGATTGCATTCGTTGATGTCTTTGATATGTGCGTAGGGGTCGCTGATAGTCTGTCGTCGAAATTTCTTAGTACAGGTGGAGGGGGTGGTGGCGGCAGGATTTGTTGCTAAAAAGGGATTATGGGCCAAGGGACGTTTGTTAAGCTGGTTAGTTGGTTAACAAAAGCAACAATAAATTTGCACAGACCATATTTGAATTTGGGAAAAAAAAACAAAATGCACATGCACAATAAGCGAGAACAGAACATGAAATGAAAATAAATATAACACAAATTATTAAAATAATATTCATAAAATTAAATTGAGAGAAAGTAAAATATTCTACCACAAATCCAATTAAATAATGACAGAAAAAATTTAAGACTTTTTTAAAGAATACACAAAGTTGAGAAACGTATGAAAAACTGGTTTATTTTCTAAACTAAAAAATGTATCATAAACCCTCCGTACATAAAATCAGATAATTTAAAATTTCACTGATTTATGGAGACTAGAAATGCATGAATCTGCAATGAATCTAACGAGGCTAATTATTTTTTTAATTTAATTCAAGATTTATAACACTCTAAAAGGATTTCAATACATTTGGAGACTTGTGGAGAGTTTTGAAATCCATTGTTATACAAATCAAACAAAACCGCAGTGTCTGTGAATTATGAAAAATATGTTTCAACAAGTTTGGAGAGTTGTGGAGACTTTTGAAAATTATCACAATTCCTTAAAAATTAATCATAAGCTTTAATTTCTGTGGCTTTTTAATTGAATTTTGAGACTTATAACACTCTAAAGGATTTCAATACATTTGGAGACTTTTGGAGAGTTTTTAAATTCATTGTATTTCAAATCAAACAAAACGGCAGTGTTTCTGAATTGTGAAAATGTGTTTCAAAAGGTTTGTAGAGTTGTGGAGACTTGTTAAATTGTATGGTTATTCACTTAAATTCATTTCTATGTATCTGCAATGAAACAAACGAGGCTATTTATTTTTTAATTGAATTTTAGATTTATAACACTCTAAAAGGATTTCAATATATTTGAAACTTGTGGAGAGTTTTGAAATTCATTGTTATACAAATCAAACAAAATTGCAGTGTTTCTGAATTATGAAAACTATGTTTCAAAAGGTTTGGATAGTCGTGGAGACTTGTGAAATTTTATTGGAATTAGATTCATAGGCTCTAATTTCTGTGAGTCAGCAACTTAACTAAAAAGGATATTTATTTTTAATAAAATTTTGAGATTTTGTAACACTTTAAAATGATTTTAATACATGTGGAGACTTGTAGAGAGTTCTGAAATTCATGGTTTTTCAAATCAAGCTATACCGCGGTGTTTATGAGTTATGAAAAATATGTTTCAACATGTTTGGAGAGTTGTGGAGACATTGGAAGTTTTTAAAGAATTCACTTAACTCAATTTCTATGAATCTGCAATGAAAATAACGAAGATATATAATTTATAATTTAATTTTGAGATTTTTACGACTTTAAAAGGGGTTTAATACATTTGAAGACTTGTGGACATTTTTGAACATTTCAAATAAAAACAAGCCACAGGGTTTCTAAATTATCAAAAATGTGTCCCAAAAGATCTTGCAGATTTGTGGAGACTTTTAAAATTTTATTTAACTAAAAATATTAGAAATTATAATTGTAATCGATTTTAAAATATTGTAGATTTCTTATTTTCGAATATTTTGAGACAAAAGCTATAAGCATTAGTAAGCAGTTTTTTGCGCACTCACCTCCATTAGATTAATATTACCGCCGCCCAGCGTTCTCTGCTGTTTCTTGCACTTGGTGTTTCTCCCCACACCATTAGTTCCAAGGCCACTGGCACTAACACTACTGGCCACTGAGAGTGAAGATGCCGAATGGGCGTGACTATGATGACCCAGCTGATATTGTTCATACTCTTCGGGCGTGGTTAGCTCAGGCGGCTGCTGATGGCGATTACAACGTACTCCGGGTGGCAGAGGAGCCTTATTTGAGCTATACAGAGAGGTGGTCGAAGACATCGACGTGGGATCATTGCAGGTTGTATCGTTCTGCGATGAAGAGGCCGACTCATAGGCCGAGGTGGCCATATTGGAGTTGGGTGATGAGGGCCTTTCAAGATTGTTTATGCCTGGGGTGGACTGGTGATCATTAACATTCATGTAGAGAGGTGTGGGAGGCACTCTTGGTGCCTGCTTCTTATGTGAAGTATTAAAACTGGCTGACACTGCTGAATGGGCTAGCGTGGAGTTCTTGTGACCCTTTGGGGTTTTGGGAGTTTTTGGAGTTCGGGGAGTTTTACCGGCCGGTGAAGTACCGCGTTGCGTGCCACCATTGGGTATGGGGGTAACGCATTCATATGATGAGTTAGAGATTCCAGAATCACTGCGATAAATGCTTAAACGTTCGGGCTCAATTAGGTTTAAATCTTCCTTGGGCTGGTGTTGGCGTTGGTGATGTTTTTTCTTTGGACCCTGTGATCCTCCAGCAACTACACCGCCGCCGCCACTCACTCCATTGTGAGTACTGTAGGCCGGCAAGGGGTGCAGCAGCACAGTTGCTGTCCCAGCTGAGGTCATGGGATCCGGCAGTTCCATGTCACTCAAAGCGGCCGAGGCATGTACCTGGACAGCATCATTGACATTTTCATAGGCCGGAGGATCATAGAAATGCAAGCCATTTCGCAGAACAGGGCCCTTGGAGTCAATATCGCCAAGGCTACCACCAGCAAAAGAATGATGACGTTTACATTTATTGCCACCCGAGCTGCCGAGCAAAGAGCCCAAGATGGCAGAGCCTGTGGCGCGACCACTGCCGCCCCCGGTAAAGACATCCTCTGGTACACGACTTCCCACGGGCCCATTGGCCGTCTCAATAAGCGAAGCATTTAAGTGCAGCGGAGGATTCTTGGGAGCCGGTTGCTTGTGTTTATTGCCGGCAAATTTCAAAGAATAGAAACGTTTATCTTCCAATTTATCAACGAATGTTTTGCTGCGCTTTCCCTGGCGCTTCATGGAAGTGGTTTGATAATTTCCTCCTGGACCTGCTACCCCAGCTACTCCTCCGCTTCCACTGCCGCCGCCACTGACTTCCTCATCGCCGGAGGTATCAAATTTCTTGAAATTGCTTACTGCCAAAAAGGGATTTGTGGTTCTTGGCCCTCCCGCTGATGACACCGAGGAGGTGGGAGTATTGTGTGGACGCTCTACGACTGCATATGTGTTGAAATCATGTTCAATTGCATTGAGCTGCGATGGATGTGCGACACCCGCTGATGAGGGACTGTTGCCATACTTCTGCTGGAAGGAATGATGTTGTTGCTGATTCTGATAGTATTCGGTGTAACTTTTGGGGAAACAATTATTGAGATTATATGTCATCTGATGAGGATTTGGGCTCACTCCACCGCTGCTCGAAGGACCACCAACAGTAGGACCAGAGCCGTTTTGATTATGCTGCAAAGTGTTGGCTGTTAGAGAATTATTGTGCACAATGACACCTCCCTCCGCGGTGCGGGCCGAACCATTTGCCAGGATTGCTGGCATGCCGTTTAACGATCCAGCCGAAGAATTGCTGGTGATTGCTCCGTTTGTATGGCGATTATAGGGCATGGTACTGTACTGGTGCTGTTGTTGTTGATAATACTGTTGCTGTTGCTGGGTGTCCGTTTCATGTTCGTCGTAATAGGTGGCTGCTGCTGTTTGGCTGATATTTCCATTGAGTCTCTTGGGTCGTGGTACACTACGCACCACATTTGTGTTGTTATTAAAATTTGTAGGAGTCGTAGGAGTAGTAAACTATAGATTTCAGTTCAGTTGCAAGTTCCGAGTTTGAGGGTGGGATACGGGTTTAGTTTAATATGGCCCATTTATTTTGTTGCAAGTGCAGGCAGATATTCGATGGTGCAGTATTTGGGTGGTTAAAAAGGGATTTCGAACCAAATTGCCGGGGCGCCCAAGTAACATGAGATTTTTTTCCCGTTTGAAATTTTTGCAAATTTAGCAAAAATTGGGTGTTGGAGTAGCGCAAGCATTTCAAGCATTAGTTTTCATTTTGGTTTTAGTAGAGATAATGTTTGGTTGGTTGTTTTGGTTTTACACAAAAAACAATTTTGTTTCCCAGGCACAAAAAAGAGAATCAAAAAACAAGACAAAACAATTTATGTAAATTCAGGTTAATTGCATTTTGTTAAAAGGTTAGTTGTAGCAGATAATTATTTGTTCAGTTATTCAGAGGTTAATAATATACAAAGGTTTTAGTAAAAATATTAAAAAAAAATGAAACAAATAATTTATGGTGTTCAGAAGGGAGTTAGGAAAATTGTAACATTGAGATTAAGTGACTTAATAAAATACAATGGTTGTAAGACAAGGTTGTAGTTCTTAGGTGTTGTTGGAGAGAATTGACATTTTTAAAAGCACTAAAATTTTCCAGTTCATAATACAAATAACTTTTATACATTAATTTGTGCAAATGGCAAAATGTAAAAATATACATATGTTTCTATCTTTTTAAAATTTTTTATTTCTGACTATATGTATATACGAGTACCTAATTTTTTTAATTTTTTATTTGTTTCAGATTTCAAGGATAACGATCGACGATTTTTATTTAGAATTGGGGATACCTGACTCTACCTAAAATGGCAAACTTCTTATCCAAGGTATGATATTTCTTAATGTATTTATGCTTAAATGATAAATTTAATATGCCATGGAAACGCAAGAATCGCAAAAATTGGGATTATGAATGCATTTGTATTAAAATTGTTTATTAAAAAAAATTTCATAAATGGAAAAATTTGCGCCAAAGGCATCCTTAGTCTATAAAATCGGTTGAGGTGAATTGTGTGAACCTTAGAAATTAAGCCCAAGTCTAATCTAAAAATTATTTTACATTAAGAAAATTGTTTTAACTGAAATAGCTCTCGTTTGAAGATTATTGGAGACTTTTTGAGACCAATGAACTTATAATTTAACATATTCATTCAGATAAATAATATGTCGGTTCCAAGTTGTAGTGAAATAAAATCGTATTGACTTTAATTAGCAAAATCTGTTATTTGTTAATTTCAAACACAACTCAACCTTTTTGTGGAGACTTTAAAATTCCAATAGAAATGCAGTCAGATAAAATCATAACGTCTCCAAGATAGGTAAATATCAGGTTTGGCAGTTTAACCTACATTTTATAAAACTTGGAGAATTGTGGAGAAATGAGTCTCGATTGAAGAAAGATTAGTGGAGAATTTCGGAGACCCCAGATAGTATAATAAAAAAAATCATTGAAATAAATAATGAGTCGGTTCCAAATTTTAGAGAAATAAAATCTTAGAGACTTAAATTAGCAAAATTATTTTTTTTTTGGTAATTTCAAACACAACTGGAATTCTATGTGGAGACTTTTGAATTTCAATAGAATCACAGTCAAGTGCAATCTTATGGTCTCCAATATAGCAAATTATCATGTATTGGGAATTAAACATACATTTTGTAATACATGGAGAGTTGTGGAGAAATGAGCTCTCCTTTGAAGATTAGTGTAGACTTTTGTAGACCACAGAGATTATAATTAAACAAAATCATTATGATAAATAAAATTTTAAAAGATATAAAATCTTAGGGACTTTAATTAGCAAATTCATTTTTTTTGTTAATTTCAAACACATCTGAAACTCTTTGTGGAGACTTTAAAATTTCAACAGAAATATCGTCAGGTCAAATCATTGGGTCTCCGAGATAGGAAAATATCATGTTTTGGTAATTTAAAATGTATTTCACAACATTTGGACAGTTGTGGAGACTTTCGAAATTCAATGGTATTTCATTCATAAGCAAGTTCTAACGGAAAACATCATGTTTTGGGAATTTTAAACATATTTAATGATACTTGGAGAGTTGTGGAGACTTTTGAATTACAATAGCATTTCATTCATAAGAATGTTCTAACTTTTTAAAATTATTAAACAACATTCTTAGATAAGTTCTGTTCAATTTTAAAGCATTTATAGATTTGTGCAGACTTTTAGAATAAGAAGAAAATTTAAATTTAAATAAATTACGCTGCTGATATTTTCTAATTCATGATCTAGTCTATTGAGAGTTATAGGTAAATGTTCTTTGGACTTAGTGTAGTTCAAATTTGTTCCAATTAATCAAGCTTTATACCATTTTAGACATATACCCGTATTCACGTGTTTTTGGGTATGTGGAGAGTTATTTAATATTTGTATAGTATTTATAAAGAAATTCTAAATGTTTGGAGAGTTCGAGAAACTTTTCAATCTCATACTAAAATTAACAAGGAGTGGAATAAGTTCGTAATTTTTTCGTTGAATTTGAAAATTGGTGGAAACTTTTGAATCTGCCAGCATTAAATTAAGAGGTTAGTAGAGAATTTGAAGTATTTTTGTATTGTCCGAAGATTTTCGAATCTATTGTATTTCCAACCACCACAATGGAATATCGTCACATTCTGTCTAAGGTTGAGTTAATCCAACGGAGTTTCTGTCAAATGATATATTGTGATATAATACATAAGGAATTGCTTTCTCTTTGAATACTTTAATTGCATTTGGAGATTTTTGGAGACATTAGTAATAAAAAGAGAGTAATTGAAGAGAAATTGTAATCAAAGATAGTTGCAGGTCCGCTAAATTTGAGAAATTCTGCTATTTTATGATTTAAATTATACTTCGCTATTTTTGCGAGAATCAGAAAGAATTTTGACATTCTCAATAAAGTGAGGTCAGTCAAGCATTATTATATTAAATATTTTTATTTTTATAATTTTACAGCATTTCTCAACTCTTTCTGAGATTTGTGGAGACATTTGAAAATTGTCGTTTTTGCTATATTTGAGTAGATGAAAAGAATTTTCTGTTCCTTGAAATATAAAATGATTAAATTGCTCTTTAAATTATATTTTAAAGATTCAGGTAAGTGGATTTTTTTGTGATTTGAAGTAATTTCTTAACACCTCCCGAGATATGTGGAGAATTTTATAAAGTTGCGGCTTTTATAATCCAAAGGATTTATTGTCAAATGATGAAAGACAACCAATTTTATTTTATAATTCTTATATTTATGATTTTACTTGAGTTTTAAACTCATTCTGAGGTTTGTGGAGAATTTGAAACATATCGTTTTTCCTATATTTGAGTAGATGAAAAGAATTTTTTGTTTTTTGAAAGATTCAGATTAGTGGAGGCTTTCGGAACCCAATGAAATTATAATGAACCCAATTTGGAACCCAATGACAGAGTTTTAATAATAGTTATTTTGCCACCTATGTACATATATATTTTTCGCATTTATTTGCGAGTTCTATTTACCAAGTTATATGAATACTTACATTAACATCTACATAACAAATTATTACGGAAAAATGCTTTTAAAAATGTCAATGTCCTGTTATTTTTTTTAAATCGTACAATGAAATAGTTTTTTTCTAGAAAGATTAAAAAATATGGAAAACTTAAAACTAAACAAATACAAAGATAAAAACTGAATAAAATATTAAAAAACATTAAAAAAATGAATAATAGAAAAAATACCATAAATACTTAAACAAACATAGGCACAACAAGTCTTATATTCCAGAGTAGAAGATAGAAAAGAAAAAATTGGATAATAAATAAAATATCAAAAATTTAATATAATTTTTGATCCATTTTTTTTTGCACAAACCAAATTAAGCTGAAACCCAATAGACAACAATACTTGCTTAAAATATAATGAAATAGGCATATGCTTAGGTAAAATGTCAAACAACATCTATTGTCTTATAGAAATACACGAATTACGAATTACTAAAATCAGAAAAAGAAACTGAAAATTTAAACAACAATTTTGTAACTAATTAAACATTACAGAAAGTATAATAATAACGAATGAAAAATGTAAAGAGACGCATTTATACAACCGCCTATGAGTAAAAAGGATATAAAAAGGATGCTCGCTCTCAAGCATCGCAAATAATAATATTACATTGAAATAGACACAAAGCCACGTTACGAGATGATTGAATGAATCAATGCATGTGTGAATGAATGAATGATTGATTGATAGATAGACTGATTAACTGATTGACTGATACGAGTGGAGAGAAGAATGAAGTGTAGAGATGTCTTACAGATGCCAGAGTACAATAAAAAATGTGTGTTAAATGTGTTTGATGTGACAGAGAGAGATATAGATAGAGATATACAATAAAGGCTTTCACAAAGAAACTGTGGAGACTTTTAACAATAATTTAAAAAACCGAATATAATTGAAATAAATTGAAACAAAATAGAAACAGAAAAACATAAGTACCTTATTAGGAGCCGTTTGCAGACCATGGAACGGCAAATTCTCATACTCTCCAGGTTCCGTTAATGGATCCGCCATAGAAGATGACTTCTCTTGCACTGCTAAACGCCAAACGGATGTGGAACAAAGACACGAGAACAACGAAGCATATCAGCGTTGTAGCAGTAACATTCAAGGTTGATCCATAAGGTACGGTAAGTGGCGATGGTTGTTGTGGTAGTTGATTTTGGTGGTGGAAGTTGGAGTAGTAGTAGTAGATGACAGAGTTGTATTAATTAGGTTTAAAACACAGCGTTTTAATTTTTTTTTTGGAGGAAGAAGGTTTTCAGATATTTTTTGTAGAGTAATAAAAAAACAAAGAAATAAATTAATAAAATAATGATGAAATAAAAAAATCCTTAAACAAAATAAATAAGAAAAAAACTTAACTAAAATTATAACTAACTTAATCAAAAAAAAAACTTAGGAAATTGTAAACCCTAAATTATTTAAATTAACTTAAATTTTGGGTGTGTTCAACAGAAAGTTATTTTTTTTCCAAACTCAACGATAACAAAACGTAACGTAACAGAACATAACATAACACTCATGCGTTTTTTACACAGTGAAATAAAGGAAAAACATTTAAAATTTGTTAAAAGAAACTTTGTTTTTAAAACACTTGGTTAATTACAGAAAAAAATACAACACTGCAAAGCTTAATTTCATTTAGAACTTCAAAAAGATAAACACTTATTAGGACGGAACAAAAACAGCGTTTCGGTATCGGGTTACGATTTGGTTTTGGACTTTGCTTACTTGGTTTATTGATGCAGTAAACGTTTTCTTTTTTTTTTGGTTTTCGTTTTAGATAAGTACTTCACAGGATGAAGCATTAAGTATTACTTACATTTAAGTAATTACAGAAAAACAAACAGAAATGTTTATTAAGAAAAAATATAAATAATTAAAAAAAGATGACAGATTTAAGAACATATATGATGGACAGAAATTGTTGTGGAAAAATGTGTAAACTTGGAAAAATTAATGTCCTAATGGCAGGAGCAAAAAACGTCGATAAAAATACATATTCATTCTTCAAATGAAAATCTTCAAATTTTGCTGGTATTTTCATATAGACAAATGAAGATACTAAAACTGGATTTACATGTGAACCTGCTGAAATTATGATTATCATAGGTACTATAAACTAAACCATAAACTGAAAAGTTATTTACAGATGACACTCTACATGAATCGGTTGCAATAGGAAAAACAATAAACTATCCGCAGATACGATGAGGGGTACGGCTCGCTGTTCATATATCTATAAAAATTCGCTCCTAATCGGCAGACAACTGATATTGCGTCTCCGCTGACCTGCGGACCCGCTGAAAGGTGTTCAGCATTTTTCTGCAATGTTATTCCTGGGGTTTAAGAGGTCAAACCGGAGAAGACAGTTTCTGACATACGAATGCGGTGCTTAGTAGGAAATGGTCAAAGCATGGGGTCTACCTCAAAACTAATATTATCCCTTTAAAGTCCTTAGCCAAATAAAAGGCTCAGAACTATGCATCAGACAGATCAAGTGTTTATTACTATAGTCCACTTTTCATATGTTCATATAGCTCTCATAGACCCAAATTGACTTAAAAGTATGGCGAATTTGTTCCCTGGGGCGCTCTGAGATCGGCAGGTTTAGCTTCGTAAGAATTGTATGGGTCGTAATATTCAAAGCAAGAAAATACTCTCGCGACTCTTTATGAGAAATCAGCAGACATCATGTTACCCCAGCATTTATTAGAAAGTGTTCCCAACTTCCATAGAAGCTAAATCATTCAGAGAGAGCAAAGTTTACAAGCAATTAGAATATTTTAGTACTAATTAGAAGCTGCATAGTACTTATGTCTTGCTAGGATGGGTACCCGAAGGTTCTAAGTTCGATTCCCAATAAAATATTCATCTTAAAATGTTTTCATCTTAAATTCGAGTGCTAATAAAAACATTTCTTCATAAGGATGGATTTTCACATGAAAAGACATGTGATTGCCCAAGGCAGATGGAAGCTGAATGCTGCATACTTTGAAGACTACTAAAACTGAATGCAACGCCACCTAGTGGAGACTAAGGGAGACTAAAGGAGACAAACTCAAATAATATTTCTAATGGTGACTACCTCGATAATTAACGATCGGACAATATGACAATGGACGAAACGCAGTGGATAGTTTGAAAGAAGCAGTAAAACATGGTAACCGAAGTAGCTTGTTCAATTCCCAATAGAGGCACTAGTAGTATTTCTTTTTCTGTAGCAAAAAAATTTCTCATCTTGTTGATCTACCAAGGGAATACATGTATGTACTAGGGATGTAACGAATATTCGCATTCGCATATGCGAACGCGAATTATTCGCATCATTTTAAAATTCGCATTCGCAAAAACAATCTTTGGATTATTCGCTTTCGCATTCGCTTTCGCAAAAATATATTTCAGTATTCGCTTCCATTTATTAAAGTGTTAAATCTCTTTATTCCCTTCACACAATTTGATGATATGTGTGTGCTTGTGGTAACAGGAGGTAAAACTATGGAAAACAGTCTTAATACTTGAATATCCTGGAAAAGTATCAATTCAGTTCCTTAAATTTGTTGGTACTAAAGGCTCAAACAATTATTCGCATTCGCATTCGCAAAAATGCATATTTCACTATTCGCTTTCGCATTCGCAAGAAATATATTTCAATATTCGCTTTCGCTAAAGCCACTTTCGTTACATCCCTAGTATGTACATATGATTGCTCAAGACAGAGGAAAACATAAAATAACCATAATGTCTTGACGATGCAGCGCCATCTCATGGAAAATAGTGACTACAAATTAACAATATGACAATGCTGAATATCAACAATCTGCTGGTGGCTTTCGCTGAGCAGTGGTTAGTTTGATAGTCGTGACATTCGAAGGGGCTGGGTTCGATTACCAGTCAAGGCACTGACCACAGATCCTACATCTAAAGTTTTGCAAATGATATGTGCTTCCAGGATAATAGCATCATCAAGTAGAGTAACTATAAACTCAACTAGCCCCCATTCCCAACTAGTGGCCTTTGCAAGGCAATGGACACTGCATTAATGGTAGACACCAATGTTGCTACGTTCGATTCGCAGATGTTTTTATCATAAACTCTGGATCCTGCAACTAAAAATAGTATGTAGATTCCATCGGAAACATATACACGAGAATATACATACATCTGCTAGCCCAAGAGAAAGATAATATTAAAATATTCGTAATAGTATCCTGAGGGCTATTAAAAAGAAATGCAGCACCACCTAGTAAAGAGCAGTGATCTTACAAATTGAGAAAATTCTTGAAACCTGTGGATTCCTCTTAGGGAACGTTAAGCCGGATCTTCAATAATTTTTTGTGAGGAATATTTTCTTCAAACACCAGGCTAATATCCCAATTAAATGTTCCAGTTTTTTCAATTTGTTGATATATTAGCGTAATTAGTTCAATAAATGTTATCAATTGTTTGATTATTTAATTGTTAAATTAATTGAATTACTTTTTTTAATTTCTTAATTGATTCAATTACATAATATTAATCAATTTAATTGATTCAATATTAACTGACTCAATGTATTGTTTATCAATTATAAGAATTTATTGTAAAAACTTATATTTAATTGTTTTTTTACTTTTATTTTTTCTGTATAGGAATTAACGTTTCAGTTTTTTAAATATAAATAGAGCCGAATTCCTCTTTCGTATTTTCCTCATATATATTCCCAAGTAACGAGTATCTTCCTCAAACTCCTTCCAGAAGTAATAATGACTTTTTGTCACAATCCATCATAAAAAGAGCTTCCAAAGAATTGCAAAATATCAAATTTTTGTGATGCGGAAATTGTTCGATGTTGAATCCTCACCAATGAATTTAGCATGGGACTGTCGCGCCAGGGATTTCATCTTTACTAGTAAAGGATTTTAGTATTTAAACACATTTGCAACAGAAAACTATAAAAATCCCTGGGTGTAATGGCGCCGTATCAGCATCACATCACACTTGAAAGCAATCAGATACTCGTACAAACGAGTCCGAGTAAGTCTTAAGACAACATAATCTATCAGAACGTTTTAGCAAATGTACTATTTTGAATCTTTTACACTGATTCAGATGCTTTTATTTTTCGTTTAATTTTTTATTAAAACATATTTAGTGTATATATTGTTCAACAGTGGAAAGTTCTAGCAATATTGTGCTAAATTGGATCCGTCCTATGATACTAGTATACATGCATAGAACCCATAATCTATCAGAACTTTTTGACAAGAATGTATTTAATTGGATCTTTTTCAGTGAATCGGATGCTTTAATTTTTCATTTAATTTTTTAAATTTTTTTTAGTATCAACAGCGGGCCTTGCGTTAACATTTTACTTTATTGGATCTTTTTCATTGATTTGGATGCTCTTTTTTATTTTACTTTTTTTATTACAATTTCTTTAAACGATAAAATTGTTTTTTTTAATATCAACAGTGGAAAATTGCACCAATAGTGTGCTAAATTGGATGTCGTATGATATTAGTATACATACTCGTACATAGAACACCATAACATATCAGAACGTTTTAGCAAATACATATGTACTAAATTAGATCTTTTTCACTGATTCAGATGCTTTCTTTATTCATTTAATTTTTTCCAATTTTTTAAGTATCAACTGTAGACTTTTCAGTAAAATTTTACTTTATGGGATCTGTTTCATTGATTTGGATGCTTTACTTTATTATTTATTTCTTTTATTTAATTTTTTAATTTAATGTTATTTAATATTTTTTTATTTAATATCAACAGTGGAAAGTTGTAGCAAAATTGTGCTAAATTGGATATTTTTCACTATTTTGGGTGCTCCCTTTATTTATTTTCCCTTTAATAATTCATTGATTACTTCTGAATTTTCAAAAGATTTAATTTTTTTTTAAATTGTATTTTATATCAACGGTGAAACGTTGTAGCAACATTGTTCTTCATTGGGTCTGTTTCATTATTTTTTTTAGTTTGTTCTTTTTATTTTAAGCAAATTTTAGTTTCCTTATTTTTTAATCTATTAATTTTTTTTATCAACAGTGCATCGCCGTTGCAAAATTGTGCTAAAATGATTTTTTTACTATTTTGAATGCTGTTTACTCATTTTCTTTCACATCATCAGACGGACTTATACATGACACAGTGTGAGCTTGTAGTTGTGGCGATCATCACTTGTATATATACCAATCTACAAAGAAAATTGCATATGGGAATTATATACCTACGAAGTAAGCAAGACTTAAATTCACAATTTGACTGGTAAGGGTTGCCAGTTCGACACAGTTATATCTACACCAAACGCCAATAGATGGCGTGGATTCTGAGATTAGATGGACGATTAGAAAGACTTTACTCCATTTCAGTAAGCATAGTATTTTTTGTTGAATACCAATTTTTTATGTTATTATTAAGAATTCATAAACACGACGTTAATATCAACCTTGGAACGTTGAAGAAAAATTATGCTGAATTGGATCTTTTTTTTATTGAAATAGTTTTTATTGAAATGTTATTTTTTAAGTTTTTCCAAACTATAAAGTTATTTTGATCTCAATATCAACAGTGGGGGACGTTGTAACAAAATTGTGCTAAATTGCATCTTCTTGAATTGGTTTCTCACTTTATTTAACTTATTTTTTATTAAAATATCTGAATGGGAAATACTTTGAGTGCGATTCCTTTGGAGTATTTTATATATTTGTTTCTGAGAGTGGATATGACCTTAGTCTTAGGGGTTTAAGCTTAAAACAATATATAGCCCTAGCTGAATTTTACACATTTTTCCAAACAACCAATTTAAAGGGAATTCTATAGCGAATGCGATGAATGACCGATGAATACAGGGATCAATGAAATAATTTAGATTTTATCTAACATTAAATATGAATATGATAATTGAAATGAGTGAAAACTGAAAAATTCCCAAAAAAGAAATTAAAATAAACCCAAAATCTTACTTTGAACTCTTTCTTGTTGCGGGCCGGGGCCCACTAGGCTGACCGAACGTTGGACCAACCGTTGTGATTTTTGCTGGTTCTCTGACGGTTGCCTGGACGGAGCACCCACTCTGCGTACTGGCGGAGGTGGTCTGGGCGGGGGTGTGGGAGCCTTCAGAATGCCTTTGCGCATAGAGCGCATACTCGAATTTAGGCTGTTCGAGTCGGCGCGAACGTTCGCTACAGTCGATACTGTAGACGGTATAGCGTTTGTTGTGCTGCTGCTGATGGTGCTGCTGGTGATTGGATGGTTGGCGTTGATAGTGTTTTTGATGGTGCTGCGAACGTCTTTGTGGACGTCGGATATAACCGGGTGATTGGTACTTAAGGAAGGCTCCATTGAGATCATCGATACTGGTAATGGGCGTAAGCGTTGTTGTAGTACTAGAGGATTCAGGGCAGGTGGATGTTGTTGTTGCTGCTGAGTCAGTGTCTGTGGTTGAGGTATTTGTGGTTGTTGTTGTTGTTGTTGACTGATGACCATTGTGTTCGCTGGGATAGTGGTAGTGTTTAAATTTGTATTAATATTGCTAAGAGTGTTGTTGTTGTTAATTTGAGTGCAGCTATTATCGGTAGCTCTACTGCTACTGCTGGTGGTGTTGGTATGGCTAGTGGTCACGGTCACCGTAGTACTTGTCGAGGTGGCAGTTGTTTTAGCGCATTTTTTATATGTAACTATATATGATTTTTTTCAAAGCGAAATAAAGCCAAATAAAAATTTAAATAAAATAAGCAAATTATAAAACAAAGTAAAAAAAATGAAATAAAAATTACAAATTTCAAATTAATTACCACTGCCACTGCTGCGTATGCCTTTCAATCTATGCTCTGTGTTAAAAGGAGATGTTCCCGCCGCCGCTGCTGAGTTTTCAGAACGTTTCCAGAATTTCCCACCCAATAAACCTACATGACTTCGTTGGCTATCCCGGCAGGTATTGGCCGGGGAAGAACGTCTTCGTTTAAAGAAAATATTTACAAAAAATTCCTCCACTTTTTCCAGCTGCGACTTTCTGCAGTGTTTTGTGGTCTCTGTTGTGACAGCTCCTTGAACAGTTTGTTCTTGATTGGTGGTGGTTGTTGTTTGCTGCGACACTTCCACATGTATTTCCGTATCCGTTGGCGATGTCAGTCTTTCGATTTCCGTGTTATCCCCCGTCGTACAGGTGTTGGTTGGCTCGGGACTTGTCATTTGATTTTCCAGATTTCTCAACTCCGTTTGTAAATCTGTGGAAATTTCTCCACTCATCATTATTTGTGTATTCGCAGAACACGATTCGTTATTTGCATTTAACCCTTTGCGGGGTAATGTTGTGCAGTGACGAGCATATGTTTGCTCATTATTATTTGAGTTAGTTAAAGCCTGCCTGTCCACCACCTTCTTGATGGCTCTATCTACTCTACCTTGTCTTCCGATGCGGCCCAAAGTGGCCGTTTGTCGGGAACCGGCGTTGCCAACAGTGCCGGTGCTGACATTGAGTAATGTTGTCTGGGTAGTGTTGGCGCTGTTATTTAGTGTTGATGCCGACACCGAACTGTCATTTACTGTCGAGGCTGTCAAATTAGCCAGTGTTGCATTCGGCTTAAGTGTCATGCGATTTACGGCTAAATTTTCTTTGGTATCACTGCTTACATGCACCATAACACCGGGTCTCAATGGCCAGCGGGGCGGAGACTTGGGGGCCTGAGTGCTATGCCTAACACTGAGTGTTGGAGTTTTGGTCGCAATGCTAGTGATGGCAGTGGTGGAGGAAGTAGTTGTGCTTGTGTGCGTATTGGTGTTGGTGTTCAATGCTTGTGTTGGTGCTGGTGTTGCCGTTGATAACGGTAGTGTCGATGTCAATGTGGATGTGGACATGGATGTCTGTGTCATGGAGTTCGATATGGCTGTGGGTTTATTACTAACATTTTCTCTGGGTGTAAGTTTGACATTTGGTAAGGGCGTTTGTTTAGGTGTTATCTGTATCTGTGTCTGTTGTTGGGGTCTTGCAGTGGTTGTTATTGCACAGGGAATGGATTGTTCTTTGATGTTTGTCGAAGCCAATGCTGGCATTAAAATGCTGGGCATTATTGGCACTTTCAGTGTATCGGGTAATACCGTAGTGCCTGGTATCAATTGTGGCATATTTGGTTGATATGACAAAACACTAGACGGTTGGCATTTCGTTGGAATTTTCAGTTTTTGTTGGCGATTTTTTTATTTTCATTTTCAATGGCAGTTTATGATGAGGTGTAGGGAATTTTTTTTGCAATGTTTTAAGTAAATAAGCAGTTTGATAAAATCGGAAAAACAAGCCACAAGATATATGTTTACGTTTACAAGTACAGATACATACACACAATTATATAGATATATTATATAATGTACACACACACAAACATAAGCCAAAGTGCAATTACATTGATGTGGCAAATGATGAATGAAACGAAAAATGAAAAGAAAAAAAAAACAAATATTTAAATATAAATAAAAAAATATTAAGATGTAATTTTAAAAAAATACATTTATATTACATAAAAACAAAGCAGAAAACTTGAAATTTGCTTCTGATAATATATTTCTTCCTGTAAAACCAAATATTTATATTAATATCTTAGTCGGATAAGAAATTTACGATCCTATCAAATAGAGCTCTTAAGTATTGACCCATTTTTTGTTGGAGAAGACATAATAATAATAACTCTGTCCTACAATGAATAATAAGCATGATATAATAGGTATACGGATTTAAAGTAAAACTGAGCGTAAAGTTGTTCATTTCATGATCAGGTTTACGTTGTAAGGGACATCAAAATTTCAAAATTTATTTTCTGTCTGTCAGATAATAGTTTTAGTTTATTAGTCACTATTACCTCGAGAAAGATGGGCGAAGTTTCCACGCCCCTTTTGGTACCTCCCACACAAAAATGGCGTTTTTGGACCTATCAGTTAAGCAGCGAAAAATTGTTTAATTTTTGCCCTCACAAAAATTTACATATTCCCTGGTCTTTTCACTTATATATGTGAAAACAATTATTAGTTTAAGGTGTTGGCCATAGCTTAATTATGTTTAAATGTGTTTTTATCACACTTCGGATAAAGTGGATAAAAATTATCCGTTCTATCCGCATGTCAGAAGTACCTCCTTTGGATCAGGGAAATACTGAATATGGAAACTATGTTTATGATAGTGCGGACAAAATCTATTCAATATACTTTAAATATTTGAGATTTGCAACTATGGAGGGCATATGTTCATTTACTGTGTTTTTTCAGCTTAACAAAAAGACGGAACACCCGAAAACGTGAAAAACAATTTAGTTTGGTGATCATATTATTAGTTTAAGGTGCTTTAGGCTCTTAACACATATTATTTTGAAGGACACATTGTCATTCGGTTCAAAGGATATCAAAGCATACCATTTTTAAAGCACATATTTGATGTCCTATAATTCTGGAATAATAATATCTAAAAAATATGTCTAATATTGCCATGGCCCCCCTTATTCATTTGGGAACAAATTTGACTTCGTCGGATGCGTACATATATATTTTTATTTAGTTTATCCTTTGATGTTTTTACGTCCTTTAAAAAGGAATCCGGAACACGAATGAAAAACTTTAAAAGCAGTTTTACTTTAAATGGTACGTACTTTAAGATGTATACCATTTGATTCAAGTGCATAGAAATTTTTCCAAATTTGTTTTACGATATTATCCAAAAATTCATTGAAGGAATATTTACCAATAAAATGGGAAAAATTTACAAGTTATTGATTAAATGCTCGCAAAATAGTTTTGAGTGTTCCCCAACTTGTTTCGAAGATGGTTTCTATATTTTGCTTAATTTGTAAAATATAATTGAGCAGAGTTGAAAAATCAAGAGAACATTTTTCTTTAAGTAATGATGATGTCTTCATTTTTGAGTTCTTATCTATAACTCTGTGCGCCCATCAATATATGACCTCATTGAAAAATCTTTTCCCTCATAAATTCATAGATCGGTTCAAAATATTTGCTTCTTATATACACTTAGATAGGCATATATATGAGAGATAAATCTTAATATGAATCGTTTTTCTGAATTTTCTATGGGACCCCTTCTTGAGCCACGCGAAAGATATAAAGTATTTCTAGAAAGTGTTTTTACTTTGCAAAAATGCACCTTCTGATAGACTTTTTGGAACAAAAATATTTCTAAGTATTGAAAAAAAAAATCGAAATCAAATGAAAATAAAGGGTAGTTTTTATCCTAAAAATTTTAGCTGATAATAATTGCATAAAGACATAATACCCTGAACCACAGTCTGATGTCGGTAACGATTAGAGTACAAACTTCCAAAAGCATTATACAAGGTGGCGCAAAAGTAATCCTCCTATCAGAAAATGCTATAAATTTTGCGATTGGCCCCTAATGTCAGTTCTGTTTTGACATTTGTGTAGTAAACACATGCGAAATACACGTTAATAAACAATGTTACGCTACACTGCTCCAGAACGCGGAATATTGCTGACTATTTATTTGACCAATAATCGGTCGGTGACTTTGGCACAGATTTCCTGGCCGTCCAACGCCTACTAGTGAAACACTGCGACGTTTAGCCGCTCGCCTCGAAGAGACTGGCACAACACGAGATGCTGCCAGGCGTGGCAGACCCCGGAGTAGCCGTTCTGCAGAGAATGTTGCTGCTGTAGCCGAGGATGTCATGGAAGCGCCGTCGACATCGACCAGACGACGTTCCACGCAAATGGGTATCAGTCGACGGTCTCTACAGCGAATTTTGGTACAAGATTTGAAGATGTTTCCGTACAAAGTCCAGACGGTGCATCAGCTGTTAGCTGCTGACCGCCAATCGCGTCTAACATAACATCGAAAGGTTACTTTTGCTCCACCTGTTACATGTACGTAGAGATGCAAGGAATGCTGATTTTAATTGGAAATCAGACGCCACGCCCTACAACAATTCTTAATAATCATATCCCACACTTTATAGCCATTCTCTGTAAAAATACGTCACGTCTTACAATTCTTAAAAATCATACACTACCATTCTATAATTCTCCTTTATTCAAATTATTTTTGTAATTCCTTTATAGCGAATCCTACCGAAAATAATTTTTCTTGAAAAAACAAGATTAATTTATAGCAATCATACGCCATGCCTGACACGAATTCTTAATAATCATACGGCACGCCTGACAACAATTGTCAATAAACATACGTCGCACAAGTAAATATAAGTTACGTGTAACAAATCTTAAGAATCATACACTATCTTTGTAGAATTATCTTTTATTCGAATTATTTTTGTAATTCCTTATCTAATATTTCTACCCAAAATTATTTTTTTTAAAGCGCCAGATTTTCCCTTTGTGTTGGAATATTCATATTAATGAATAAAATCATGATTTATTTGGAATTAATACAATTCAAATATTGCTGAAAACTCATAGTATTAATCGTGTGTATGTATATATATTTATTCCTTTTACTTCTGTGAGGAGCAGAGGGCCGTAAGTATAACATTTCTCATTTTTATGCATTCACTTTAGTGTGGCGAGGGCATATATCATTTGCTACTAGTCAATAGTGTAACAACTCTAAGGACTGACCCACGACTAAAGTATGTTCGGCGGAAATACGTTTTGGGTTATTTTAAGTCATTTGAGCAATGCCCGTCTGTCTGTGTGTCTGCCTGCTGGCTGGTGCGCGCGATTACTCCTGAAAGGAGTAACCAATTGACTTCAAATTTGGTACGCGGTAATATTTTTCTCTATCTCCGGCTAAATTCGAAGATGGGTCCACTATTTGTCCACTCCTTCTAGTCCCTCCCCCACAAAGGGTTAACGTTTAGTGAAATATTGATTCTTTAATACCTTCTATACTACTTACTCGAATCTTCTGAAATTTCACGCATAGTATTAGTTTGTTAGACGCTAATACGTCAAGAAAAATGCGCAAAGTGGCCACTCCCTCTTTGGTTCCTCCCACACGTATGTACCATTTTGCACCAAAAGTTAACTGCTTATATCTTTAATATCACTTCATACAAATACTTGAAATTTTGTATAGTGCAATGCTTTTATAGTACCTAGAGTCCAGAGAAAAATTGGTGTTATTGGCCTTTTTGTACCAAAAGTTTACAGCTTATAACTTTAATACACGTACATATAAATACTTGAAATTTTGTATAATGTAATGCTTTTATAGTACCTATAGTCTAGAGAAAAGTGACCGTCATTGGCACGCCCCTTTTGTTACCTCCCACACAAATGGAGCATTTTGTACCAAATGTAAACAGCTTTTATCTTTAATACCAGTACATACTTTAAAGTTATTAAATGCAGTTTAAATTGATAATAATTTAATTAAAACAAAAACAATAAATTTACGAATATTTGTTTGGGACTCAAGGTGAGGGGATTCATAATTCGGTTTACCCGACTGAACTTTCTTACTTGTTTTTGTAATTCCTTATCCAATATTCCTACCGAAAATTATTTTTTTTAAGCGACAGATTTTCCCTTAGCATGGGAACATTCATATTAATGACTAAATTTATGCTTTATCTGGAATTAATACAATTCAAATATTGCTGAAACCTCATAGTATTAATAGCCTGTATAACGTTTCTCATTTTTATATGAATAATATGTTACCCCGCCAACTTGGGGCAATATAACTCTTATAAATCCTAAATAACGCATACGCCACGAATTTTATTCCACAGTAAATATGCTTCATGTCAAACAAATTAGTTCTATAATACTCCTTCATTTGAAACTCATTCCCTGCTATTCAAGATTCCTACCAAATATTATTTTTATTGTAACGAAAGATTCCTGTATATGGAAAAATTCATATTAGTCAATAAAATACTGTTTTATTGGGAATTAAAAACTATTTAAATATTCCATAAAAACTCCTTATATTAATCGTCTGTAATACATTTACTTTTACCCCTCATAATTAATATAAATTATACGCCACCCCTGCCACCTTGGAACAATACAGTTAATATAAATCATACGCATTGCAATTAAAATAAGTCATACGCCGCAGCGAGATTTATTCAACAGAATTTCTAATGTAAGAAGAGGAGCTTGCTTTGCTTCTTTTTCTTTTTCTTTTAAATTTTTCATTTTACAATTAGGATTGCCACAGAGTAGTGGATTTATAAATAAATCTGTCGGTTTCATTTTATATAGGAAATAATCTAAGAACGTATGATTGCCGAATGCTTCCAAAATTTAATTTACATTTTATCGTTTCCCCAACTTGTTTCGAAGATGGTTTCTATATTTTGCTTAATTTGTAAAATATAATTGAGCAGAGTTGAAAAATCAAGAGAACATTTTTCTTTAAGTAATGATGATGTCTTCATTTTTGAGTTCTTATCTATAACTCTGTGCGCCCATCAATATATGACCTCATTGAAAAATCTTTTCCCTCATAAATTCATAGATCGGTTCAAAATATTTGCTTCTTATATACACTTAGATAGGCATATATATGAGAGATAAATCTTAATATGAATCGTTTTTCTGAATTTTCTATGGGACCCCTTCTTGAGCCACGCGAAAGATATAAAGTATTTCTAGAAAGTGTTTTTACTTTGCAAAAATGCACCTTCTGATAGACTTTTTGGAACAAAAATATTTCTAAGTATTGAAAAAAAAAATCGAAATCAAATGAAAATAAAGGGTAGTTTTTATCCTAAAAATTTTAGCTGATAATAATTGCATAAAGACATAATACCCTGAACCACAGTCTGATGTCGGTAACGATTAGAGTACAAACTTCCAAAAGCATTATACAAGGTGGCGCAAAAGTAATCCTCCTATCAGAAAATGCTATAAATTTTGCGATTGGCCCCTAATGTCAGTTCTGTTTTGACATTTGTGTAGTAAACACATGCGAAATACACGTTAATAAACAATGTTACGCTACACTGCTCCAGAACGCGGAATATTGCTGACTATTTATTTGACCAATAATCGGTCGGTGACTTTGGCACAGATTTCCTGGCCGTCCAACGCCTACTAGTGAAACACTGCGACGTTTAGCCGCTCGCCTCGAAGAGACTGGCACAACACGAGATGCTGCCAGGCGTGGCAGACCCCGGAGTAGCCGTTCTGCAGAGAATGTTGCTGCTGTAGCCGAGGATGTCATGGAAGCGCCGTCGACATCGACCAGACGACGTTCCACGCAAATGGGTATCAGTCGACGGTCTCTACAGCGAATTTTGGTACAAGATTTGAAGATGTTTCCGTACAAAGTCCAGACGGTGCATCAGCTGTTAGCTGCTGACCGCCAATCGCGTCTAACATAACATCGAAAGGTTACTTTTGCTCCACCTGTTACATGTACGTAGAGATGCAAGGAATGCTGATTTTAATTGGAAATCAGACGCCACGCCCTACAACAATTCTTAATAATCATATCCCACACTTTATAGCCATTCTCTGTAAAAATACGTCACGTCTTACAATTCTTAAAAATCATACACTACCATTCTATAATTCTCCTTTATTCAAATTATTTTTGTAATTCCTTTATAGCGAATCCTACCGAAAATAATTTTTCTTGAAAAAACAAGATTAATTTATAGCAATCATACGCCATGCCTGACACGAATTCTTAATAATCATACGGCACGCCTGACAACAATTGTCAATAAACATACGTCGCACAAGTAAATATAAGTTACGTGTAACAAATCTTAAGAATCATACACTATCTTTGTAGAATTATCTTTTATTCGAATTATTTTTGTAATTCCTTATCTAATATTTCTACCCAAAATTATTTTTTTTAAAGCGCCAGATTTTCCCTTTGTGTTGGAATATTCATATTAATGAATAAAATCATGATTTATTTGGAATTAATACAATTCAAATATTGCTGAAAACTCATAGTATTAATCGTGTGTATGTATATATATTTATTCCTTTTACTTCTGTGAGGAGCAGAGGGCCGTAAGTATAACATTTCTCATTTTTATGCATTCACTTTAGTGTGGCGAGGGCATATATCATTTGCTACTAGTCAATAGTGTAACAACTCTAAGGACTGACCCACGACTAAAGTATGTTCGGCGGAAATACGTTTTGGGTTATTTTAAGTCATTTGAGCAATGCCCGTCTGTCTGTGTGTCTGCCTGCTGGCTGGTGCGCGCGATTACTCCTGAAAGGAGTAACCAATTGACTTCAAATTTGGTACGCGGTAATATTTTTCTCTATCTCCGGCTAAATTCGAAGATGGGTCCACTATTTGTCCACTCCTTCTAGTCCCTCCCCCACAAAGGGTTAACGTTTAGTGAAATATTGATTCTTTAATACCTTCTATACTACTTACTCGAATCTTCTGAAATTTCACGCATAGTATTAGTTTGTTAGACGCTAATACGTCAAGAAAAATGCGCAAAGTGGCCACTCCCTCTTTGGTTCCTCCCACACGTATGTACCATTTTGCACCAAAAGTTAACTGCTTATATCTTTAATATCACTTCATACAAATACTTGAAATTTTGTATAGTGCAATGCTTTTATAGTACCTAGAGTCCAGAGAAAAATTGGTGTTATTGGCCTTTTTGTACCAAAAGTTTACAGCTTATAACTTTAATACACGTACATATAAATACTTGAAATTTTGTATAATGTAATGCTTTTATAGTACCTATAGTCTAGAGAAAAGTGACCGTCATTGGCACGCCCCTTTTGTTACCTCCCACACAAATGGAGCATTTTGTACCAAATGTAAACAGCTTTTATCTTTAATACCAGTACATACTTTAAAGTTATTAAATGCAGTTTAAATTGATAATAATTTAATTAAAACAAAAACAATAAATTTACGAATATTTGTTTGGGACTCAAGGTGAGGGGATTCATAATTCGGTTTACCCGACTGAACTTTCTTACTTGTTTTTGTAATTCCTTATCCAATATTCCTACCGAAAATTATTTTTTTTAAGCGACAGATTTTCCCTTAGCATGGGAACATTCATATTAATGACTAAATTTATGCTTTATCTGGAATTAATACAATTCAAATATTGCTGAAACCTCATAGTATTAATAGCCTGTATAACGTTTCTCATTTTTATATGAATAATATGTTACCCCGCCAACTTGGGGCAATATAACTCTTATAAATCCTAAATAACGCATACGCCACGAATTTTATTCCACAGTAAATATGCTTCATGTCAAACAAATTAGTTCTATAATACTCCTTCATTTGAAACTCATTCCCTGCTATTCAAGATTCCTACCAAATATTATTTTTATTGTAACGAAAGATTCCTGTATATGGAAAAATTCATATTAGTCAATAAAATACTGTTTTATTGGGAATTAAAAACTATTTAAATATTCCATAAAAACTCCTTATATTAATCGTCTGTAATACATTTACTTTTACCCCTCATAATTAATATAAATTATACGCCACCCCTGCCACCTTGGAACAATACAGTTAATATAAATCATACGCATTGCAATTAAAATAAGTCATACGCCGCAGCGAGATTTATTCAACAGAATTTCTAATGTAAGAAGAGGAGCTTGCTTTGCTTCTTTTTCTTTTTCTTTTAAATTTTTCATTTTACAATTAGGATTGCCACAGAGTAGTGGATTTATAAATAAATCTGTCGGTTTCATTTTATATAGGAAATAATCTAAGAACGTATGATTGCCGAATGCTTCCAAAATTTAATTTACATTTTATCGTTTGATGTAAACAATTATTGAGACTCTACTTTAATAGTCCTTAATTCGAAGTTTTCCTTTTCCATATCTTGCTGTCCTTACTATACAAGATTTCCCTTCTCAAAAATGTTTTTTTCTACAAAAATTTCAAGTTTTCATTTTCTTTGTAAATCAAAATAAATTAACACAATAACAAATTGATTTACATTAGCGACTTATGAATAAATAAATAAGTCTAAAAAGTATGTATGTATAGAAAAAAATGGTAAACTTACCTGTGAGTAGCGCTCATGGAGACATCGGTACGATCTTTTTAAATGTTAATTTGATTTGTTTTGAAGTGTTGATGATTTTTAGGTGTTTAACAAAGTTAAGTTAAATTAACCAAAAGCGCCAAAACATTAATGATTTTGGTTGTCGTCACACAAATAATAATTGAATGAGAGATGTTTTGTGTGTGTGGTTTTTTTGATGTGGTGTTTTTTGTTGTTGATTTTAATGATGTTGACGTTAAGGTTTATGATTTTAAATAAAACAACACAGAGCGTATTTTTGTGTTTTTTTTTTTTGCAGTAATGGTTTTGTAGATTAGTTTAAAAATGTTGTTGAGATGTTCAGAGAACAGTTTCGAATGAAAGGTGTTGACAAAACATTTGACGCCGCATAAAGGACAAACAAGGTTTAAAAACAACAAGAACAATCACACAGATATAAATGCACATACAGAAACCACCACGTTGGGCGCCATCCAGTTAAATGTTTAAATGTCCCCCAGGAGCAAGGGTGTTGGTGTGTGAATTGCGTATGGTTTGTGTTGTGTGGGTGATGTGTTTGTTTGTTTTGTATTTTAGCGAGTTTTAATAAATTTTTAATTATAATTTAGTTTGTTTAGAGGTAAACAATGTTTATTTAATTTTTATTTTTTTTTTTATCGAAATTGGTCATGAATTATGTGGTCAGTGGTTTTTTAACAAGGATTTTCCATTTATGTGTTTTTTAGGCAAAAAATAGTTTTAATTAGTTTTCAAATGTCATTTATTATTTGTTAATTATATCAGTTTGTTATTGTTTATGTGTTGTTGGTTTTTTTTGTGCGAGTGTATATGAATGTTTTTTTTTGGGTGACATTAAGCATTAGCGTTATTATGTGACAACGTTGTTGTTGTTTTGTGTGGAATTTTCAATTTTAATTTCAAATAGTTTTTATAGAATTTTTTGCGTTTGGATTTGTTGTCATCATCGATTAGTTGGCATAGGTTATAATGTTATTTGATGTTGTGTGTTTTTTTAGCATTTTCAAATGTGATGATATGTGTTGTTTTTGTTGTTGTTGTCATGTTTAGTGGTTTTACATTCACGCACACACGCACATACATTTATTATGATTTTGTTAATATTATTATTATTATGTTGATGTTGTTGTTGTTTTCATTGTGGTTGTGTGTGTTTATATTTTCATCAAAAGCATTTGAATTTTTGTTTTGTTGTTGTTGTTTTAGTTGGTTATTTACATTTTGCAAAAAAGCATAACATAAAAAAGCATTTGAAAAGAGAAAAAACAAATATTTGTATTTAATTAATTGTTGCAAAATTTTGAAATATTTACAATAAAATTGTTTGGACAAAAATTAAAGCGAATTACGAGGAAAACAAAGTAAAAAATATATTTAAATACTAAATAAATTGTCTACATGATTGTTGAAGTTTCGAAGGAGTGATGTTGCGGAGAAAATAAATAAATTTGACAAACGCATAAAAGTTATATGCTATAACAATTTTCCTGTTCATAATTGTGTTATCTTAAGATTAAAAATTAAATTACAATCATATGTAAGCAAATATTGTACATATTTGTATTTAAGATCCTGCTTTATTAGCCATTGAAAACTATTTAAATATTCCTGAAAACTCATAGTACTAATCGCCTGTAAAACATTTGAAAACTTTTTAAATATCCCTAAAAACTCTTACGGCCAGTTCCACAATCTCCGGTTATCCTACAGTTAGAGCTAACCTACAGTTAAAGCTGTCAAATTTTATGAAATTTGTATTTTTTTACTGTGAGTTAGCTCTAACCGGATTTTGTAAAATTGAGGGTAAGTATTAATTGTCTGTAAAACAATTATCTTCGCACTCCAAAATTAATATGAATAATACGCCACCCCGTCACTTGGCGCAATACAATTAATATATTTCATACGCATAGGAAATAAGTCATACGCCACACCACGAGATTTATTGAAAATTTTAAATTGTTTCCTTTGCTTGTCATTCTTTTAAATATTTCTTTTTAGACCATCCATCATAAGATGTGGTGATGAGATCCCCATATATATTCTTAATCCCCCATATATAAAAATCTGTCCGTCCGTTTGTCCATCCGTTGTATTCAGGCTACAGTCTACAAGAATTGAGCTAGATAACTGAAATTTTTTACGTGCAAATTCTTCTCATAGCTGCAAGTAATTAGGGATTTGAAAATGGACAATATCGATCCACTGCAGCGCCCATATAGAACGTCTCCCTGATCTGACACCTTAACGTCATAGAGAATAGCAATGGATAGGACAGGAAATTTGTAACATGGGTATATTTATATCAATGCAATTAAATCGAATAAAATCACATACAGTGATTGGATCGTATCGTCGGTAGTTTTGGTTGGAAATGGTTAACCTATAACAATTTGGAAACAGTGGGTGTTTAACCGATATCGTGGTTACTTTGTAAAAGTGTTATCTACAAAGGAACATTTTTATAACTCTGGGTTTTAAAATTCCCAAAAATTTATTTGAAAATCTCTTAATTGGGATTTTTCGTTTTTTACTGTATTAAATCCACTTTCCAAACTAAATCCGATTCTATATTCTTGTATTTGTATATGAGATCCTGCTTTGTAAGGAACTACAAATTATTTAAATATTCCTAAAAACTGGCCCTATTTATCGTCTTAAAAAAATTTTCCTTAAAACTTAAAAAATAATATGTATAATACGCCACTTGGTCAACTTGGAACTCATACGCCTCTGTGCATTTTAAATTTTGAAAGATGTGTTTGTTTGCTTCTCATTCACTTAAAAACTTTTTTACAATTTAGATCGCCTGTCCTAATCTCAGGTTTTCGAAGAACACATTCAATGATTGGCCAGTACTGTACTTAGTTTTAGTCGAACTTTCTTAACTCATACCTTGTATACTTTGTAAAAGTGTTTTCTATAAAAGAACAAATTAAAACTTCGGGTTATACGCAAAAATGTTTATGAAAATCTCCAGATTGGAATTTTCCAAAAATATTTTTGAATCCCTCAAAATTGGATTTTTTCCTGTTTTCCCTATATTTTTCAAACCAAGTCCGGTTGTAGGTTTCTACAAGTATGTAAAATTGAATTCTAGTTTTTTTTTATCTAAACTTCAATTTTATAGGAACTATATGTAAACAATCTAAATATTCCTGAAAACTCATAGAACTAATCGTCTGTAAAACATTTACATTTATGCTTTAAAATTAATATGAATAATACGCCATCCCGTCAACTTGGAATCGTACAATTCATATTAATCATACGCATTGCAATTAAAATAAGTCATACGCCACAGCGATATTTTTTCAATTGAAGTTTAGGATTGCCGCACCGTTTGCAATGAAATATGATGAGAATAATTGCCGGAAAACACATTCACCGATTAGTTAATATTGCTGTTAGTTTTAGTTGAACTTTCTTAAACAATCCACTTTGTAGAAGTGTTATTTCATATAAAATAAATCAGAGGTCTTTAAAATTCCAAAAAATATTTATGAAAAATCTCTAAATTTTAATTACTCGGGATTTTCGCAAAATTTGCCACAATTTATTTGTAGGTTGCACATATCGCTCACTTACGTCAAGACTGTTATAGCTCAAAATTGCAAATTGTTGAGGTTGTCTTACAAAAATGCGAATTTTGTATATATCCATAAATTAATCTCAACGAAATTTGTTTATAAGTAAACAGTCATATTTCGGATTATTTCACATTTCTTAAACTTCCTATTTCATCTTATTCATCTTCTTATACGGATTTAAAGTTACACATCTCGACAATTTTCCATTTTGAGTTACGACAGTCTTGAAGTAAGTGAGCTATATAAAAATGTTGTATGACTTCAGATTTAAGATTGCCCTTATTTTGAATAATCCCTACAGTTTTTTCTCAATTTTTATTAAATTACTGTTTCGAAGAGAATTTGATGCGTATCCTTGCTCTAACGGGCTTTTACTTCAAAAAATATGGTCCAAATATTAATCAGGGTTTTTTCTATGAAAATGAGAATTTTAAAAAATCATTATAACATTTGTGTCTAACATTTTTTTCGGGTATAGGTTACATCTGTGTAATTTGATCAAAGCTAATTTTAATTAATATTAAATATACGCCACGTGTTACAATTGGTTCTAAAAAAATAATATAATTCATACGCCCCGTGGTCCCCTGAAATATGACTGTGTCTGTTCATACCATTAAGAACATTTCATCATTAATTATGACTAAAAAATATTGACACTTAAATGAATATCATTGATACGATATAGCGTTTAAATATTTTTGAAGTTTTATACACAAATTATGTGTTAAATCTAAATATATTAAATTTTTTGCTTAAAACTCATTGTTTTAATACTTATGCCACTATTCATCACCCCTCCTTCTCTTCTTCATCATCGACTGGTATGTGTGAGATTAAAATCATTATTCAATTGTAGCCAATTAAAATAATTATACCATAATTATTGCTTATAATTATTTATTTATAATGATTGTAATTATATCATTTGATTTGTTTTAATACTTTGTTTTTCTTTTGCTATTTTTATTAGGTTTATTATTGCATGTTTTTTAGAAAATAAAAATAATAGCAAGCAAAAAAAAAAAGATGAAAAAATTGTAAGCTTTTTATTGTTGACACTTCATGCATGTTGTCGAGAAAGATTTCCTTGTTCATTTTTTATTTCAATAAAATAAATAAATAATTAAAGCAGTGCATGCAACGATTTTTCTGGGAAATGCTTGAAATGCTTGAAATTTTTTGAACGAAAGTAATGTTTTTTGAAGAAAATTTTATGGGATGAAAACAAATAATTTAAATTGAGAGAAGGATCTAAAAAAAACTGAACAAAAGACTTAATCATATGATCTCTGACTAGATGGAAATCGGTCAATGCTAATGGGTTTGCCTTAGATCATAGTATAAAGTGGGGTTTTGAATTTTAAATCCATGATAATCAATTTCAGGAATCTGTTTTGTAATGTGTTGTAAAGGACCAATAATTAATGCACCAATGCAAAATATGACATTTTTGAACGAAAAACAAAAATTTTCCTACAAAATTTTCTTTATAGATTATAATTTGTGAAAAAGAGATATTCAAATTTTATTTTGGGACCTTAAGAAAATTATTAGGGTAGAAATTGTGCCTTAACTTACTAGATTTAAGAAAAAAAAATAATCAAAGCGAGGGAAAATGATGATAACTGACCCACAGTATTTATTAAAGCGTGACAGAGATGTTCTTTTTTTGGAAACATAGAAAAAATGCATTCAAAAGAGACGAAAATTTCTAAAAATTTTACAACATCCATTGAAACTTTAATTGAATCAGTCAATTAATTCAATTTTATCCGCCACCAATTAAAAAAAAAACTAAAAAATTTAAAAATTCATTGAATCAATTAAATAAATAACTGAATCAATTAAATAAATAAATTAATCAATTAAAAGGTTAATTGAATCAATTAACAAGATAATTGAATAAATTAAAAAGTTAATTGAATTAATTAAAAAGTTAATTGAATTAATTAAAAAATTATTTGAATCAATGACAAAGTTAATTGCATTATCAACTTAATCAATCAATTAATTTAATTTATTAATAATTGAATCCATTAAAAATTAATTTAATCAATTAAAACTAATTTAATCACTGAAAAAAATATTTAAATCATTTAAAGAATTATCTGAATCAATGCTATAGGTTATTAAATTATTAATTTAATTAATCAATTATTTTAATTTACTAATATTTTGATCAATTAAAAAGTTAATTGAATCAATTTAAAAATTAATTGCAGCAATTAAAAAGTTAATTAATTAAAGAATTATTTGAATCAATAAAAAAGATAATTGGAATATTCATTTAATTAATATGTTCTTTTAATTAATAAATAATTGAATTTATTAAGAATTAATTGAATCAATAAAAATTATTTTAATTAATTCTTTTGAATTGATTGAATCAATTTAAAAGTTAATTAAATCAATTAATTAATTATTTGAATCAGGGAAAAAGTTTATTGGATTATTAATTCAATTAATCAAATAATTTAATTTTTGCTCATTAATTAATTAGTTGAATCAATTGAATATTAATTAAATTAATTAAAAAATAGTTTACTCAATAAAAAAATGTATTCAATCAATTACAAAAGTAAATGAATCAATTAAAAAAATAATTGAATCAATGAAAAAATTATTTGAATCCAGCGAAACACTAATTGAATCATTAAAAAAATTAATTAATTCAATTAATTGAATAAATTAAAAGAGAATTGAATCAATTAAAAAGTTAATTAAATCGATTAAATAATTATTTGAATTAATGCAAAAGTAATTGAATCAACTAAAAAGTTGATCCAATTGATAATTAAAAAGTTAATTGAATCAATTATAGAATGAAAAAAATAATTGTATTAATAATTTTATTATTAAATTTATTCAATTAATTAATTAATAATTGAATTTATTAAAGAGTTAATTGAATCAATTAAAAAGTTAGTTGAATCATATAAAAAGTTAATTGAATCAATTATAGAATGAACATGATAATTGTATTAATAATTGAATTATTCAATTCATTCCATTAATTAATTAATAATTTAATTTATTAAAAATTAATTGAATCAATTAAGAAGTTAATTAAATCAATTAAAGAATTATTTGGATCAACTACAAAGTTAATTGAATCAATTAAAGAATGATTTGAATCAATGAAAAAGTTAATTGAATTATTAATCAAATTATTTAATAATTGAATCAATTAAAAATGAATTTAAACAATTAAAAACTTAATGTAATTAAGGACAAAATTAAAAATTTAATTTAATTTATTAAACAATTATTAGAATCAATAAAATTAATACAATACAAAAAATTCCAATCAAAAATGATGAATCGGTACAAGATTTTATCCGTCTCCAATTTAAAAAAATAATTGAACCAATTAAAAAATGCATTGAATGAACTAATAAATTAATGACATACATTTAATGATTCAATTATTTAATATCCTATGTTAATTATTAAAAATGTGGCATTTGTTAAAAATTATTTAAAATGTTCTCAATTAAAAATTTTAATGAATCAATTAAAAGATTAGTTAAATCAATCAATTAATGTTTATAATGATTTATTTATATTTATTATACAAAAAATGTATATAAAGTATTCACTAAATTGGTCTAATGAAATGATAAATCAAATGTGAATTAATTGAATTTTTGAAAACATTATTTTCAATAGTTTTTTTGCATATACATATATCAATTTAAATTTTTTAATTCTCAATTAAACATTTGAGTGAATCAGTTATAAAATTAGTTAAATCAGTCAATTAATTTTTATAATAAAATATTATACATGTCGTCATCTTCAATAAAAATGTAATTGAATCAATTAATAAATTTATTGAAATGGTTGAAATAATAATTTAATTGAAATTTGCATTAATTCTTTAAATTCAGCATTTTTAAGGTGCTTCAACTATTTCCTTTCCAGGGAAATTATATGAAAACTAAAGAAAATAAAGAGTTTAGATGGGTATTAGGTCCTGGTTTAATGTTTCGTGCTATAGGATTATGATCCAAAAAATAACTAATTTTCTGCAAAAACAGGGGTTATGAAAACTAAGTTTAAAATGTGTGTATTCCTGGTTTTGTGTTTTGGTTTTCTTCGTACTCATTGATTTAAAGTTTTAATGTATTTGAGAACTAGCTATTTTGTTTTTAATTAAAAAAGAATTTTATTGTATCAGTCTTAGATCGGTGTTTTAGGAAAAATACAATGGCACTATTGAACAGTTTTCTTTCTTTTGTATACATATATCGATAAAATTTACCTAAGAGTAGGACTCTGTATTTACTATACAGATTTCGTGAATTAATTTGTTTATTCTTTGTAGTAATTCCTTTTCTTTAAATATCTCACTATTTCATTCTTCGAATATTTTTAGGAAGACATTCAAAAACAGGGGAAGTTCATGCAAAAACATGCTTTACATGCCCACAGAATTTTTCTAAAGCATTTTATTTCTCCAAAAAGGCCATGCAAGCTTGAAATAAAGGGGAGTTGTCTTTTGCAAACAAAAATTTTTTTTTGTTATAAAACAAACAAAATAAATGGAAATATAAAACTTAAAACAAGTAATTAAAATAACTTAATTTAAATAAAACATAAATAGAATAAAAATAATTCTTAAATAAAAACCATAAATTTAATTTTAAATCAAACTTAATAAACCCTAAACCATTTGTCTTTTTTTTCAAAATATTTGTATGGAGGAAAATAATTATGTTTTGAGGGGATTTTTTTGTTTTCTCTAAATATATATAATCGTTTATAATTCTGTAAGATCTTCTGATATCTTAGCCTTATAGCCTTAGCTTGGGTAATAACAACAAAACGGTACTTACATTTATCCTGACGTCTACGGCGACGACAAATGCAAATGATAATACAGCAAATGATTACCACGGCCAGCAGTAGGACCAATATGCTGGCCACCAATATGATTATGGCCGGTTTATCCCAACGCTGCCACCAGGCCAGTTGTTCTAAATCAGGGAGGGATTAAATAAGATATATATTAGTAAGAAATAATCATAGATTTTTTTAAAACATTTATAAACTTAAAAAACATTTAATTGAAAAGAAAAAAATGTTGTAGAGGAAAAAAATATTCAGAAATTAAGAAAAATATACATTCATTCCAGTACATGCTTATTTATGTGTATTTTACAAATATGTCTCTTTTCGAGTGTACGATAAGTGTTGTTGAAAAGTAGTTTTTAGTTGAAAATTGTTAAGACTTTCAAAAATTAAAGTAAGTCTGTAAAAAATAAACAATTATTCCAAGTGGAAATATGTATTCTCAATTATTTTTTTTTCATTACGATTAGTGAGCAAAATATGTTTAAATGTATTCTGTAAGAAGAGACCTAGATTAATTATATTTGTTCTTAATTAATTTCATATTCTTTTCAAGTGGAAATTCCTATTTGCTTGTACCTACATTGAATATGGGTGGCGTGTGGTTATTTAAATTACGTATACTACCCCCTGTACGCTCTCAGTTAAATTAGAATTACGTATACCACACCTATGACAAAAATTACTATCTTCAAATAACTATAATAAGTATGGGTGAAGTCTATAATACATATGGGTGAAGATTTAAATTAAAATTATGTATACTACCCTAGGTCCCTGTCTTATTTTATTTAGATAAAGATTTAGATACAACAGAAGGTTAGACATACGGACATGGCTAAATCGTCTTAGAATTTTAGGTTCCCTAATCAATATTTGGGGGTGTTACAAACGGAGTGGCGGAGTCAATACATCCCCATCCTATGGTACTGGGTATAAAAATAAATCTCTTCAAATAACAATAAGCTATATGAGTGACGTTTACGTATCTGTATTGAAATTTATATTACGTATACTACACTATGTACCCATAATTTTAAATAAAATTACGTATACCACACCCGGGGCAATGTAAAACAATGATTCGAAAAATACATTATTATTAATACGTATTCAATAATACAGTACAGCATTTTTCAGTTCATCATTCGTTTAGTCAAGATGCCTCCATTATAAATGTAATGGACGTCAACCGAAAGATAGGTACAAAATAGTAAAGGCTCTCGATTTATATTAAAAATAATTCATACACATTTAAAAAAAGTCATAAAATTTGTATCGCCTCTATCGTAAAACTACCTGTTTCGATGTAGCTTACTTTGAAATGGAGACATCTTTAAAAATCTATACATTAGTTGATTGCGTATAAGTTACCTGTCATTTAAATTCATATAACGTATACGAACTCAAATACTGCTACGAGCTATTCAAATTACTTATACCTCACCTAGTACAATCCTGAATCTCAAAAAAGCCATGTATGTTCTCCTTAATATGTCACTTGAGTAATAGCCTTCATATTTTCCTTCACATCTAATTAATCTCAAATTTCTTAAATATGTCCCAAAAAACATAATATCCCTAAAATGGTTTAAATTTCCTGAGGCAAAAACTCGTTTGTGTCCTGTGACCCCTTTTATTTCGAACACCGGCAAAAAGAGGGGAAGTAAACAAAAAAATTCAAATGAAATGTATAACATTACATATTCCATACTTCGTTAACGATTTATCAGCCAAGACATTTTCGTTTCTTCTTCTTCTTTTTCGTTTCGTTCGTTCTCTTTGGCATACAATTTCAGGTTTCAGAATGTTAAGAATGTGATTTTCTTACTACATTTTACATAAGCACATTTCACTTAAATGTTAAGTAAAAACCTATCATATCAACGTTTCAAATTCCACACATTGTTCGGAGTCCTTTTTTATTATGCCCTTAAGGATAATATGTTGTGCTACTTACATTCGTACAACTACTGCTGCTAAAACTACAATTCACTCCAAAATGTCTGAAGTAGCAGTGTAACCTGTCCTGTCATATTCATAGCCTTGATACATATCATCAACTCTTAGCTTGGAGCGAGGGACGTTCGGGCGAGGGGAGAAATATTTGGATTTACTATTCCATACAACCATTGTATTCTAAGAAGGTATGTTATAATATTTTATGAGCTTTGCTACAATAGCTTGACAATGGTGTAATGGTGTATACGGAATCAAATCAAATCAATGGTGTGGAGTGTTTATTAAGAGTCGTTGTGTTTTTTCTCCTCTCTACTGTTTATCTTAAGTAGAAAATGTCATTGGATATGAGGTGTTATGCAATATTCATGGGGTAATATGAACGTATAAAGGATTCCTAGTAAATGACAAGAATTAGATATGGGTAAATACATCTGAAGCGTGACAGCCGTTACACTAATAATTCCCTTTTTTCTACACTCGTACTAAGGTTTAAAGTGCATTAGACTTATCGATACAGCTTATTCAAGCCCTTAAATGCTTGACAAATGCCTGGAATTATATACGACTAAATCCACCTGAAGCGTAACACCCATTGCGTTAATATTTCTAGTTGCTTACATTTACATATTAGCGCCTTAAGTGCATAGCTACGTGGTATATCGATTTCTGATTAAATTCCTTTAATGATTGATAATAATTTTTATAAATAAACGGTCACGGTTTATCGTTTTCCATGGAAATTCACATATACATAATGGGCGGTGATTGTCAGTCTGTACTGCTACAATAAATAAAACGTATATTACTGTGTTGATTTTTTGTTGCAAGTTTGTTATATTAGATTAGGGTTATTGCTTTTCATGGAAATGCCCATACACTTAAGGATCGGCTATGTTTACTTTGTACTGGTACAATAAATGAAAAGTTCGTTACTTTTTTGTTACAGATATTTGATATTATATTTATACTTTCTACAAATGTTACAAAAGTTAGGTGAAAAACAATAAAATGTATTTTGTACTTGAAATGTAATGTGATTAAAGTGTAATTCTCAAGGGTGTAATAAAAATCAAAATTTCGATTTGTTACAAAACCAAAAAACATCAAGGGAAAAACATATTAACAAAATTATCTAAACATTTAAAAAGGGTTTTTAAAATTTAGTACATATAGAGGATTGTTTTTTCAATATCAGTATACATATATCAACTTACTTCTAAGACGCACTGTAGCCATTATTATGAAAGCATCGGGGGAAAAGCATAAAGCAAAAGTTGTTTATTTAAAAGCAATTTGTGTAAGGGGAAAATAGCATCGATTATTTTTAGGAAATATATATCTTACAGAACTAGCATGATAAATGTCATTCTTAAACTATAACTAGTATTAAAAACAATTTTGATTTTCAGGAGGAAAGCACGTGTACTTGGGAGAAAGGAGACTAGGACTACATCAATGAGTGAATCGAAAAGTTCAATTCTACAAGGTACGTTTATATTCCTAATTTTTCGAGGTTAATATTTCTCTGCATTTTGGCCGCAAAGACAAAATCACATTCTTTCTAATACATTTTAAATGACATTAAGTATACAACATGTGGTACATTGGAATTAAAATGACGTATACGCCCCCACGAATCATATATTTAAAAACATAATTATATAATAACAATTATATAATTAATACAACTCATTGCTTATTTTTGGAAAAGTACACTGAGAAAACAATGTACTTTATTTAAAAATATAGATTTTGGTTGAATACACATTATTATAAAATATCTCGTATACGACTTTCAGTAAATTGTTTAAAAAAAACGTATTGGCTTCCAATTCCCATGAATAAAGAATTTAAAAATTGATATACTTATTAACTTTTATTTCTCAAAACATTTTAAAAATTGTCATAAGGATTTCTTTTTTCAAGCTAATCTTGTTACCCACACCTTTAATGTTTTCTTATATGGAAGAAGTTGCATGTTTCAGGGATTTAACTGTGATTGGATTTGAAGGATTTTCAGGATCATTGCCAATTGTAGATGTTGGTTAGAACCACATTTCATGCTCTGTTCACAACAATTCAACAATAAAATATATTTTGTGTTCCCCCAAAAATTATTTATGTTTTACCTTTCCACCAAATAATAAAAGCCGATGTGGCTGTAATACATAAAACAAAAAGTTCATAAATAATATTAAATACATTAAAAAAATTAAATAAAGCTAAATGAAGCGGACGAGGTTTTTTAAAAAGGTTCAACATTTTGAATCAGTTTCAAGTATCAGTTTAAAATCCATTCGTAGATCTTATTGAAAGTTATTAATTTTAGTAACAAATGTGTAAATTCGAACTAGTAGCATTAATTTGGAAAAACATACTAGAAATTAAACTGCAAGAATTATTAATAGAAAATTTAAAACATAAAATGAACGACCTCCGAGGTTTACTGTAGTATAAGGGACGACCTCAGCGATCCACACTACTATACGGAACGACCTCAGCGACCCACTCTACTATAAGGGCGGTCTTCTCTACTATAAGGACAACCTCAGCTGTGCACTATACTATAAGTAACGACTTCAGCTATCCATTCTACTGTAAGGAACGACCTCAGCGATCCACTCTGCTATATGTAAGTGATGACTTTAGCGGACCACTATATTGTAAGGGACGGCCTTAGTGGTCTACTCTTCTATAAGGGACGATGTCAGCGGTCCACTCTACTATAAGATACGACCTCAGTGATCAACTCTACTATAAGGGGCAACCTCAGTGATCGACTCTACTATAAGGGGCGTCCTCAGCCATCCACTCTGTTATAAGGGACGACCTCAGCGATCCACTCTACTATAAGTGATGACTTTAGCGGACCACTCTATTGTAAGAGACGGCCTTAGTGGTCCACTCTACTATAAGGGACGATGTCTGCGGTCCTCTCTACTATAAGATACGACCTCAGTGATCAACTCTACCTCAGTGTTCAACTCTACCTCAGTGATCAACTCTACTATAAGGGACGTCCTCAGTCGACTATTCTACTATAAGGGACGATCTTAGTGATCAAATTTATTATGAGGGAACGACTTCAGCGGATTACTCTACCATAAGTGACGACTTCAGCGGATCACTCTACTGTAAGGGATAGCCTCAGCGATTCACTCAGCTATAAGGGACGATCTCAG